>JARQOC010000005.1:371471720-371889220 GCA_033576535.1 Allobates femoralis
GCTTGAAAGCATTGTGGGGAAGATAAAGTCAACTCGTCAAATTTTTACGTCAGCGGCCTATTGAAGGTGGGATGGGGAAAAAGTTGTCAACCATGTCTCCCAACACCCTAGGAATTTTGGGAACCTGTTTGCGCGTATAGCGAAGTTGTACTCGAAAGTACAATGAGTCGACACTCTTTCAATCAGGTCATCCACTGTGGGGGGTTCTGGTTTGTTAGAGTATACTCTTGCTGTGGGATTGGCATACATTGATGATATGAGACGAAGGATGTTGCCTTGAAACCCAAACCTCCGCAGGGTGCGAAATAAGAAGTTCCACTGGACCCTATCAAAGGTCTTCTCGGCAACTAAGGCCAAGAAGGCTGAGGGTTGTTTTGAATTCTCTATAGAGGTGATTAGATCCAGGGCTCTCCTAGTGGCGTCAGCCGTATTGTGGCCTGGGATGAAGCCTGCCTGATCAGGGTGGATTAATTTGGTGATGTAATTTTTGATTCTATTAGCTGCTATTTTAGCTAAGAATTTCGTGTACGAATTCAGGAGGGAGATCGGCCTATAGTTCTTGGTATCTGCCGAGTCTCCCTTTCCTTTGGGTATCACCGTAATAACAGCTTCGAGCTTGTCAGGTGGTAGTTGTCCGTGGGTAGCAGACTAATTGGCCAATCTGGTAACATACGGGGACAATAAATCTGTGAAGGTTTTGTAGAGCTCATTTTGGAATCCATCAGGACCGGGTAATTTGCCCACTTTCGATTGTCCTATGACTTCTGAAATCTCAGATGGTAGGTTGAGGTCCAATAAGTCACGATCTGTAAGTGAGGGCAGGTCAAGGTTGGTTAGGTAGTCAGTGATATCTTGATCCGTGGGTTCCAAAGTGGAGGGATTAGTTTTCAAATTGTAGAGGGAGGTGTAGACGTGAGCAAAGGTATCGGCTATATCCTTCGGGTGTTTGAGAGTTTGGCCAAGTGGGTTCCTAATCTCTTTAATTCTGGATTTCAGCTTCTGGTGTTTTTTGCTGCTAGGAGTTTGGAGGGTCTATCGTCAGAGAAGTAATGATTGGTTTTGAGAATTTGGGAGATCCAGTCGTATTCGGAGGATAAGAGGGATTATAATTCTGACCTGAGTTTCAAAATGTCCAAGGAGAGATCGGGACTAGGACTAGATGTTTGCTTTTGTTCCAGATTATGTATCTGGTTCACCAAGGTTTGTGTTTTTTCCCTGTTTTTCCTATTATGCTGTGCGTTCAGTTGTATCATTTTGCCTCTAAGAACCTCTTTGAAAGCGGACCAGAGTATAGGGGTTGAAACATCCTCCGTATCGTTTACCTTGAAGTAGTCTACTATGGTTTTTTCGATTTCCATTTTATATGCTGGGTGAGTGTATAGTAGACTGTTGTTTCTCCAAAGCCTTTGAGAGGTTACTGTCGGGCCAATCTTGAGTTTGAAAGTAACAGGTGAATGGTCGGACCAAGTTCTAGTACCAATTGAGACCTCGAGAAACTTGGAAAGGGTGAAAATGTTGGTGAGGATAAGGTCAATTCTAGAGTAAGATTGGTGGCATTTGGAAAAATATGTGAATTCTAGAGACGTGGAGTTGAGACATCAAAGGTGTCGTATAGATCGTTCTTAATCAGCCATGGATCCAGTGACTCCAAATGCTGTCTGGATTTGGTAGAGGAGTCAAGTGATCCATTGGGGACAATGTTGAAGTCCCCGAAGATCACCAGCTCTCCCTTTTGGTTGGTGTTGACAATCCTCATAAGCTTGTTTAGGAATGTTACTTGCCCTTTGTTTGGGGCGTAGACATTGAATAGGGTAAAAATATGGTCATTTAGTTTGCATACTAGAATCAAATATCCACCATTCGGGTCCTCAAATGTGGAGATTTCCTCAAAGGGGATAGTGTTCTTGATCATTATAGCGACTCCCCATTTCTTTTTCGAGTTGTTTACACAAAGAATGTTTTGGAAATTTTTGTTGCTGAATTTCGGTGGCTTAAGGGAAGAGAACTTAGTCTCCTGCAGACCTACTACATCTGCCCCGGTCTCTCTAAGAAGTTTCCACAGGAAATATCTCCTCTGGGAGAATTAAGGCCGTTAACGTTCTGTGACAAGAATTTAAGTGACATAACCTACAATTGATGTGACAAAAAAGGGGCTCAGAGTGTGAGAGCGACTAGATAAGGGGATCCTTTCCATTGTTAGCGCAAACAATACATTGGTGGTAGAACCGAAAACTTTCTCTAAATCTATTTTAGTGCCAGGTGAAAAGTGTGAACTTGTGACCACAACTTGACCCGTAACGGAGGGAATCTAATTAAATTACGCTGAACTACCTCCTTGGGTGGCTAAAGTTATGGCTATTCTCTTCAGCCTTTCTGTTATGGATATGATCCATTTAAGATATGATGATTCCTAGATCCCTAAGAACCCTCATTCCCTCTTCTACTTCAAGTATAGTTGTGGATTTCCCCTGGTGGTGGAGAATAACTTTGGTGGGATTGAATCCCCATCTGTATTGGACAAGGTTGTTTTGGAGCAGGTTAGTGATTGGGGTAAGTCTCCTCCTTTGGAGCATGGTTTCTCTGGATAGGTCCGCGAAGACCTTGATATTGTCGTAGGGTCCAGGGAAAGTTTTTTTTATCGAAGATAGTCCAGAAGTTGTTCTTTGACATGGAAGAAGTGAAATTTCATTATGACGTCCCTGGGGGTCTCAAGATTCAGAGATTTAGGCTTGGGTAGGCGGTGGATCCTGACCACCGTTGTGTCGAGGTCTGTCAGGGTAGGAATCATGCGTTTTAGGAGATCCTTAATGTACGGTCCCAGTTGGTCGCTTTTTACAGACTCTGGGATTCCCCTAAACTTAAGGTTCTGTCTCCTGTCCTATCCTCCAGGTCCGTCATTTTATTTTTCACCGTTCTAAGTTCTTCTTTGAGGAGATGGTGCTCTTTTTCCATTTTCTCATGTTTATTCGTCAAGTTAAAGATGTCTGACTCATTTTTGTCAGTCCTGTGGGAGACCGAATCTAGAGAAATCTGGAGTTGATCGAATTTGGAGTCTAACTTTTGACTGAATGCGGAGAAAATACCTTTGAAGAAATTCTGGTCGATGGGTTGGGTCTAGTCAAATGAGTCCAATGGATTGGATCCCGATATGGGTGGGCCCTCCTTTCTCATACGCTGCTTAGCGGGACTTACGCTGGGAGAAGCCTCAGCCTCCTCATCTGAGCCGTCCAGAACTGCCAGTTTCTGCAAGGAGGTCTTCTTTGTGGTCATTTCCTTCCTTTTTTGATTCAGAGCTTGCGGGTCGTCGGATTTGCAATTGTCCATTTGTTCCTGTACCTGGGGCCAAGGGTCCTTTTGTTGTGGCATGGGGGACCTTGATCGGAGCTTCTGCGTCGAGCGCATTACCTTGGATTCTGTGAGAATGGGTTTGGATTTTCCAATGTTTGTTTTTTAGGAGTGGTCGTATTAAAGTAGGTAAGCTTAAGAGGAGGAGTGGGCACCCACGTGTACTAGGTTGTTTACTGACTGGTATAAGGTCAATCAGGGGTTTGAGAGTTCAAATTGGAGGTGTTATAATGGTTTAAGGGGATGGTTCAGTTCTGGGTAATAATGTTTAAACTAGATACAAGTGAGAACAGGTGATTGGACTCCTAGAATCTCGAGCCTAGGGGTGTAGGGTTGTATGTGTATCCTTAACCCCTGTTGTCCAAAGTGGTGTCCCTGTGCTCAGAGTGAAGTCAAAGTACTTCGAGTGAGAGGGAGTATCAGGAGTTACCTAGTCAGCCGTAAGGCTGAGTCAGGGGGTCTGATAATCTTGTAGGTTCACTGACAATGGAGGTTATAAGATGGTGTTGTAGAGGTTGGGGTTAAGGCAGGTTGACCAGTGGACACTAGTTGGGTATAATCTCAACTATTAATCCAAATTCCCCAGGTGATTGAACAGGTGAAATATCGCCTTTCCCAAATGCAATAGGGAGCCCACAATCTATCCCCACGTATTACTGAGCGGTTAATTATACACCACTATAGCTGTGCACACGGCAGACAATCAGATCGAGAAATTCTGTAATGCAAGTGTTTCAATAAATTGTTAAGACAATAATTTCATAAAGGGGAAAGGGCTGTCAAATATTATATGCTTACAAATTGTAGAATGGTTCAAGTAACAGCGAGCCAGAGGTAGGTAGTGGTATCTTAGTACTGAGTATGTTTCAGACTTATAAAAGCTGTTTCTCACTAGTTAACAGAGGTGTAATCAATGATTTGAATGGTTAAGATGGACAGTGGGTACTCCATACACTAAGTGTGAGAGAGGCAGAATGTTCCTAAGGAAACAGAGGCACACCGTCCTTTGTAGGGGAAGGGCCCTCGTTGGAGTAAGGCGTGTTTCTATGTGAGAGGTGACCAAGAAGTAGACAAATAAGGCATTGTTCACACACAATTTGTGTTTTTTTTAGCACTCCTAAAACCACATGCGTTTTTTAAGAGTGCCAAAAAATATTCCTTGTGTGTCTGACAGCTTTAAAAACGTTTTTGGACTTAGTCACTTTTTCACCAAATAACCAAAAACGCATGGAAAAAAAATATTTTTTTTTACAAGGTGTAATTTTTTTTGTCATGCCGACCAAGGGGGGGGGGGGGTGCTGTCAGAATTTTCTTTTTATTTTCTTGCTGACCAAGGAGGGGGGGGGTGCTATCGGAATTTTTTGTTTCCAAAAACGCTAGCGTTAACGCAGGCGTCTGTATTTGACCTGCGTTAACGCATGCGTTTCCCATAGGGCTCCATGTTAGGAAACCACATTTCCACAGCGTTTTTTGGACTGGGGGAAAAACCGCAAATGGAGCTGAAAAACACATGTACACTCAAACCAAAAACATACCAAAAAACGCAGAGATGGTCAAAAAAACGCATGTGTGTGAACATGGCCTAACATATAACTTATCTATTACAGTGGCGCACCCAGAAATTTCCCAAGGTAGGGGTCCAAGAAACACACACCGGCCCTGAAAGGGGGGTGTCACCCCCCAGCGGGGTTCCGAGGGGCAAAGCCCCCGGTGGGTGGTTTGGGGGAGCGAAGCCTCCCTAAAAGCAGCCTCTTTTGTGGGCCCTTGGGTGCTGTGTAATTGTTCCTGTCTCCTGACATAGGGGCCCAGCTCCTTGTGTACTGCACCACTTCTCAGGGCCGTCCAAAGGGGGGGGGGTCCAGACACGTAGGTCCCCCCCCTTGGGTGCGCCTATGATCTATTACAATACCAATGCAGACAAAGATATACCTCAGCCGTTTCAGTAGTGGAGAAAAGTAGTATATAACAAAGAGATTAGCCAATAGTCGTGCAGTTAGAAACAGAGAGTTAGAAGCAATTCAAGGGTAGATTAGGGTAGAAGTAGTTAAACAATCCAGTCTGCTGAAGTATGAAGTGAGTCAGTGAAAGTAAAGGGGGCGGGTAGTAGTGTGGAGAAGCAAGATAAGATAAGAAGGGAGAAAGCAATAGTCGTGGGGTTGGGGATATGGGTTTAAAAGATGTGTTAGGAGTGAGTTAAAATAGTACTAGTGTAGTTCTTTGTCTCCAGGTAAAAGGTGAAGCACAGAAGTGAGGAATCAAGGAGATTAGTTATGTTGAGTTAGAATGAGGGGAGAAAGGGAGGAGAGAAGACGTTTGAAGAAAGTAATAAGGTAGAGGGGTCTAAAATATTCAGGAGAACAACAAATTTGAAACCAGTCTTACATGCACGAACTTATACCATAAGAGGAGACGGTGAGGTTGAATGATGTAACGTCCCAAATGATGAACTCACAAGGTCCCCTTCTAGAGGTGTACAGAGAGTAGGTCCCGATGTCGTCCAGTGATATTTGCAGTGAGTAACAGTCTCAAAAGCAGGGTGGAAGTAGATCCAGATGTGTCCAGGTGTACTTCAAGGGTCTCCACCAATTGACCCAAGTCACAGAAAGTGATGCTGGAGTTCAGATGGAGAGGGGTCTCAGGGAAGTATCTCACTGGTTGGACCCCATCGACCGGGATGTCAGATGGACAGACTCCAGATGTCGTCCAGTTAGGTGTACAGTAATAGGTAGGCTCAAGAGCTTAAACTAGGGGAATCGTGGAAGGAGCAGTGGGTCTTCTCTGGCTGTTCTGTGGTACAGGAAGGAGGGGGCTGGGTGCAGATGGGAGGTGGGTATCCCTGTCCCAATGCGCTGCACTGTGAATGATGAGCCGCTGTCACAGTGAGAGTCGCAGCAGTGCTGCAGATGGGAGGGGGGGAAGCTCCAGAGGCACAGAGATCCCCGAAGCAGTTCAGCTCAGGGCACTCACCGCAACCCGCGCCTCCGACAGTCAGAGTCTCAAATGCAAAGAACAGGTACCGGGTGCTCAGGCTTCGGTATAGCCCCACCCACAGCACCAGTATCGGAGGGTGCAGGGTCCACAGTTGAGGCAAGGGGGAGTATGCCGCCTCCTCTGCTGCAGTTAAGGGGTATGATGGAGTTGTACAGCTTTGCAGGGGCGCCCGAACGACAAGGCAGGCAGACATGTGCAGATACAGACCCGGACGGTTACCAGGCAACCCCTCCAGCCAGGCCCCAGGGAGCAGCAGTAATGGTGGGAAACCGAGATTGCTTGCTTACCAGCTCCTCTGGGCCCTGGAGGTCCGATCCAGGTGTAAAATAGGAATCAAATAGTTTGAATAAAGAGTCACGTCCTGAAGATCCCTACAGGGTCACACAGAAGCAGGATCCAGCGTTGTATTCTACATGGGGGGTTCCAAACTCGGTAATCCAGAGAGAAATGAAGCTGGAAATAAACCAAAGGGATCCAGAAGGGTTCAGAGGTGTAATCCAAGTGGATCTAGTTGATTTGATGAGAATTCTGGCCCAGGATCAGGCCAGATTCCTGTAGATTTAGGCTGGAGAGCAGGAGCCTCACCTAAGTGTGTCTGCTCAGCATGAGGTTCCAAGCCACGCCCCCCCAGAAGTTTGATTTGTATGACAGTTTATTGTTTGAATACAAGGAGACAGTCACTATTCATCTCTATGCACACAGCGGTAGGAGTGTCTGATCACTATATATCTACACCGGTTTATATTTTTATAATTATCCTTACACAGCAATAAACCAGCAAAAATTAACTGTTTTTGTACCATTTTAGCCCCTTTTCACATCAGCATTTTTCGCTGATCGCGGCAGTTGCGGTGAAAAAAACGCAACTGCCGCGATCAGCGAAAAACACTGATGTGAAAGCAGCCTTAGGTATTAACAGCAGTGTAAACAGATAGGAAAGCAGTCTAGACGCTAGCTCTTTACATCTCTTCTTGACCTGATCTTACCGTATATAAGTTCTGGTGTCCTGTACACATTGTGAAACAGGTATAATTGAGAGAGTCTGTGCGCTTCACTGAAGCATAGTAAGGTAAGTCTTTCCAAAATTTCCGACCACTGCCCCTCCTTAATTGGGCCAATCATGGCTTCCCACTTTCTTTACTGTGCTGAGCGCCATAGTTGAAAGCCAATGACAATACAGATTTATACAGTTACGCTATTACCTCAAATGACCCCACTCATTTCCCAATTCATTGAACTACCTTAGTTATCTCTACTACAACCACTGGATTCTCCTTGTTAAATCTGCAAATAATGCATGTCTCAATTGAATTAACTTATAGAAGTCTCTGGTGTCAAGCCCATCTTCATCTTGTAGTTGTGAGAAATTCTTAAACCCTTAGTGACCACCAATACAACTTAAAACTGATCTGAGATTTAAAAGCAACCTGCCAGGTGATTTATGTCCCCCCAGCTATCACTGTCTGTAGCTGTAGCTTCATAGTACTATTCTAATCATCCCTGTCTAAGCTCATAATGTAATGTTACAGGTGGAAAAAAAGCATTTATACACTTACATTTTCTTAAGTAAATGAGGCAGTCAGACTACACCTTGGAGGATGTAGTCTTTCTGACAGAGTAATGGTTAAAGTGATCCTGAACTCACAAACTGCCCCCCTGCATCTTTCTACCTGTCCCTGCACCCCCTCTTATCATTTCTAGCCATCCCTTTTGCAGAAAAAATCGATTTAGTAAAGTAGAGAATAGTTTATATTCACCTCGTCCTGTGTGAGGTCTCTGTTTATAATATATATTATACAGTGCCTACAAGTAGTATTCAACCCCCTGCAGATTTATGTGGTTTGATAAGATGCAAATAAGTTAGAGTCTTCAAACTGCAAACGAGACTAGGATTTATTAACAGAAGCATAAATCTTACAAACCAAAAAGTTATGTTGCTCAGTTGAATTTTAATAAATTTTAAACATAAAAGTGTGGGTCAATTATTATTCAACCCCTCAAACCACCAGCATTCTGTTTGTTGTCCCCTAAAGTATTTAAAAGTAGTTAGGGCACAAAGAACAATGAGCTTCACATGTGTGGATTAATTATCTCTTTTGCCAACCTTTTCTGACTATTTAAGTCCCTCCCCAAACTTGTGAACAGCACTCATACATGGTCAACATGGGAAAGACAAAGGAGCATTCCAAGGCCATCAGAGACAAGATCTTGGAGGGTCACAAGGCTGGCAAGGGGTACAAAACCTTTTCCAAGGAGTTGGGCCTACCTGTCTCCACTGTTGGGTCATCATCCGGAAGTGGAAGGCTTATGGAACTACTGTTAGCCTTCCACGGCCTGGACAGCCTTTGAAAGTTTCCTCCCGTGCCGAGGCCAGGCTTGTCCGAAGAGTCAAGGCTAACCCAAGGACAACAAGGAAGGAGCTCCGGGAAGATCTCATGGCAGTGGGGACATTGGTTTCAGTCAATACCATAAGTAACGTACTCCACCGCAATGGTATCTGTTCCAGACGAGCCCGTAAGGTACCTTTACTTTCAAAGCGTCATGTCAAGGCTCGTCTACAGTTTGCTCATGATCACTTGGAGGACTCTGAGACAGACTGGTTCAAGGTTCTATGTCTGATGAGACCAAGATCGAGATCTTTGGTGCCAACCACACACGTGACGTTTGGAGACTGGATGGCACTGCATACGACCCCAAGAATACCATCCCTACAGTCAAGCATGGTGGTGGCAGCATCATGCTGTGGGGCTGTTTCTCAGCCAAGGGGCCTAGCCATCTGGTCCGCATCCATGGGAAGATGGATAGCACGGCCTACTGGAGATTTTGGCCAAGAACCTCCGCTCCTCCATCAAGGATCTTAAGATGGGTCGTAATTTCATCTTCCAACAAGACAACGACCCAAAGCACACAGCCAAGAAAACCAAGGCCTGGTTCAAGAGGGAAAAAATCAAGGTGATGGAGTGGCCTAGTCAGTCTCCTGACCTTAACCCAATTGAAAACTGTGGAAGAGCTCAAGTTAAAGTCACAGAGGACACCCAAAGAACTAGACAATTGGAGAGATCTGCTGGGGAGTGGGCAGATAACTCCAGAGACCTGAGCGCCTATCAGGTCTATAAAAGACGATACACTGGTCACAGCATTTGGTGCAAAGATATTTCATTGATTTAGGGTATTGGGTGCTGTTCTGATATGTCATCAGTTTGCCAGATTGGCTCAAGTTTTGAGATTTTTCGTAAAATGTGTAACAGAAAAGACATTTTTTGCTACTTTTTTAACGAAGTCTGTTATGTTCTCTATGTTGTCAGTGTAATATTCACCACAATGTAACGAATGAGTCTGGATCGTTAAGACAATTTCTTTGATGAGTTCATGCTTTTCACTGTGACAACAGACAACAACATAAAGTTAGTGCCAAACCAAGCATAACAACTTTAGACCTAATCACACAAAACTATATGAGAACTGCTCAGTCAAGTACTAATCCAAAGAAATTAATGAGATGATGCGGTGGCATTACGAACAGTGCTATAATAAGATACAAAAATCTCAAAAACTTGACCAATCTGGCAAACTGATAGCATATTCAGATCAGCACCCAAAAATACCCAATTCATTAAAATATTTTGGCACAGAAAAAAAAATTTTTTTTGTGACCTGTGTTATTAGCTGAATTGCAAACAAGGGGTTTTCCACAATATTAAACCTAGGGTTGAATAATAATGACCCACACTTATGTTAAAGTTATTAAAATTCAACGAGGCAACATAACTTTTTGGTTTGTAGATTTATGCTTCTGTTAATAAATCCTCTCTCGTTTGCAGTTTTGAAGACTCTAATGATTGCATCTTATCAAACAATAAATCTTGAGGGGGAATACTACTTGTGGCACTGTATATAAATATATATATATATATATATTTCTAACGTACCCTGATAATACTATATGATTGTGTACCTACATTCAACCACCACGTAGCTTTTATCAGGATATGTATAAATCACTCATAAAGTTGTGAAAGGCTATAAAATACCTCAATTTAAACAAACCCAGTACCTTATAACTACAAAGTTTACATACTCCTTTCTATATTCACACAATAAACACAGCAATCTGAATCTCCCTTTATGATCTAGCAACTAACTGATAAAAAAAAACCTATTGACTACGTAGACCATCATCTACACCATCACATCAGCCTCTTGAGTAATAAAGGTATCTATGAGAAATCCATTCTTTGGCTATTATACTATCTTTATACACTGCCCCCTTTAATTATATCATATATCATCATTACATCCAGGTTCTCTCTCTTTCTCTTCTCAGCCTGTCGCTTGATCACTAATTCCTCCCTCTTATCTATGTATGACTTCCCCTTTTCTGCTTTCTCCATTTTTCTACCCCCGTTTTCCCTCACCTACAATGGCACTCATGCACCTTACCACTCCCTTATGGTCGCACGCACAAATTCCCCATGTATATATGTTATATATATATACATTTTTCACCTAATAGAATGACACCATTGGCAATTTTACTGGTTGAAATACTGTGTGTTTTTTACATGTCAAAAATGTGACTTCTTTTTTATTATGTTTGATTCAGCTCAGCTCCCTGAGGAAGGCTCATGTTGAGCCGAAACGTGGGACCTATTTTTCTTTATACAATAAATAGAACAACAGAAAGAATAACTGCTCAGTCTATCTCATTTCTAATTGAGTGTGCCGAGGCTAACTAATCTTACCTATGTTTAACATGGGGACGCAGGTGCCTGCGCTCGCGTGCAGACTGCCGTGCGCACCCATTCTCTGCCATGTATGATTTCTACGCAGGCGGACGCATGCGCACAAATCATACATTCTCGTCCGCACCAGGAACACAACATGTCTCGTTCAGGGTGCGGACGAGAGTGTGTGATTTGTACGCATGCATCCGCATGGGTACAACTCATACATGGCAGTAAATGGGTGCGCACGCCAATCTGCACCCGAGTGCAGGCACCTGCGTCCCCATGTTAAACATAGGGACTTGCGGTGCCTGCGCTCAGCTTGCGGATCCCCTCCGCAGGTCGCTGCGGAGGAGTCCGCATTAATCAGTCATGACCTTTGTTGGCACCGACCAGGGAACTTTAAACCTTTACATGTTGCTGTCAATATTGACTACAGCATTTTGATGGTAAACACAGCGTGAGGCCTCCTTTTTTTAACTCTGTTGGCATCCTGAGATCATGATTGTGTGGTCCTGATGGTTGTCATGGCAAATCATAGCTTTAGAGTCTGCCGGCTATAGTGACCTGTTCAGAAGTTAGCAACATACAGGTGGTAAAAATAACATTTTCCTTTCCTATCATGCTATTTTGCATTAATTCCTGAAAAGCAGCTGAAGGGTAATAAACTACCTGACAGCAGAGTTGAATATTTTGAGGGGTGCTGTTTTTAAAATGGTATCACTTTTGTTTTTTTCCAATATACAGTGCCTTGTGAAAGTATTTGGCCCCTTGACTTTTCAACCTTTTGCCACATTTCAGGCTTCAAACATGAAGATAAAATTCTAATATTTGAGAAAATCATCAACAAGTGGGACACAATCGTGAAGTGGAATGAAATTTATTGAATATTTATAACAAATAAAAAACTGAAAAGTGGGGAGTGCAATATTATACGGTCCCCTTGAGTTAATACTTTGTAGCGCCACCTTTTGCTGCGATTACAGCTGCAAGTCGCTTGGGGTATGTCTCTATCAGTTTAGCACATCGAGAGACTGAAATTCTTGACCATTCTTGCTTGCAAAACAGCTCGAGTTCAGTGAGGTTAGATGGAGAGCGTTTGTGAACAACAGTTTTCAGCTCTTTCCACAGATTCTCGATTGGATTCAGGTCTAGACTTTGATTTGGCCATTCTAACATCTGGATACGTTTATTTTTGAACCATTCCATTGTAGATTTTGCTCTATGATTGGGATCATTGTCTTGTTGGAAGATAAATCTCCGTCCAGGTCTCAAGTCTTTTGCAGACTCCCAACAGGTTTTGTTCCAGAATGGTCCTGCATTTGGCTCTGTCTATCTTCCCATCAATTTTAACCATCTTCCCTGTCCCTGCTGACGAAAAGCATGCCAAAACCATGAAAAAGCAAGGCCAAACCATAATGCTGCCACCACCATGTTTGACAGTGGGGATGGTGTTTTGAGGGTGATGAGCTGTGTTGCTTTTACGCCAAACATATAATTTTGCATTGTGGCCAAAAAGTTCAATTTTGATTTCATCTGATCAGAGCACCTTATTCCACATGCTTGGTGTGTCTCCCAGATGGCTTGTTGTAAACTTCAAACGAGACTTTTATGGATATCTTTGAGAAATGTCTTTCTTCTTGTCACTCTTCCATAAAGGCCAGATTTGTGCAGTGTACTACTGATTGTTGTCCTATGGATAGACTTTCCCACCTAAGCTGTAGATCTCTGAAGTTCATCCAGAGTGATCATGGGCCTTTTGGCTGCATCTCTAAACGATCTGCTTTTTTTATTGCTTAAGTCGATCAAACGATATCGTGCAGGAAATTGACCCGTGTGACATGGCCCTAAGGGCCACATCATACGCATCGATTTTCAGAACGATATCGCTTGAGCGAGCTCCTTTTTTTATCGCTTAAGCGATATCGTCTGTGCGTCGCTGCGTGTAATCAAGCGATTTTACAATGTAAAATCGCTTGATTGTTTGATTGTAGATTTGTGAGCAGGAGCTTGATCAATCTGCATCATCATGGTGTGTGAAACCACGATGAACGATCTCCCAGCGGCAGAGCCTATGCTGGGAGATGGTATATATAATAAACTTTGGGTTACTAAGCGCCGCGCGGCGCCTAGTAACCCGATGTTTACCATGGTTACCAGCGATCTCGCTGGTCCACATCGCTGGTGAGTCTGCCTGTGTGACAGCTCACCAGCGATGTGAACGATATTGTTAGCGATCGCGCGTGCATGTGATCGCTAACAATATCGTTCAAGAAATTGAAGCGAGTGACGGCACCCTTAGTGTTTCTTCAAGGCAGAGATTTGCCATTTGAAATGACTTTAGTTTTGTGCCATGTCTGTAATCTGCTTTTTTTCTAAAAAATTAAACAACTGAATGGACATCCTCTGAGCCAGGTGATTCCATAATTTTTGCCAGGGGTTGTTTGTTTGCTATTGAAAAGCAGCCACAGGACTATTTGTTTTTGGCTGGCATCCCAGGCCACGTTGAAGCTTTTATGGCTATAATTCCACCAGTGGATTTAAGGTATAACACAATGACAACCATTTAAATAAGTTTATATTTTATTACCCCTTCTCCCCAAAAAACATTTAAACAATTCTATAACAGTGCATGTGAATCAGATATCAGGTGATAAGACTCAATACAGGTATATTAGTGAAGAAGTGACTTGTTTTACAAATAGCATAGTATTTAAGGCAGTGGAAACATAACTCGGTAGGTAAGAGAAATACTTCTAATACTTCTGAAATCAATTAAAAATGGCTTTGATATTTATGCCAGAACATGTACTCATATACATACTGTGACGAGATCAATTAATATATAAAAAATCCAAGAATGCGCACATAGGGTGATATCTTCTTTGAAGAAGGATAAAAGGTTATATAAAGAGGCTGCTCACCTGATACAGTTGTGATGACCCACAACTGGTAATGATCGCTCAGATACAAGTAGCTGCTGCAGGACCATACTCTCCACAGATCCCTGTGGTATAATCAGCTCCCAGGACACAGTACCTCGAGGTCCGCGCTGCCACTTCAGAAAGGAACAAAAGAAGCCAGTACAAGGGCATTCCCTGATGAAGGAGTTGGGAGATGACTCTGAAACGCGTAGGATAATAAAGAAGAATCGTTGATCCAGACATTCCCTTGTACTGGCTTCTTTTGTTCCTTTCTGAAGTGGCAGCGCGGACCTCGAGGTACTGTGTCCTGGGAGATCAATTAATACACCTGTATAATTTCCGTACATGTATATATAAATGTATATAAATATAAATTCTAACCTCTGTGCAATATATTCATGTGCTCCTATACACAACAGAAAATCAAAATACAAAGATAAAAATCAACATCAGCCATGTCCTCTGCAATCTTATATGTTACTTCATGATTCACGGGAAACTTTGCAATGGGCTCGCAGATAATACTCAGATTTAAAGGGTTGTCTGGGCCAATTTTTATTATTTAAATATGGGCTTAAGAACTGACAAGCAAATAGTTGCTAATTACCTGCCAGGTAAACCCAGCGCCAACTCAGAGCGGTCATACACCCAACATGCTGGCAATCCTGCGTCATGTCAAAAAAGCAGCTCTTCCTTTTCGAGACTGCTCTGCCTATGGGGTGCAATGTATGGCTGATGATAGCTGGATACCTGCAGTTAGATAGCAGGGAGCCAGCTGTCAATCAACATGAAGTTAGCAATAAAAGCTCGTCAAAAGAGCAGAGCGGATGTCAGAGCATTCACAAACCGCAATTCTACAGCATTCACTGTGTCGGGAGAGATCTGTGCTAGGCAGAACAAGCAGGTAATTAGCAACTACCTACATGTTAGTTATTAGCCCCAAAGTAAACAAATAAAATAGTCCTGGGCAATCCCTTTAATGGTTTATTACTGTACAGCATGTTAAATAAATTAAAGTAAAAGAAAAAGAATATCAATATACACATTTCAATTAATGCAATGAAGGTTGAAAAATACCTGAAGGATGATAACATTTGACTATTGCAAACTGTAAAAAAAACTGCTCTTTGCTCTGTAGACATAGCATTAGGTTAAGTTGTGTTTCCTTTGCAAGAGTGCGCAACATGATGCAGGAGTGTGAACCATCCTTTCTGTCATATGTTGCAGCATAATCTAACGTTTCTTTACATCATACATAACATTTCAAATTACAATGAATGCAGGACACTTTTCTGGGCTGTGTTCAGTAGGATATAATGCAGACACATTATGTCTTTAATAATTCAGGGTCCAATAGTTCAACTAAACCATAAAATTCTAGGTTTTGCAACAGTAACATATACGGTATATGAAAATGCTGTTTTAAGGAGACCTTTCACCATTTTTTTTCATGGTGAACTGGAGACTTGATGTCATAGTGGCTGCAAAGTGGAATAAAATGTTTTGATTTTTTTCACCTGTCAATTGCGGAGATATTAGCAAAGCATTGGCACATTATTGGTGCATTAACATTAGTTAAGTCCAATTGGGTGTCATCAGACAGTATCTTATACAGAGAGAAAAAAGTACATCCCCCCAATGAAAGCCATCTGATAACACCTATTTGGTGAAAAAAAATAACTCATTAGGTGCCAAATCATTTGATTGCTAGTATCCTACCGACAAAGAGGTTGAATTAAAATAAACAAAAAACACTTTTATTCTGTAGTCTCTATTATTATAATGTGTCCAATATAACTGTTGTGTCATTCCCAGCTTTTCCTTTGTGAAACATATGAATAAATCAACATTAAATTGGTACTGGATGTAACACTAAGTCATACCTCTTTGAGAAGAATAAGGGTGCGTGCACACGGTCCGGAGGAGCTTCGTGTTGGACGCAGCTCCTCCGGACCAGAGGGAACGTCACGAGTGGCCGCAGGGAGGCGGCAGCTGCTCTGTACTCACCATGTGCGGTGGGTGCAGGGCGGCTTCTCCCTGCAGTCACCCGATGGGAGCCGCTTCCGGCTCCGCAGCATGAAATAAACATGCTGCGGAGGAGCGGACTCCCAGCAACCCGCAGCTCCAAAGACGCTGCGGGCGGGTTACCCCATAGTGAGGATGGGATTTCTTGAAGTCCCATCCACTATGCTAGTACTGTTCTATGTAGCGTTTTGGACGCAGCGCAAAGACGCTGCGTCCAAAACGCTGCGTCTCCTGATCGTGAGGATGCACCTTTACACAGAAGCAGCAATATGCAGAAAATAAAAGATGCTCCAGAATTGTTATTTTAAGGGTCAGCTGTCAGAACTACCCCTCCCTCCAAAACCATTTATATGATTTTGTAGTTCTTTAAAAGTCAGTTGATCTCCTTTTGACCCCAAAAAACTGATCCAACAGAAGTGCTTTGGGGTCATAAAGTTTATGTCAATATGTTAACAAAACTGACAAATTAATGAATAATTGCTGTTGCACGTATACCATAAAATCTTTCATCAATTGTTCAAGTACTCATGTGGTGTACAAAGCGGACTGCACCATACCACATTGAAGAAGCGTTTATCTGAGCATATTACGGAGCCAAATGCAGTAATGGTTCCAGCAGTAGTAGTAGAGCCACTTTAGGTCTGTCTAGGCATTTCTCCACCATACATCACAGGATGGATTGTACCCGCAGAAGCGCCAGCTGAGCGCGAAACGTTCGTTGTACCATCGGGGCTAACCGGTCCCCCTTCATTTGCACCCCCACCTGTAACACCCCTGTGATGCATTAAATGGAATGAGCACTTTTATCCTGTGTGCAGCCCTGCTCTTTTTCTAAACTGGAAGTGACATATCACTGTGTGGAGGAAGTGTGCACCAGGAATAGAGGCTCACAGTGTGTGGGACCTGCATGAGAGGTCCCAGGGGATCCCAGAGTGCTGCTGGAACTGACAGAGACGCACGGAGGGAGCGGTGGTGCTGGCTTTAACCTGAAAATTGTAAGTGTCTTATGCAATGGTTTTTTATTTATTTTCTCATGTATTTTAAATATTTGGAAATTATTATTATGTTTAGAGCAACTAATGTATATTCCTCATGTGATAACAGTTTCATATATACAGTAGTTTTTTATTTATTTATCTCCATGTGTACTATTGAACATACCCAATATGATTTACAGTTTGTATAGTTATACAGGATTTTCATGTACCTTATATTGTAGTGGTTACTGAGGTTATAGCTTTGCAAGTCTGGCATTATTAGACCAATTATTAATGCATTTCTTCTGTGTTTAGATTTCCTTCTTCACCTGCCCCTTGGTTTTATTACATATAGGGACAGTTAATATATGTTTATCTAGTGTGTCATTTTTATTATAATGCCTAGGAGTAAGGATAAACTGATCCGAAATGTGTAAGGTGTTTTATATTTTTATGTACTAGATTTTTTTAATGCAAGAAATGAAGTAAAGTTTTTAATTTATCAGGATCATGAAGATTGGTGCTGGAATCCCTTTATAGAAATACAAGTAGCTGATGTGCTCCCATTCAGAGAGGCAGGGGCTGTTCCTGGTGAGTCATGCAAGGTGAATGCGAGATACTCGCATGCATCTCGCATAAGTGCGTTTCCACCCTTATAAGATATCCAGCAATACCAAGACAAGCTCTGGAACCAAAGAATGAGGTTTTGTAGAGCCGCAGCTTCAATAAAGCATAGGTGCTCGAGCCCCAGTCTTCACTATAGTCACTGTCCATGGGCCTAAAATAGGGGAGCTCTGTACCTGACTTTCTCTGGCAATCCCATAGACAGTGAATAGAGCAGAGTCCTAGTATGCACCACTGTGCTTCAATTAACAGAGAGCCTTATTCTTGGGATTGTCAGGATCACTAGGTGGGACCTGTGGAGAAGGGGAGTAACTTGGTATTTTGGGAAAGCTCATTTAATGTGTGTGAATTATGTTTCTAAAATTGAATCTATATGTCATTTCATTTTAAAAACATACAGTAAGTTTCTCTAAGTGATGGACCTTCCCACAAAAAATATTATTTTAAGGCTGGCTTCACACCATGTTTACATCCAATCCGGGGCTGTCTGCTATGGACCGGACAGCCCCGGACCGGATCAGCACACAGAACCGGAGTGCTAATATGCCCTCCGGTCCAGTCTGCAGCCGGACGTAGCTGCAGCTGCTGATGAATCAGGATCGCAGCTTGCAGGGAGCTAGCCGCGGTCCTGAAACAACAACGCCATGCAGCCGCAGGTGTCCGGCTCCCGGATCCTCCCGGACCGGGGCAATCCGGCCACATAGGCTCCCGTGTTAGGGAGCCCCGGATTGCACCGGATCCGGGAGACGGCAATTTGGGGAGATTTCTCTTCACGGTCACAAAAATGTTGCAAGCAACGTTTTTTTGTTAGGGATAAAAATCTGAATTCTGAGCCATCCGGCTCCATAGGATGCTGTGGGACCAAAATCCGGTCCAGGGCTGTCTGGTTTACAATGGACAGCCCCGGATCAGATTAAAACGTGGTGTGAAGCCACCCTAATTCTGATTAAAACAGCTGGGAAAAGATAAAATAGAGCAGACTGGTACAAAGTCCATATTTTAAATTCATAGATTAGTCCCTCTACCGAAAGTTTATTACACTTTTCAATGACTGCTTTCATATAGCAAAATATAGCTTATATGTTAAAATCTCAAATTGTGACTATATTTAATCTTTAGTTATGTGCATCTTTATACAATCCAGAATATTAAATAGTGACCCAATATGCATAGGCAGAATGAGCATTTAGAAACATATATTAATACATGTATTAAATGTGCATAATGTAATTAGTGACATAGGCTCTTACCCAGCATCAGACAGTAGACATAACCACCATGTGTCCAGCACCTTATTCAGGCCTTATCTGTGTGTATTTAGAACACTTATCATCCGTCCCTATCATGGAGTACAGGTGTGTGAGTGTTCAGTAGTATTTTATACTTTCACTACATCAACTGTACATCAACAGCACATTTCTGCACTCTGAATATATCAAAAAGAGTGTATCCAGCCAATGAATGGCAGCACTTCCCAAGACTCACATCCAAGGATGATATTTTTAATTTTTTATTTGGTATATTAAAATAGAGGAAATACAACTTATATATATTAGCAAATCTATTATCTCAGCCACAGAAACTTTATTTGTGGTGTAGACCAGGTTCAATAACACACTCACTAATTGGTCCAGACTTTTAAACCACATTCTTGCCACACTTGCCATGGATGCAGTATCAAGAAAAAAATACATTAAAAAAGTCCTTTTTAAAAGGAACAGGTTGGAAACTTCCAATGTTGAATTTGATATAAATGAACTAACTATCCATGAAAATAAAGAATCCTCATCAGCAATCACAACAGTTTTACAAGCGCCTACACCCTCCCCATCCTCAGTAATATCCAACATCTCTTTTTTAGAGATAGGTCCTACACATCCAAGTGTGTCAGAAACAATCTTAACTACCGGTAATCAGTTTTTCCACAAACAGCTCAAACTTTAAGTCCAGTACAAAAGAATCATATCACACATTACTTCACATCAACTGTAATACCAAAATCCAAAAAAAGAAAAGTAGAGAAGAGGAAAAAGATCTAATAGAAATCTGAGAAATGTAAAAAAAATAAGGAACCCAGAAACTAATGAACAAACAAATCTGCTGCTGGTAAAAAAAAATTATTTATCATCTCATATTTCATCTTCCTCAGAAGTTGAAATTCTGAGTAGAAGATTACATTTCTGCCCTTGCTCAAGATATGAATGCATGTAATCTCTCTAGATTTAAATGCATAGACTTGTAAACTTACTCTTAAAAGGCATTTTTTTGTTGATTGAAGAAAATAGAGACATTGGGAATTCTAAAAAAATACCGATCCCAATAGAAACAAAGAAAAGGAATATATTCACAAGAGGTACGCCCAAAATCTCTATTTAATCCTCATCAACATAGAGGACCAAATATAGAGACTTTTTTTCACTAGTATCTGAAGAACTTAGGGATTGGGAAAATAAAATAAAACCGAAAAGCAAGGAATTTGGAAAAATAAGATAAAAAAAGGAAAACAATATCACTAAAAAAGAAGAAAAGTAGCATTGGAAGATCTGAGACAAGACACAGATATAGTAATAAGGCAATCTGATAAAGGGGGGAAGTAGTTGTGCAAAACATAGGCCCTGAACATATTGTTTGATATGAGATATTACAAAATTTTAAAGGAAGACCCTACACAATCCTTTGTTCGGGATTATCACCATATCATTTATGAAGCCTATGAGAGGAACATTCTTAACCCCTTCCCGACCTTTGACATTGTGCAACGTCATGAAAGTCGGTGCCTTAACGACCCATGACGTTGCACAACATCATGGCGGTTACCGCGGCACCGTTGCCACGGTAACTGCCATCGGGCCCTGGTGCTCTGCGATTCCTATCACAGAGGACCAAGGCTCGAGGTAAGGGGGGGTGAATTCCCCACCCCGCCCCTAGGGTAACTGTGATTGGCTGTCAAATCACGTTCTGCAGCTCGATCCCCATGCAGGAGAATTGGGCTGCAGAGTAGCGATCTGGCAGCCTGGCCACAGTGATCCACTTAGTGGATCGCTGTGCCTGGACTGTCTGATCGCTTTCTGCAGCTCGATCCCCATGCAGGAAAATCGGGCAGCAGAGTAGCGATCTGACAGCCCAGCAGCAGTGATTCACTTAGTGGATCACTGTGCCTGGGCTGTCAGATCGCTTTCTGCAGCTCGATCACCATGCAGGAGAATGGGCTGCAGATAGCGATCAGCTCGCGCAGGATCACTAGTGATCACTATGCCTGGCTGTCAGCTCGCTTTGCAGTTCGATCCATGCGGAGAAATGGCTGCATAGCGACTGACAGCGGTGAGTGACGCTGAGTGGATGTAGCAGAGGCGAATTTTGTTTGTTTTTTTTTCAAATAAAAAGATTTTTCTCTGTGTGTATTTTTTTTTTGACTATTTACTAGAGATTCCTAATGCCCGGGTCTAACATTGGCCCGACATTATGAATCTCGGGCTTAGTCCCAGCTGCCATTAACCCCTTTATTACCCAGTTTGCCACCGGCACCAGGGCAACTGGAAGAATCTGGGTACAGCGCCAGAAAATGGTGCTTCAATGAATGCGCCATTTTCTGGGGCGGCTGCGGGCTGCAATTCGCCGCATGGGGGGCCCAGAACACTTGGGCCTCTCCATGCTGAGAATGCCAGCCCCCAGCTGCCTAGTTGTACCTGGCTGGACCAAAAATATGGCGGAGCCCCACGTAATTTTCTTTCTAGAATTCTAGAAATAAAAAACAAATAGGTTTCACTGTATTTTTGATTACCAGCCAGGTACAACGAGGCAGCTGGAGGTTGTTGGCAACCCGTAGCTGCCAAGTTGTACCTGGCTGGACCAAAAATACGGCGTAGGCCCACATTATTTTTTTTTCTAGAATTCTAGAAATAAGAAAAAATGGTCTTCACTGTATTTTTGGTTACCAGCCAGGTACAACGAGGCAGCTGGGGGTTGTTGGCAACCCGTTGCTGCCAAGTTTTACCTGGCTGGACCAAAAATATGGTGGAGCCCCATGTAATTTTTTTTCTAGAATTGGTTCTAGAAATATAAAAAAATGGGCTTCAATGTATTTTTGGTTGCCAGCCAGGTACAACAAGGCAGCTGTGGGTTGGCACTCCGTAGCTGCCAAGTTCTACCTGGCTGGACCAAAAATACAGCAAAGCCCCACAACATTTTTTTTTTACAAATAAAATGACGGAGCTTTGCTATATTTTTGGTTGCCAGCCAGGTACAACTTGGCAGCTGGGGGGCTGGAATCCTCAGCGTGGAGAGACCACACACTGCAAATTGCAACCCACAGCCTCCCCAGACAATAGCGCATTCATTAGAGGCGCCATTTTATGGTGCTGTACCCCAACTCTTTCAGTTGCCCTTGTGCTGGTGGCAAACAGGGGCTCTCCATACGCAACATGGTGTTCGCTAACAAGTTGAAGGGAAAATTAGCTTCAATTGTTAGCGGACACCATGTCGTGTATGGAGAGCCCCTGTGTGCCTCAACATTGGAGCTCCCCCAGAAGTGACCCCATTTTGGAAACTAGACTCCCCAAGGAATGTATCTAGATGCATAGTGAGCACTTTGAACTTCCAGGTGCTTCACAAATTGATCCATAAAAATGAAACATTTTTGTGAAAAAAGTATTTTTCATTTTTACGGATCAATTTGTGAAGCACTTAGGGTTCAAAGTGCTCACTATGCATCTAGATACGTTCCTTGGGGGGTCTAGTTGCCAAAATGGAGTCACTTGTGGGGGAGCTCCAATGTTTAGGCACAAGGGGACTCTCCAAACGCGACATGGTGTCTGCTAACAATTTGAGCTGATTTTCCATTCAAATTGATAGCGGACACCATGTCGCATTTGGAGAGCCCCTGTGTGCCTAAACATTGGAGCTCCCTCACAAGTGACCCCATTTTGGACACTAGACCCCCCAGGGAACTTACCTAGATGCATAGTGAGCACTTTGAAGCCCCAGGTGCTTCACAAATTAATCCGTAATAATGAAAAAAGAAAGTTTTGTGGAAAAAAAAAGTACTTTTCCATTTTTACGGATCAATTTGTGAAGCACCTGGGTGTTGAAAGTGCTCACTATGCATCTAGATACGTTCATTGGGGGTCTAGTTTCCAAAATGGGGTCACTTGTGGGGGAGCTCCAATGTACACAGGGGCTCCCCAAACGCACATGGTGTCCGCTAACAATTTGAATGGAAAATCAGCTCAAATTGTTAGTGGACACCATGTCGCATTTGAGCAGCCCCTGTGTACCTAAACATTGGAGCTCCCCCACAAGTGACCTCATTTTGGAAAAACTAGACCCCCCAGGGAACTTATCCAGATGGGTGGTGAGCACTTTGAACCCCTAGATGTTTCACAAATTCATGCGTAAAAATGAAAATTTACTTTTTTTTTTCACAAAAATATTCTTTAAGCCTAAATTTTTTCATTTTCACATGGGCAACAGGATAAAATTCATCCTAAAATTTGTTGGCCAATTTCTCCTGAGTACACCGATACCTCATATGCGGTCATAAACCACTGTTTGGGCACACGGCAGGGCTGAGAAATGAAGGAGCACAATTTCACTTTTTGAATGGTTAATTAGCTCCAAAAGTCAAATTGTCTCCTTCCCTTCTGAGCCCTGCCATGTGCCCAAACAATGGTTTATGACCACACATGAGGTATCGATGTACTCAGGAGAAATTGCCCAACAAATTTTAAGATCCATTTTATCCTGTTGCCCATGTGAAAATGAAAGAATTGAGGCTAAAAGAACATTTTTGTTGGAAAAATTAAAATGTAAATTTTTTCCTTTCACATTACTTTAGTGCCCGTGAAGCACCTGAAGAGTTAATAATCTTCTTGAATGTAGATTTGAGTAGCTTGAGGGGTACAGTTTTTGGAATGGTGTCACTTTTGGGTGTTTTCTGTCATGTACGCCCCTCAAACGGACTTCAAATGTGATGTGGTCACTAAAAAAAATGGTTTTGTAAAATTTGCTGGAAAAATTAGAAATTGCTGATGAACTTTGAACCCTTATAACTTCCTACCCAAAAATTTTTTTTTTCTCCAAAATTGTGCTGATGTGAAGTAGACATGTGGGAAATGTTACTTATTAACTATTTTGTGTCACATATCTCTCTGGTTTAGCAGAATAAAAATTAAAAATTGCGAAATTTTCTAAATTACCGTATATACTCGTGTATAAGCCGAGTTTTTCAGCACAAAAAATGTGCTGAAAAGTCCCCCCTCAGCTTATACACGAGTATATACGGTAGCCCCAGCTGTATACAGCCCCCCCGTGGTATCCAGGGCCCCCCTTGCTGCTGCACACCTGTAAAGTAAGATGTCAGTATACTTATCGCTGTCGCTGCCGCCGCCGCTGCTCGGTCACCGCGCTCCTCCGGGTCTTCATGCTTCCTTCTCCGGCGCACAGGAAATGACGTCATTGTTCGAGCGCCGGAGAAGGAAGCGTGAAGACCCGGAGGAGCGCGGTGACCGAGCAGCGGTGGCAGCGATAAGTATACTGACATCTTACTTTACAGGTGTGCAGCAGCAAGAGGGGCCCTGGATACCACAGGGGGGGGCTGTATACAGCTGGGGCTGCTGTATACAGCTGGGGCCCTGTATACCACTGATGGGGGGGGAAGGCTGTATACAGATGGGGCTGCTGTGTACAGCTGGGGCCCTGTATACCACTGATGGGGGGGAGGGCTGTATACAGCTGGGGCTGCTGTATACAGCTGGGGCCCTGTATACCACTGATGGGGGGGAAAGGCTGTATACAGATGGGGCTGCTGTGTACAGCTGGGGCCCTGTATACCACTGATGGGGGGGAGGGCTGTATACAGCTGGGGCTGCTGTATACAGCTGGGGCCCTGTATACCACTGATGAGGGGGGGGGAAGGCTGTATACAGATGGGGCTGCTGTATACAGATGGGGCCTTGTATACCATTGATGGGGGGCTGTATACAGCTGGGGCTGCTGTATATACTGCTGGGGCCTGTATATACCACTGGGGAGGCTGCTGTATACTACCACTGGGGAGGCCTGTGTACCACTGGGGGGGCCTGTATACCACACTGCTGGGGGCTGTATACCTGTGCTGGGGTCCACCCTCAGCTTATACACGAGTCAATATGTTTTCCCAGGTTTTGGGGGCAAAAGTAGGGGGGTCGGCTTATACACGGGTCGGCTTATACACGAGTATATACGGTATGCCAAATTTTTGATTTTTTCGCAAATAAACGCAAAAATTATCGACCAAAATTTAATACTAACATGAAGCCAAACATGTCATGAAAAAACAATCTCAGAATTGCTAGGATCCGTTGAAGCGTTCCAGAGTTATTACCTCACAAAGGGACACTGGTCAAAATTGACAAAAATGCCATGGTCTTTAGGGTCAAAATAGGCTGCGTCATGAAGGGGTTAAGAAAACTGAAAAAATGTTTTTTTTAACAAAATCCTGTGCCAACTAAGGCATTATTTTATCATTATTCAACATTGCACAAGAACCCTGAAAAACCAGGAATAAGGTACTTGACTTTTCATCTTTCTCAATATATTGACTTGTTTTTACAAGATCTAATAAAGGCTCTTCCTTCATATTTGAGAGATTCCACACTATTAATTGAGTAACTGAGGGATATTGAATGGGAAGATAACTATTCCCTTATCTCATTGGATTTAAATACGTTATACTCTAACACAAGGCTGGCTCCAGGTTTTTCTGGGCCCCCGATGAATGAGTCTTAGTAGGCCCCCTTCAACACAATATATATTATAATGGTTGCGGACTATATATTTATTATTATATATATATATATATATATGTGCTGTTTCTCCTCACTGCCTCTCCCCACTGTGTGCTGTCTCTTCCCCATGCGCTTTCTCCCCTCTCTGTGCCTGTCACCTCCTGTGCACTGTATCTCCCCTCTCTGTGCCTGTCACTCCCCTTTGTGCAGTCTCTCTCCCCTGTGCGCTGTCTCTGACCTTCCCATTTGCTGTCTCTCCCCTGTGCCTGTTCCCCCATAAGCTGTGTTTCTCCCCTGCGCCTGTCTCCAACCTGTGCTTTTATCCCCCTTGCGCGCTGTGTCTCTTTCCTGCACCTGTCTCCCCCCTGTGTCCATCTTCCCCCTGTATGCTGTGTCTCCCCCTGCGCCTGTCTCCTTCCTGTGTGCTGTGCCCCCCCTACACCTGTCTCTCTCCTATACGCTTGTCTCCCCCTGCATGCTGTGTCCCCCCTGTGCGCCTGTCTCTCCCCTGCAGGCTGTCTCCCCTCTGCGCTGTGTCCTTCTGTGCCTGTCTCCGCTCTTTGCTGTGTCCCCCTGCACCTGTCTCCTCCCCTGCGTGCAGTGTCTCTCCCCTGAACCTGTCTCCTGCTGAACGCCTGTCTCCTTCCTGTGTGGTGTGACACCCCTGCATGCCGTCTCCTCCCTGTGCGTCCGACTTACCCCTGCACGCTGTCTCCCCCTTGTGACCCTGTCTTCCCCCTGCATGCTGTGTAATTAGCCCCTGACAGGGGGCCCCCTGGGCTCTGTGTAACTGGCCCCTATCAGGGGGCCCCCTGGGCTCTGTGTAACTGGCCCCTGATAGGGCCCCCCTGAACGGCATGGGCACTGCCCCCCTAACCTGAGGCGTGTGAGCACTTTTCACCTCCCTATCTCCTAAGCTGAGCGGCTTGATTTGGAGATCAGTTATAGTGGGGGAAAAAATCATTACTAAAACCCAATTGAAAAAGATAGTCAAGTGTTTTTTTCTGATTTTCACAGTTGCACATTACAAGAAGTGGAAGGTAAATATACCCTACAGTCAATTCTTTCGTATAATAAAAAACTGCCCAAGAGAATCTGATTATGTAGCTCAGTCTAAAATCCTAAAAAGAAAACTTAAGAAATAAAGATACCCAGAAAATTTGGTAAATGGTGCATACAGGGAAAACAGAATAAAAACACAGGAGGAGTCATGGGTGTTCCCAGCAAGGGGCAGAGGTGGCAGTTGACCCCCACCCCCCCAGAAGCAAAAAAGAAAAAAAAGGATGGAAGCTGCGGGGAAGTAGTGGTGGCAGTGAGCGGTGGGAGCCGCCATGTTCTTTGTGGCCGGCTGCATTCACTAACTGTGCAGCCGGTTGGTAGAGGTTTAGATTTCTACAAATCTCCATTTGGGAGCGGCCATTTTGTTGAAGCCTCAACCTCCACCGACGGGCTGCACAATTAGTGAATGCAGCTGGCCACAAAGAACATGGCGGAGCCCACCGCTCGTTGCCACTGCTACTCCCCCGCAGCTCTGGTGTTGCAGATGTGCCCTCACACTCCAAGACCTGCCTCCAGCACCATCGCTCCACAGCCGTGGCGCCCCTCTCAGGTAAGACATGAGGGTCCGGGGGAGGGATGGGGGCCATGAACAAAAGGCTGGAGGACCATATATAAAGGATGGGGGGCCATATATAAAGGATGGGGCATATATACAGGATATGGTTTGTAATCACTGCACACGTACAATGTCCGGTATGCTTAAGGTGAAAGTTTATTATACAGTGCTGAGTGAAGCGCTTCACTCAGCACTGTATAATAAACTTTCACCTTAAGCATACCGGACATTGTACGGGTGCAGTGATTACAAACCATATTGTCTACGGAACCTTTGGCTCCCTTCACTGGCACCGTAAAACATTCAACACTGTTGAGTGCTAGCCTTCGTTTCTTATATATATATACATACATACAGGATATACAGGATAGGTCACAGCCTGAATGACCATGACTTGCATCCCCCCCTAGTTTTGATCCTAGGTACGACCATGGGAGGAATGTCCGAAAGGAAAAAATAAGCAGGGGGATAACTTGATCACTGGTAAGGGAAAAAATGATGACCACTGGAAATTGAATTTTGTGACAACATTTAACAGGAGGAATAAAGTCTTAAGAACTGTACATACAAAATATTGGTATATCTTGAAGCGTGACCCTGTTTTAGGAAAACATCTCCGTGAAAAATCAGGGATTACATACAGAAGGGGGATAACTTGGAAAAATTTGGTGGCCCCCAGTAAATTACAAAACCTGATGGAATAAAAAAAATAAACATTAACAAAAGTAAGAATCAAATTTTATGCAATGTTTTCCAAGGAACCGGATTTTTTAAATGCAACTCCAAAAACTGTTGTACCTGTGGGATCCTAAATCATGGGACTAAAACTTTCAAATGCAAAAGACTCACGTGCAGTAGTGATCATGTTGTATATATCATCACATGCACCTGCGGTTTGCAATATGTGGGACGCACTGTGCAGACATTGCGGTCCCACATCAATGGACACAAAAATAGAGCAAAAAACGTTTTTTTTAAAGCTTAGTCTATAATGGCTCCTACTAGTAAAACATAATGAAATTTTTAACATAAAAGTAACTCCAGTGGAGCACATGACCCCTGGTATTGCAAATAGGAATGCTCTTTTAAACCGGAAAGAAACGTTTTGGATTTATCATGTGGGAACATTATATCCAAATGTATTGAATAATATCATAGAAAGAGTCTAAACATTGATTTTTGACATTTTTATAATAAAAAAGAAGAAGGGGAGGAGAGGGAGAGAGGAAGAAAAAAAGAGAGGAAAAAACTTTTTTCTCTCCTATCAGCTACTTATTTATTAGTTTTTAAGAAAGTGCTTGATGTTTTAAAAGGGAAAAGGAAGAAAGGGAGTAAAATGAGAGAGGAAAAAGCAAGGTATTTTTTTTAAGAACATTTTTTTTGTTAAAAAAGGAGGTTATTTTTTTTATTTATTTTTTATTGATACTGCGTCAATGTTGACAAGAATGTGGTTTGAAAAGCTGGACCAATTAGTGGGTATGTTCCTGAACCTGGTCCACATTCCAAATTAAGTTTCTGAGGCTGAGATAATAGATTTGCTACTATATATAAGTGTGGTTGAATTTTATACTAGTAGATTTGTACTGTGTGTTTATGATACCTGAAGAAGGATATATACTGTATCTGAAATGCGTTGTATATCCTCTTTTTTAATATACCAAATAAAAAATGTAAAATATCATCTTTGGATGTGAGTCCTCGGAAACAATGCCATTCATTGGCTGGATGCACTCTTTTTCATATATTCATTCTGTGTGAGCCTATGTCTGGCGTCTTTCACTTGGATCCACCTGAAGTAAGCTACGAGCCCTGTCCACTGAAAAGTATCGCAGAGGAATTTCTGAGGATACAAAATCCAGGGCTATATTAGTCTTTTATCAGGTGAGTGCCTAAAACTGTGCACCCATCAAAGACTGTAATATTGTGTTTATGCACATTTTGCACACATTATGCACACACTGCATTTTGTCTGTTCTTCTTTTCCAAACAGGGTTTTTGTGTCGTAAAAAAATAGGGAGTGATGAACATGCCAGGTTTCCCTACTATGAAAGGGAATCTGTCAATAAATTTTTGCTTGTTAATCTGAGCACAGCATGAGATAGGGGCTGAGACACTGATGTCAGGGATGTGTCTTTTATTAGACTATACAGGAGTGGTGTCTCTGGTCCTTTATTGGACCTCTCACCAATGCGTTTCGGTGCAAGCCTTGCACCTTCCTCAGAGTTACATTCATGTAGTGAGGACCGCAGACACCACTCCTGTTTGGTTTCCTGAATCGTCTCCCACAGTGCACGTGGCGGACTGGGTCCTGCGGCAGCTGTAACTCAGGCGTACAAGCCGGTTGTGGGTGATCACAACCTGACTAGGTGAGTGAGTTACCCGCGAGGCCACCTTTACTTGTCTCAAGTGATAAGGCACAATCTGCGCCTCTTTGTCTCCTTTGTTTAATTTTTTAGATTTATTAGACTGTGCTGTGTATTTCAGTACAATAAGTATTTTATCAGCAGGAGATAAGCGCTGCTGGACGTGGTACTCACATAAAATGTGAACCAACCACCCTCCAGCACGGATTAGCAGATTATTGTCACTATACAATGTACACAGAGAGATGTGGTGCAGGCGTGGTTAGACTTCCCAGCTCTGCTGCACTCCTAAATCTAAAATAAACTCTCTGATGGTTTATTGGGTGCAGTAGATGTGATGTTAAGTGAAACACTGATGGAATCAGGGTCTCCTTTCCTACACTATACTGCTCTGATGAAGTAGCAAAAACCTGATGTCAGATTTCCTTTAACACATATCCTATTACAGATATTAGTATATGACATAGAAGAATGGAGCTTATGATGCTGTATTTCTCAACTCTACAATTGACGGGCCAACTAAATCTCCTATTAATAGAATAACAAATTAAAAGGGCCTGAACTTTGTGGAAAAAATGGAACATAACCAGTCCAGTACTTGCCAGACATGGTTCTATCTTAAAAGAACAGGTAGTAAGACTGTAAAGCAGTGTATATATAACACATGTGACAATAATACTCTATATGATGTAAAATAAGGCTTAGTGGAACAGATATCATTCCCTATGCTCTGTAATTCAGTAACAGTAATCCTATGAATTGTTTACAGAAGAGATAATGCATTAGTGTCAGATAAACTGCCACTATTTCCGAGTAGAAGTCAGGTTTTATTAATATGCTGACCTGGTGTTATCTTTTGTTGCCATTTTTTGTAATTATAGCATGAAACTGATTAAAAAAACTCACCAAAAAATTGCCTGGTAAATATCCATTGCACCTAGCAGCAGGCTGCCAGCTCCTCTGAGAGGTAACACAGGTGTCTGTATCCCTGGTGCTCAATCACCTACAACCCACAGGTGAGGGCGGTTGTAACACCTGCGTCTAGCCATGCTGTCAGGGAGGTGACCGGTGGCATTTATAGACACAAGGTTACCATAGGGCTCTGCCACTCAGGTACATGTGAAGCATAGTGTCAGAGCAGCCTATTGGTCACGCCCTGCTATTAGATCAGGCGGGCTGCTCTGCACTGATTACATGCCTCACAAATGACAGACCCCCCCCAGAGGACCCAGCCTTAAACTGCTGATACAGACACCTGGGTTGCCTCTCAGGGAGCTAGCAGCCGGCTGCTAGATGAAAAGGATATTTACCGGGCAATTTTTTGGTGAGTTTTTCTGATTTTATGTCCTATTTCGGTGAATCTCATGAAACTGATCAAGTAAAATGCAAATATATGATCAGCAGCAATAATAATTATTACTTCTTTTTCCTCACAGATGAGTTCACACACCTGTATAGTTTACACACAAATGTATTTGAGGTACTGATTCTTATAGTGTTTGAGAAGTCAAATATTTATTGAAACACATGATAGTTCACGTGAGTGTGTGTTTTATGTACAGAAGGTATTAATCTATACATGTATACAATATGAAGGGACAATCATCCCACCAAAATAGCACAAAGTCAGCAGCCTGTGGTTCTCCTGCAAATGTTCCACTATCAGGTGTTTCACCGAAGCCAGAGAGTCACAGGTTGGAGACCAATGATGAAGGGAAATTCCATCCCAAAGGTGTGCATTATAAGGGTAGGTCACACTAGCGTATGTCTCGCACAAGTGCAGTGGGAGATAATCTTGCATTACACTTGGCCCCATTTCAAACAATCAGGCAGCAATAGTCTGCGAGTCCCCAAATAGCTTGCACCAATACAAGTCTATGGTGCGAGTATAACATTGCAATGCACTCGCATGCACTTGGCACATATGCAAGTGCAGTGGATTATACGCTAAGGCCCACAATGGAGGAGATAGGGAGATTAATCTCTCCTTCTCCTCCATAGCTGTGATCTAATCACAGAATCGGATCAGAGTAGATAACTCACTCGGATCACGCTTGCTGCAGAGCCTGAGCCGAGTGTCATATAAGGATATCGTATCCAAAGCTCTCGTATCAGATCCATACACTAGTGTGACCCCCAGCCTAATCTGCAGTTCAGTGCAACTATGTAGAATTGCTTTCACCAAGTATATTAGGTCAGATCTATACAAGTAGCCAGGTATCAGTGTGTCAGAGAATTGTACAGCTCTTCATTACATACAATATATCATCAAATATAAAGACAAGTTCAGTATAAAAGTTGAATATTACAAAAAAAAAAAATACTTCTTGGTAACAGCTTTTCCCTGAAGTTACACCATATACTTTAAGATGTATTCATTGACATTCTCTGCAGCATGGTGACCATTTTGTCTTGGAATAGGGACCAGTCTCTCTCCAGTCACTTTGTTGCTTCAGTGGTTCTCTGTGACACACTCTCCTTTGCTAGTCAGCCCAATAAAAGAATACACAGCATCAACAAACCTCCAGAAAATCTGGAGAAGATTTTTTTTCTTCCACATATGGAAGATACAAGAACAGAGCCAATTAGCTAGCAAATGTGTGTCAGGTGACTGGGCTGGCACATGCCTCTCACTGATTTTTCTGCACCCAGTCCCAACTTTCTTCATAGTCTTTTCGATTCCTTTCTGCTTCAATGATTTCTTTATACCTCCGGCGGAAGAATCCCATCTAAAAAAAGACAATTTTGTTACAAAAGTGCTTGGTTTAAAATTCACCATTATGAAAACAGAAAGAGAATAGATAAATAGAAGACAGAGAGGACCAAAAGTAGACTCCCCCCTATGATGCTTATGTTCTATAATAAGACATGTTAACAGGGAGAGTCCTGATGAAACAGCCCCTTTAAATCCATGTCCTTCTGAGCCAAAGTGATGGCCCACATTTATGTCTTTTCAGAAATGCTATTGCAATCAATAGTAAGTCTAAAGATCTCCACTTTTAGGTGCTGCCATTGGGACTCGGCAAGTGGCACTGACATCAGAGGGGACAGTGGTAACATCATCACTGGCTGGCATGCTCCAGCCTGTCATTCTAATAAAGAACTGTCTTGCTATGCAGCATGATTGCTGTAGAAAGTACATATACGATCCAGTTCACCCTGAATAAGGCTCCAATGATCCTCGACATAGAAAAGACTACTTCTGCCCAATGTGGTAAAACAACAATCTGAAATATGAAACTTTCCCTCTGTATGGCTAGGGTCACACTACTGTTAATCTCCCCCTGCACTGAAAACGTAGACATTTTCTGCTGAAGCGCATAGCGTTAATGCTATGCACTTCAGCAGAATGCGGCCCCTTGGCAACCCTTTATTTACCTTGACAGCGGTCGCTCACAGAGCTGCTGGGCGGCCGCTTTTCAGGAGAGTACAGGAAATGCTGCATATTTCTACGTTTTCAGTGCAGGGGGAGATTAACAGTAGTGTGACCTTAGCCTATTTCAGAAATACAAATGTGCACGCGTTTTACTCCAACATAAATGAAAAAACATTTCCGGTACATCCGAATATGTTTTTATTTTCCCAACATAATGGAAAATACACATTTTTGGAAGTAGCAGGAATGTTTTTCTATTCATGTTGAAATAAAGGTCATGCATGTTTTTTAATCCAGAATGCGTCTGGAGAGCTTTATATATCCTGTGCTTGCCAATTATAAGTATTTATTCTGCTCCTTGTGCTAGATTCTTGATTGTCTATTTCAATTAAAAAGACCCAGGTCTTTAACTACAAATTTTTTGTCTTCTAATTATTCTTATTTTTAAAGCACCGTTGATTCCATGGTGCTGTACAAGTGAAAAGGGTTTACATTCAAAATACACAAAGAACATATATCAATTACAATTAACAATGAGACAACACTGTGTGCAGAATTTTTAGGCAAATGAGTATTTTGATCACATGATACTTTTTATACATGTTGTCCTACTGCAAGCTGTATAGGCTTGAGAACCAACTACCAAGTAAGTAAATCAGGTGATGTGCATCTCTGTAATGAGGAGGACTGTGGTCTAATTACATCAACACCCTATATAAGGTGTGCTTAATTATTAGGCAAATGCCTCTCCTTAGGCAGAATGGGTCAGAAGAGAGATTTGACAGGCTCTGAAAAGTCCAAAATTGTGAGATGTCTTGCAGAGGGATGCAGCAGTCTTGAAATTGCCAAACTTTTGAAGCGTGATCACCGAACAATCAAGCGTTTCATGGCAAATAGCGAACAGGGTCGCAAAAAGCTTGTTGGGCATAAAAGGTGCAAAATAACTGCCCATGAATTGAGTAAAATCAAGCGTGAAGCTGCCAAGATGCCATTTTCCACCAGTTTTGCAATATTTCAAAGCTGAAACGTTACTGGAGTATCAAAAAGCACAAGGTGTGCTATACTCAGGGACATGGACAAGGTAAAGAAAGCTGAATAACGACCACCTTTGAATAAGAAACATGAGATAAAACGTCAAGACTGGGCCAAGAAATATCTTAAGACTGATTTTTCAAAGGTTTTATGGGCTGATGAAATGAGAGTGACTCTTGATGGGCCAGATGGATGGGCCAGAGGCTGGATCAGTAAAGGGCAGAGAGCTCCACTCCGACTCAGACGCCAGCAAGGTGGAGGTGTGTACTGGTATGGGCTGGTATTATCAAAGATGAACTTTTGGGACCTTTTCGGCTTGAGGATGGAGTGAAGCCCAACACCCAGACCTACTGCCAATTTCTGGAAGACAACTTCTTCAAGCAGTGGTACAGGAAGAAGTCGGTATCGTTCAAGAAAAACATGATTTTCATGCAGGACAATGCTCCATCACATGCATCCAACTACTTCACAGCTTGGCAGGCCAGTAAAGGTCTAAAAGAAGAAAAAATAATGACATGGCCCCCTTGTTCACCTGATCTGAACCCCATAGAGAACCTGTGGTCCCTGATAAAATGTGAGATCTACAGGGAGGGAAAACAGTACACCTCTCGGAACAATGTCTGGGAGGCTATGGTGGCTGCTGCATGCAATGTAGAGCGTAAACAGATCAAGCAACTGACAGAATCTATGGACGGAAGGCTGTTGAGTGTCATCATAAAGAAGGGTGGCTATATTGGTCACTAATTTTTGGGGGTTTTGTTTTTGCATGTCAGAAATGTTTATTTTCCCCAGGTAAACCAATATAACTGCACAAAATTTAGAAATAAACAAGTGAGATGGGAATATATTTGGTTTTTATTAAGTTGCCTAATAATTCTGCACAGTAATAGTTACCTGCACAAACAGATATCCTCCTAAGATAGCCAAATCTAAAAACAAATCACACCAACTTCCAAAAATATTAAGCTTTGATAGTTGAGTCTTTTAGGTTGATTGAGAACATAGTTGTTGATCAATAATAAAAATAATCCTCTACAATACAACTTGCCTAATAATTCCGCACACAGTGTAGTTCAAAGGGGAGAGGGGCATGCTATCACGGGGATACAATCTACAAACCAGGATAATGCTACTTGGGCTTGACTGCATTACTAGTTCCATACATGTTGATTTTGTCCTTGGTTCAAGCCCACTGGTTTTAACTGGCTTGCCGACTACCTTGCTGCTGCTAATTCACTCAACCAGTCAGCAGCTACTCTAAGTATGCAACCCAGGGACCTTTCTAGTGTATAAGGGTAGAATGGTGAACAAAAAGCATTCCTGGGACCCACTAAAGAGAGTGTCTAGCACAAAGAATGTCAGTGGATGTCCTCTCAAAGGCGTTCTTCCATGAACAAATTTATTTTAATCAAAGATTAAAAACAGGTAGCAAAATGTTTTTCCTAAAAAAAGTCATCTATGATCTCATGCTGTAAAGTCTGTATATTAATCTTTGTCCTTCCCTGCCAAAAAGAGATGTGGTCTGATCAGACCATCTCTCTGTATGGTCAGACACGTTGGGTGCATTCACACACTGCGTATTTGCTGCATATTTTTACATGAGTGCTGTTGCAGTTTTTGTAGCCAAAACCAGGAGTGGAACAATCAGAGGAAATATCTAATAGAAACAAGTGCTCCACTTCTGTATTTAATCAACCACTGCTGGTTTTAATCACCCACTGCTGGTTTTAATCACCCACTCCTGGTTTTAATCACCCACTCCTGGTTTTAATCACCCACTCCTGGTTTTAATCAGCCACTCCTGGTTTTAATCAGCCACTCCTGGTTTTAATCAGCCACTCTTGGTTTTAATCAGCCACTCTTGGTTTTAATCAGCCACCATGGTTTTGGCTACAAAAACTGCAAGAGCACTTGCGTAAAAATATGCAGCAAATACACAGTGTGTGAACGCACCCGTCCATTACACAGTGCATAGCAGTGCCACAAAAGAGTATTTCAGCACAGGAACATTTTTTTTAATGACAACCAATTGTGGAACTTATTATTAGGCTAAGGTCACATTGGCGCTATGCTTTCGCTCAGGGGGATTCCTTTAAAAAGATCTGGCAGGATTACCACAGCCTAACTGTAATGGTAACGCTGCCTTAATGCTGCCAATACAATCCTATGGGTGACGGACCCCCGATTGCAGGTCAAACGCCAGCATGTACGTACCGGAGTTTGAAACTTGCACTTGGAAATAGTGCTATCACATGAAGTGCGCTTCTGCGTCATGTGATGTGTTTGGAAATAGGAAGAAGTTTCAAACTCAGACACTTACATGCTGGCGTTTGACCTGTGCTCAGAAGTCCATCACCCATAGGATTGTATTGGCAGCGTTACCATTATGGCAACACTGCGGCAATGCTGCCAGATTCTATCTTTTTAACGTAACCACCTGAACGGAAGCATAGCGCTAATGTGACCCAATGCATAATGTCAAAATCGGGTCCTGGGCTGTCAGGTATACATCGGACAGCCCTGGTCCTGATGCTGCCTTGGTGTGAAGCCGGCCTAAAAAAAAAAAAAAAAAAAAAAGAGTATTTACAATTAGTATATTGGTCTGCATGAGTATGCATATGAATGTGTGTGTGAATATAAGTATGTGTGTGTGCATCAGTGTGTGTATTTATGTGTGTGTGTATGAGTGTGTGTGTTTCTGTGTGTATGTGTATGACTCTGGGCATGATTGTGTGTGCCAGGGGTGTGTTATTATTATTATTATTATTTATTTATTTATATAGCGCCATTAGGTTCCATGGCGCTTTACATGAGGATGAGGTGTATGAGTGCTTGTCTATGAGTGTAGGAGACTGGGTGTGTGTATGAGTGTGTGTATGAGGGTGCGTATGACTGTGTGTGTCTATCTCGTAGACTGTGAGTCCTCGCGGAGAGGATTTCTCCCCTTGTATCTGTACGACCGAATTGTCCACATTTATTGTTACTTGTATGGTTACTATGTTACTTGTCCTAGTCTGCCCCTTTTAGTATGTAAAGCGCCATGGTATATAATGGCGCTATATAAATAACTAATAATAATAATCTAAGAGTGTATGAGTATGGGTGAATGTGATTGAATATGTGTGTATGAGTATGTGTTAGTGTGGGTGTGTGTATGAGTGGGTGTGTGTATGAGTGGGTGTATATATATGTGTGTGTAACTGTGTGTGCATAGTATAAAAATCGTAATATAATAAGATAATACTAAGCAGCAGACAGATCAGTACAAAGTGTTGTACAGAAACTAAAGAATAGAAAAGAAACAGGAAAGTTCATTACATAAGTTTAGATGAAACTAGATTCTAATAGATAAACATGCATAGCTATTTTATTTTTATTAATAGAACATTTTTATTCACTCTGTTTTAGATGTTTTCCAAAAACAGCCCTGGCATGCTTCTACCGACTATGCACATAGCCTCTAAAGAACCAGCCAGGATTTCTGAGTAATGTGTTCTCATGTGGAGCATGCTGGCATTAGATCTGTGGTAAAAGAGGCACTGGTTTTCCCAAAACCACACTCACAAGGTGATCATACAGCCAAATAAAACAGGGGCAATATTTATTCCTACTAAAAGTAAAAAAAAATGTTTTTACACTTATATTAAAAGTACCATAATTTACTACTCTCAGCAGAGTATACATACATATTGTGCAATGAATTACAAAAGTAAGAATTGCTAGGTATTTTATTCCTCGTGCCATATTATGGATATGTGCAGTACAAAACTATAATACAGTGATAATAAAAGGTACATACCGTATATACTCGTGTATAAGCCGACCCGTGTATAAGCCGACCCCCCTACTTTTGCCCCAAAAATCTGGAAAAACCTATTGACTCGTGTATAAGCCGAGGGTGGACCCCAGCACAGGTATACAGCCCCCAGCAGTGTGGTATACAGGCCCCCCAGTGGTAGTATACAGCAGCCCCAGTGGTAGTATACAGATTCCCCAGCAGCCCCAGTGGTAGTATACAGATTCCCCAGCAGCCCCAGTGGTAGTATACAGGAGCCCCAGCAGCCCCAGTGGTAGTATACAGATTCCCCAGCAGCCCCAGTGGTAGTATACAGGAGCCCCAGCAGCCCCAGTGGTAGTATACAGCAGCCCCAGTGGTAGTATACAGGAGCCTCAGCAGCCCCAGTGGTAGTATACAGGAGCCCCAGCAGCCCCAGTGGTAGTATACAGGAGCCCCAGCAGCCCCAGTGGTAGTATACAGGAGCCCCAGCAGCCCCAGTGGTAGTATACAGGAGCCCCAGCAGCCCCAGTGGTAGTATACAGCAGCCCCAGTGGTAGTATACAGGAGCCCCAGCAGCCCCAGTGGTAGTATACAGCAGCCCCAGTGGTATACAGCAGGCCCCCAGGGGTACATAAAGCAGCCCCCAGGGGGTACCCAGCAGCCCCCTGGGGTACCCAGCAGCCCCCTGGGGGTACCAACAGCCCCCTGGGGGTACCAACAGCCCCCAGGGGGTACCCAGCAGCCCCCAGGGGGTACCCAGCAGCCCCCAGGGGGTACCCAGCAGCCCCCTGGGGGTACCAACAGCCCCCAGGGGGTACCAACAGCCCCCAGGGGGTACCCAGCAGCCCCCTGGGGGTACCAACAGCCCCCTGGGGGTACCAACAGCCCCCAGGGGTACCAACAGCCCCCAGGGGTACCAACAGCCCCCAGGGGGTACCCAGCAGCCCCCTGGGGGTACCAACAGCCCCCAAAAGCTGGCACTGTCCCCCCTTGTAAGGCCTCCCCCCCGCTGCTTATACATTACCATCCCGGTGTTCTGATCGGCGCCGCTCCTCTGTGCTGCGTCTTCATCCTTCCGTCCGCGCTGGCTGCATCCAGGATCTCCGGCGGTCGCGCGATGACGTCATATCGCTGCGACAGCCGGAGAACCCGGATGCAGCCAGCGCAGACGGGAGGATGAAGACGCAGCACCGAGGAGCGGCGCCGATCAGAACACCGGGGTGGTAATGTATAAGCAGCGGGGGGGGGGCCTTACAAGGGGGGACAGTGCCAGCTTTTGGGGGGCCATATGCACTGCTTCCCCCTGCCGCTGATTGACAGGGGAAAGCAGTGCATATATAATGAGCGGCCCCACGTGACGGGGCCGCTCATACAGCAGCCCCCCCCCCCGCCTCCTCCAGCCTCCACAGCCCCCGGGACACAGCCCCCCCGTATATGACCCGTGTATAAGCCGAGGGGGGGACTTTTCAGCCCAAATTTTGGGCTGAAAAACTCGGCTTATACACGAGTATATACGGTACTATAATTTCATCTGCCTGTATTCAGCACCTTGGCAATATCAATCACATCTCAGTATTTGGTCAGTACTTTGTATATATATGTCACATGTGACATTGATATAGTCTTAGGTCACGATCAGACAATGAGTATTTGATACATTTTTTAACTCAGTATTTATAAGCCAAAACCGTTAGTGGAAAAGTCAGAGGAAAAGCATAATAGAAACATATCACCACTTCTGCATTTTTTACCCACTCCTGGTTTTGGTTCACGAATGCTGGGTAAAAAACTCACCACTGGACTTCCGGTTTCCGGCGCCTCCATGTGTGGCCACGTCTAGCTGCGCTCAGAGCCCCGCCGCAGCGATCCGGCTCCATCTGACCTCCCCACAAGCCCCCGGAACATCTGAGCAGCCCGAGCAGCCGGAGATAACCGTGAGGCAATACAATCCCCGAGGATGGATCGCTTTGTGACGCGGAAGGAGGTAAATGACCGGCCCGGACCCCCGCACGAGGTAGATGATAATGGCGCGCGGGACGCACCAGCTGCAGATGAGGATGGTGAGCTGGAGGAGACCTCAGAGCAGCGGGGTACTACAACAACCAGGGAAAAGCCAGCAGGGGTGTTGATGGACAGTACTGAGGTGATGGCGGGAGATTTACACCCGATGCAGACATGTGCCTCAGTACAAAAGCAGCAGCAGCAGTCTCAGGGACACTGGGGATATGAAAAGACAGGAGGAGAGACAAGGGGAGATGTTTCGGGCTGGCAGGGACTACAACTCATTGATTACAAAACCCTGGCCAAAGAGCTAGCCATACATCTGGCAGAAGATTTTAAACAGGCTGTAGATGATATGGTAAAAGCCACTACGAGAGAGCTGAGTGCAAAAGTAGAGACCCATGATCAAAAACTTAAAGAGGCAGAGGCACGGATTGGAGCAGCGGAGGATAGAATACAGGAATTAGAGGATCAAGTGCTATCTCTACAAAAACGCTCTGATTATACATATACAAAACTGGAAGACATTGAGAATAGAGCGAGAAGGAGTAATCTTAAGATTGTGGGTCTCCCAGAATCCATTGTGGTGAGCCAACTGGAGGAAATTTTTGAAGTAGACCTCCCCAAAGCTTTAGGGCTGCAGCACAGGTGTAAGACGGAACGTGCACATAGAATTGGGCCTCCTAAAGAGAATATGGATCTTATACATACAACTGGTGCTAAAGCCCCCCACCCTGGAGATTCTAATAAACCGAGACATGCTATTGCCAAGTTCCTGAATCATAGGGATAAAGAAGAGATCCTCCGGGCATATAAGGCCAGGAAGCACCCTTTAACAATACGTGGACACAGGACAATGATCTTTGCGGATTACTCAATAGAGGTCTCTCGTCGCAGGAGGGCCTTTAGCGAAGCATGTTCAATATTACACAGAAGAAATGTCCGCTTCCAACTAAATTTCCCGGCTACCCTGAGGTTCAGGTCAAAAGAGGGCGTGCAGCTGATTTTCACAGATCCGGGAAAAGCAATGACTGTGATCCTGAATAATACTCGCTCCCCAAGGGCTACGACACCCCCAAATATTAATCCTGATAAATCGCCAGGGCCGTCCATCCCAGAATTGGGAGCTGAAAGTGATCGTGACTCGGTGAGATCATACAGACTGCGTTCAGATACCATAAATGATGGAGCTGCACCTAGAGGAACGACGCCTAGACAACAGAGGCAGACGGGTTCACGATGGCAGAAGAAAAAATAGAAAGTGAAGTTGAAAATGCCTATACGCTATCGTGTTTTCCTGCTGACCCCACGAATAAGAAATCAATGAGATTGAAAATTGCGAACTCTTTGGTGTGAGAAAACGCATCCCTCTCCTTTTCTATTTCTACCATTTATCTACCCCCCTCCCCTCCCCCCCTTCCCCGCATCCCTTCCCCCCCTTCCCCGCACCCCCTCCCCCTTCCCCGCTCCCCTCCCACCCTTTCCCGCACCCCCTCCCACACCCCACTATTCATTTCCCCTTCCCTCCCCCCCTTTTTTTTTTTTCTCTCTCCTAGGAATTGAGGACCTGATGTGAAGACGGACTAATATGTTATTGATTGGTAGGATAAGGTTTATATTTAGACTTTTACCATGCTGTCACTGCATTCGGGTCTCCATGATATTCAAGTGAATCTAAGGGGAGAAATAAGAGAAGGGGATATACTTCTATACATGTTACGCAATTGAGAACTCTCACAGGAACGATAGGTTTTTTTTTTTTTTTTTATGCTTAATTTATGTTTGCTCTAAACCGCCAACCAAGCGGTAAATACCCGGAGACGGCTCTTGATAAGAGGCTTGTTTCTCAGAGCAGAGACGGGAGGTCTTTCAATTCACTCTACTGTTTAAATTGTTTGTACTTATTAATCGGAGGCTGTGGCGGGGCAGGAGCCGTATATACGGGTCGCAACATAGGGAAGAAGAGGAGTCAGCTACAAGGACTTACGAAAGGTGGTGGTGAGATTGGTTGGGGGGGGGTATATTAGAGGGAGGGGGAAACCTAGAAACATCCTTATCGAGATGAAAATGCTCCAATTCATCATGTGTGCAACAGATACGTCTTATTGGATAAAATCAGGGGAACAACATCACAATGGTTATTCAGTCAGAGCTTATTAATAATGTTGTTTTGGGGAGCTTCGGATGGTTAGGTGGGTCTCCTGGAATGTAAAGGGTTTGCGCTCCCCGGCAAAGCGCATGATGGTGTTGCGTCACCTTAAAAGGCTTCACGTAGACATTGCCTTCCTCCAGGAGACCCACCTGGCCTCTGAGGACTTCTTCAGTCTCAAGAAGCTATGGGTGGGTGAGATACATGGCTCTGGGGCGGTGGAGAGGAAAGCGGGGGTTCTAATCTTAATTCATAAATCCCTGGCTCATACGGTCTTGTCCACGCAAGTGGATGATGAGGGCAGACTGGTCCACATGACCATACAAATTCAGAAAGACGTTTACTCCATTTATAATATTTACGCACCAAATGTGAATCAGAGGCCCTTTTTTCAAAAAATACAAGCCAGACTTCTAACTGACCATGGTCACAACAGAATAGTAGGAGGAGATTTTAATATGGTACTACGTTTGGAGGAAGATAGGAAACACTCTTCACCCCTAAGGGGACGGGTCGGATGTCAGGAGACCTACAAACAGAGAACTTTCTTGAATCCCTTTTTACAGACGTAGACATGGGTGATGTGTGGAGAATAATGCATCCACTGGATAGAGAATTTACCCATTTTTCCCACCCCCATGGGTCTTGGTCAAGATTAGATATGTTTTTTACTTCACCCAACATATTACAAAGGGTGATTGGAATTAAAATAGAAGACATGGTAATATCGGATCATAGCCCATTGGTGTTGGAAACTAAAGAGGCGTATGAGAAGGGTACTGACTATCTATGGCGATTCCCTGATACATTTACCAGAGAAGAAAACTTTGTCACCCTTCTCAAAGAGTGGTGGACACTGTATTCGACTGACAATGAGGCCCATCGTTCCGATCCAGGATTATTTTGGGAAACTGCAAAATCGGTTTTGAGGGGACAGATAATGGCTTACAGCATGGGGATAAAACGAAAAATTAAAGAACAATATGTAAAAGCCAGCTTGGAGGTGAGGAACTCGTATACTAGATATAAAAGCACGATGGCTGACCCTGACAGAGAGACATGGTTACAAGCTAAAGAGAACTTTGATACATGGGCACAACGGAGAGAAGTCATTTACAAAAATAGATTAGAACTAAATCTACATAAATTTGGTGACAAGGCTGGTCGACTGTTGGCACGTTTGTCACGAGGCAGACACACTTCTACCCCTATTCAACGTATAATAGATAAACATGGTAATACTTGGACTAACCCAAAAGAGATCGCTCAGGCACTGGGAAAATTTTACGCGTCTCTTTACTCAGATAATGGACCGAATGTGCCTGCAGGAGATGATTGGCTGAATCTGATTAATCTACCGAGTATCTTAGAGGAGGATATGCAATTTTTGAATAGCCCAGTCACTGAAGGAGAAATAGAGGCTGCTATTAAAAATATGAATCCAGCCAAAGCACCGGGCCCTGATGGCTATAATGGAGCATTTTTTAAAGCCCTGAAAGAACAGGTCTCCCCGGTGCTGTGTGATTTATTTAATGCAAATCTCCAGGGGGCCTCTATCCCAGATAGAATGAACCTAGCTTATATTAAACTTATCCCTAAACCGGGAAAGATACCAACGGACCCAGCGAGTTTTAGGCCAATTTCGTTAATAAATCAGGACCTAAAACTTTTTTCAAAAATTATGGCCGATAGACTGGCGACGATATTGCCCAAATTAATACCCTCCCATCAGGCGGGTTTTATTAAAGGACGGTCGACGGCCACCAATATTAGAAGAGCGATGCTTTTATTAGATGTTATGGGAAAAAAGGTAGGATTGGGAAGGGGGGACCCAGCTGTGATCACACTCGATGCAGAAAAAGCATTTGACAACGTGCGGTGGTCATGGCTGGGCCGGATCCTGGATTCCATTGGAATGATGGGACCATTTAGGCAATACTTGCAGTCCTTATATAGTAATCCTAGGGCTTGTATTAGTACTCCTGGTTTCCTATCGGACACCTTCTGTTTGCAGAAGGGGACGAGACAGGGTTGTCCCTTGTCCCCCCTCCTTTTTAATCTGGCAATAGAGCCTATGGCTTTATATCTGGAAAATATCAGCACGTATGAGGGATTCAGAGTGGGAACCAGAGAGGTTAAACTATCACTTTTTGCAGATGATATTATTTTATATGTCCAGAATCTTGAGAACGACCTCCCTCACATACTTAAGGATATTGAAACCCTGGGAAAATATTCAGGCTTCTTCTTAAATAAGGACAAATGCGAGATCTTATTCATTAACCCAAAGAGCAGTTTTTCAAGACAATACTATCCTTAGCAACCGGTAGATCATAAAAGTGCGTTTAAGTATCTGGGGATTCAGCTAGCTAGAACCCCTGGCCTAACATATAGACTTAACTTTCCCCCGATTCTTCTAAAAATAGAACGTGAGCTCGCAGGCTGGGCGGACTACCACTCTCTCTGTTGGGGAGATGCCATCTGCTTAAGATGATCAGTTTCGCGAGGTTGTTGTACCCGCTCCAAAATATCCCCATGCTGCTAAAACATACCGATGTAACCAGGTTGAATAGGGCCTTCTCAAAATTCTTATGGAGAGGGAAAAGGCCTAGATTGGCTTTTGATGTCCTGATGCAGTCGAAGCAAGAGGGAGGGCTACAACTTCCGGACGTCAGAGGATATAATCTAGCATGCATACTCCGTAATGTTCTTGACTGGGTCAGAGGCACTAACAGATTTTCTGATGTGGAGCTAGAGGGGGAATATGCTAAGCCCTGGGACTTATCTGCTCTGCTACATTCACCATTGTCTTACCTGCCAGTAGCCCTTAAATGTACTGTGATCTACAGAGACACGATTATGACCTGGAAAGGGATAAGAAAAAAACTAAAGCTGGCTTGGAAAGTTTGAAAAATACTTAACCCTTGGAAATGTCCGGCCTTTCCATTGGGCCGTGAGAATTCCCTATTTGGGATCTGGAGGGATCGGGGTATCAGAACCCTAGGGGATCTTATGATTGTGGAAGAGAGGAGATGGATGACGGAAAATGAGGTTTTAGCCACTTATGACCTCCCCCGATTTCATGCCATACAATACCGTCAAATACGACATCATCTTCTCTCCCACTTGCTGGATGTCTCTGGGGAGTTGGGAAATGAAACGTGGTCCGACTTGCTAGCTATGAATGAAGGAGATGTTTCTATCACCTCTCTTTATGCCAAACTGCAACAAATTTTAAGACCGACAAAGAAAGGAAAGCTCTTCACCAAATGGAGAAAACACATAGCTGACCCTGATCTTTCTCGGAAGATATTAGAGGGCTGGGAGACAGTCAGACGCTATGTTCACAATGAAAGATGGAGGGATTCTCAGTTCAGGATCATACACGGTACAGTTCAGGGCTTTAATATACCACCTACGCAAACCAATCAAGGGAGATGGGTAAACTGCCCTAAATGTAAGACTCCTATGACAGATCTGGTACATGGTTTATGGACCTGCCCTGCTTCCCAGAGTTACTGGAGGTCAGTTGAAGCATGGGCAAGAAAGATCTGTGGGGATCCGGTGAGACTAGATTTGAAGCTCTGGCTCTTCCATTATTATGGGGAATTGATGACAGGTGGACAGCCACATGTATTATTCCATTATATTGCAATAGTAGCAAAACGACTCCTTTTACAGTTTTGGCTCAACGATAGACCCCCTGATTTGACACAGCTTAAACTTTCCTTACGGAACGTTCTTACACTTGAATCACTAGAAACACTACGCAACCCCACCAAACTCACACAAAAATTTTTTCATAAATGGAGAATGTTTATTGAACATGAATTTACTGACCAGGAAATAGTAGCCTTTATGCTACCCTATAGGTCCTCAATGTGGTATGCCACAGAGAACTTGGGTGGCACTCTGGGCAAATTGAAATGCTTGCCTTGATGAGTACATTTAACTACTTATACTTATCTATGCACACTGTGATACAGATATGCTTGAGAAATCTTAGGTTGTTTACTAGGGTGGGAGGTGGGAGGGATACAGGTTAGATATTAATTATTAACTTGTTATATACAAACTAAATATGATTGTACACAGTTACTATGTGTTATATTTCTGTCTTTGCTGTTACTTTTCAACATCTTTGAATGTAAAAGACATTTTGAAAACAATAAAAATGATGGTTCAAAAAAAAAAAAAAACTCACCACTGAATGTGTGAATGCAGCCTTAGACTGAGTTTAAGCCAAATACACGATCTATTGGGTAGAGATGAGCGAACCTTTTAAAGTTCGGTTCGGTTTGCTGAACTTCCAAAAATTCGTCAAACCTCTCAAACCCCATAAAGTTCAAAGAAAAGAAAGATCAAATACATAGAAAACACCTGCAGTGAGGCCAAATGCTGTCAAAATAGCTCAAATTAGGGGCAGTCACCTGGAAACGTGGCATCTATTCCCCAGAGTTAAATTTTTTATCATGTTGCACTAAGGATGCATGGGACAAGGCCTGGCCCAGTATTTCAAGCTTCAACATTGATCAGGAGAAGGTGAATGCATGACAGATGTAGGCATCTTGATCAGAGCGACCTGGTAAATTCAGAAAACACACAAGAACGAGACCCCAATAAGAGACTCCACATTTCAAAAAAATTAGGGCCAGACACCACGAAAGTGGCATCAATTGACCCAAAGTAGGAATTATATGATGGTGCAGCCTGGATGCATGGCACAGGGTCTAGAACAGGGCCTGGCCTACCATTAGAAGGTTAAACATTGATTAGTAACAGGGGGATGAGTGACAGTTGAAGGCATGGTGCTCAGAGAGCCCTGATTAATTAATGCAACACACAGCAAGGAAACCTCAAAAAGAGTCTCCACTTTTCAAAAAGATAGCGCCAGACACCACTTGAAGTGGCATTTATTGCCCCAGAATAGAAACAGTATAATGGCTAAATCAATGTAACACACTGAAAAGTTCACAATCGCCTAATCTGCCCAGTTGCAGATAGTGCAGCAAGAAGGTGCTCATGTGTTGGGTGATGCATAAGGCCCAAGTCCTTGTTGTGTTGTTGGCTGGGTAACAATCAAGGTTGATTCCTCCATTCTCCCGCCAACCTCGAACAACAGAAAGGGAATTAATTTCTTCTCCAATTCCTAACTGTTCCATATCCTTCACATCTTTTTCCTCTAACTCCTCCATTTTTCCCTTGGTTCTTTGCACCTTGACTAACAGTTTGTCAGGCACCATGAGCCACCTCAGTTGCTGTACTCCATCCTACCATGCCACACGCCTCATTGACGACGATACGAACCTTAAGGTACCGTCACACGCGGAAATATTGCTAGCAATTTCACTGGCAATTTGCTGGTTGCGGTGCATCCTCCTCTTCTGCTTCTTACTCTTCCTCTGGGACCAACACCTCCTCCTCCCACAGTATACTCAAAGCGTGCTGCAGCATGTAGATAACCGGAAAATTTGGTGCTGATAGCATCATCAGCTCTAACCTTCTTAGTAGCCATTTCGAAACTGTGCAGAAGGGTGCAGAGGTCCATGATCTGTGATCACTCTAAAATCGTCATTTGCATCACTTTCGGCTTGCTTTGACACACTCTACGTGAAATGACACACTGTACTAGGGCTCGTCACTGCTGCCACAGTTGCTGCAACATATACAGAGTGAAATTCCATGGTGTAGGCACATCGCACATCAACCGGTTAACAAGTTGTCCAAAAGACCTCTGTAGTGATGCAAGTCGATGAGTCGCGAGGTGTGAATGGTAGAAGTGAGCACACAGTGCCTATGTCTCCTTGAGCAGCTCATCCATGCTGGGATAGTGGCATAGGAATTGCTGTACAACCAGGTTGAGGTCATGAGCCATGCAAAGCCTGTGTGTGAAGTTGCCTCGATGTGGGCCACCACCAATTTCGCACTGTTATCGCACACATCCTTCTCCAGATTCAGTGGATACAGCCATTGCTTAAACTTGGCCTGCATAGATGTCCACAACTCTTAAGCTGTGTGACAGTGATCTCCAAGGCATTTAATTTCAACACTGCCTGATGGTGGTGAACCCTAGCAGCGCAGTACGGAGGTTGAGGGGATTCTCTCTGCACTGTTGGAACATTAAGAGATAGGTTGAGGGTGCAGCTGGAGGCCCTATAGGAGGTGGAGGAGGCAGAAACAGTGGTAGATACAGAGGTTTGTCCTGCAAGCCTTGGGAATTTCAAGACTTGTGGAGCAGCCCCTTCCTCGCCTGCCACCACAGTCAACAGAGTCACCGAATGCCCACTCGGTGAGATGTAATGACCCTGGCCATGCTGGCTCGTCCAGGTGTCAGTGGTGAAATTCACCCTGTTGCATACGGTTTCTTAAGGAATGGGTGATGATGTCTGCAACATGCTGCTGTAGCGCATGCACAACTTTCTTAGAGAAGTAATGGTGACTGGACAACTGGTACTGGGGAACTGCGATGGCCATCTGCTTTTGGAAATCTTCTGTCTCCACCAGGTGGAAAGGCAGCATCTCCGTGGCCAACAGATTGGATATGGTAAAGTTCAATTTCTTAACTTTGGGATGTGTAGGAGAAAGTTATCTTTTATGTGACCACAACTGTGTGACTGAGAGCTGGTTTGTGTGCTGAGAGAGTGTGGGGCAGGGTGTACATGACAAACTGCTGGACTGTGAGGGAGTTGCATGCGGAGATGTAGTGGTGGATTGACAAAGATGTAGTGTGCTTGGTGTCCTAGACTGATCAAAAACAATTAGGTGTTTCCACTTCCATAACAAATAATGGGGTCTCACTCACTCTAAATGTAGCAGGTAAAGAAGTGAAGGCTCTGCGGCTGGAAACTTGTGTTAGAACATTTGTCACGGTGACGGAGTAGGAAGAATCCGCAGATGCAGTTGATGAGACGGATGGTGTTTTGTGAGGCCCGCAAGGATGCATTTTAGTGCAGTGAGATGCCCACAGTAAAATATGATGAATGTCCATGTGATTGTTGATGCATGTAGTAGTAAACGTATTGGCTTTTTTTTTATCTCTATGGAGTCTTTGCTTACTAATTTTGCAGATAATGAGAGTAGGGTCATGCAGTATCAAAAAAGGGCCAGGCTAGGCAAGCCTTGCCACCAATGCAAACTGCAGACCCGTGACTGCTGCTGGCAAGAGTTGTGGCTGAAGATTAAGTGCTTGCCATGGTTGCAGCACTACCTATTTATGGGCAATGCCGCACCAGAATCTCCTCATCTTCTTCCTCCTACTCTGTTGAGCTAATCAGCTGCTTGCTTCTGAATTGACACCAAGTGGGATCTCCAATGTCATCGTCATCCTATATGTTGTCCCACTATTGGCCCTAAGAGTCTCCCTCCTCCTTTTCCTGCCCTGACAATATAGTACAGTGCGGGTGCACCTCAGATATCTCCCCCGGAAGAAGCTCCATAGCGAAACGGCGTATGGGTGGGAAGCCCAGGCACAGCGTTCCATCTTAACAGGTAAACTAATATTTAACCCTCTGTGTATTGGACTAGGATACCTCTTTTGGATACTCTATACTTTATAAGTCACCCTCATTCTGAGGAATAAAGCTTTACACCAGGGAATTGATAGGTATCTGGACATAGATCCAATAAGAAGCCATTTAGGTTGCTTCTATGCCTTATGGATGTACTTTTTGAGGTATACTCCTGTTTACAGTCGGTTTTTTGTGCAATATTTGTATTGAGTCTGTATTATTGATGGATTACTACTGTGCTATGTGGTTTTTCCTTGTGAATTAGCTCTGTTATTGATTTTATACATTTTTTGAGAATAAAGATGAAATTTATTGATATTACTGTGATTGGATTGGAGAATTCATTCCTTGATTGAGACTTTGGTCTTTTTCAGTTAGTAATAGTCTGTTTGGAGTGATCTATTGAAATTGAGGACTGGTTGTTATATACACTTTATTACTCAGTGTGCCACCCACCACCAGGGCCGCTGGAAGAGCTTGGTAAGGCGCCTGGAAATGGCACTTCTTATTAATGCACAATTTTCAGGGGCGGCTGCTATTCTTTAGCTGGGGGGCCTAATATAATGGGCCCTCACCCTGCTGAGAATCCAGCCCTCAGCTGCCTAGTTTTACCTTGGCTGGCAATTAAAAATAGGGCAAAGCCCACTAATTTTTTTTTGCCAGCCAAGGGTAAATTAGGCACCTGAGGGTTGGTATTCTCAGATCGCAGTTGTCTGCTTTCATCTGGCTGGACTTAAACATGCTGCGAAGCCCCAGGCGTTTTTTTTAATTATTTATTTAACACCTTAGATGGCAGGTTGGTTGCCATACACTAATGTGTATGGCAACCAAGCAGATTCACTGACCAGATTGAGGAAATCCAGGCTGACAACAACAGCCAATCACAGAGGCTCTCACAGAGTGTTATTTGCTGTTTGTTTGACAGTGCAGTGAATATGCAGTTAGCTTCATAGGTGGAAGTAACAGCTGGAGACTGTTAAGCCCAATCTACCGATTCTATCCATCTGCTTTTTTCTCAGTTTATACACCATGAGAAAGACCATTTTAAAAACGCATTGCGCACTGACCACACTCACACTAGTCACACCACACTCATTTCTCTCACACCACATTCGCAACACACTCGCAGGACCATACGGAAAGCACTCGCATGACTGTCATGCATCAAAAACGCTTCGATTTTCACGCATGCTAGTGTGCCTCCACCGTAAGGCTAGGGTTACACTAGCGTCAGCCTTTTGGCTGACAAATCTGTCTAAAACTTAGAATTCTGCAGCCTGAGAGCATGCGTTAACATGCTGTAACGCTGTGTTCAGGCTACCTATATATTCCTATGGGTACCGGTCTTTCAGCACAGCCGGCTGCCTGACACAGAAATCCCAGATATGCCCATTTCTGAGTGCACACGGAAACACAGTTTGCAGCGTTTTCCTGTGCACTCAGAAATAGCACATATCGGGGACTTCTGTGTCAGGTGGCCGGGAGACCAGTACCATAGGAATATATAGGCAGTATGAACACAGCATTACTGCACGTTAACGCTTGCGCTCAGGCTGCAGAATTCTAAATTTTAGACAGACTTGTCAGCCAAAAGGCTGATGCTAGTGTGACTCTAGCCTAAGAAAGGGATTAGAGTAGCTCGAACACTAACAATAGTTGTCAGTTTTCTTTGGATAGAACAAGCTGATGTTTGTTGAGTAGAGCTTTCACTAACTTTAGCATGTATACCAAGCCTTTTCCCATTTCCAACACACCTATTTCCTCTTCCACCATGACATTCGCATTTCCAATCATGTTTAATGAATAAAGATTTGGAACTCAGTTGTTCTTTGAATAAAAGGGCTGCAGCATTAAGCTGTCCACTACAAAATAGCACGAGATTTCAAACTCCGGCACTTTCATGCCGGCGTTTGCATGCACTGTGGGTTCCATCACCCATATTAGTCTATGGCAGCATTACAATACGGTAACGCTGCCGTATCACTGTCCTCATGCAGCTCTATGCCGGATCTGGCATACAAAAAATCCAACGCAAATGTGGCCCTAAATTAGTATAAGGAATTGAACACAATATGGAAAGTAACACATCATAAACGGGCCTCTCACAACTAGCATATACCAAAAAAGAAACCTTATTTTTGGAGAGTTTCAACCCAAATCATAAAGGTACACGAATTGCCATATGCTAAGTGATGCATGCAGGGTTTGGATCTCTTAGTTAACCATATGACTGCTAGGTCAGAGGATATTGCTGCTGCATTTGTGGCTGCAATACCCTCCTGTGACGCACTCGGTGCGGGGCGCCACATATGCGTTTTTACTGAAAAAAAGGAATCCAAACGCATCCAAAAACGCACCCATAGGGTGCAATGCAAAACACATTGCAAACGCAATACAAAACACATGTCATTTTGTAAAAACACAAAACACGTGTTTTTGCTAACACAGCCCAAAATGTGGGCTGCAACGTTTTGGGCTACGTTTGCAAAAACGCATGCGTTTTGAGTTTTTGCAAAATGACATGCATTTTGCATTGCGTTTGCAATGCATTTTGCTTTAAACCCTATCAGTGCAGTATTGGATGCGTTTGGATGCGTTTTTAGCAGTAAAAACGCATACAAACACAAACGCAGCCAAATGCAACCCAGCCTTAGATGTGAACTGGGCCTAAGTTCTTGACGGATTCATCAGCCTGAGGGCTGAAGCTAGGGTCAGACCTGTGTCTGCCCTGAGCCTGTTGCATCCGTCAGAAACTTAGCTTCTGGCAGGCTTAGCACATAGCGTTACCAGCATGTAACGCTATGTGTCGCCTGCTTATGCATTGCTATGATTCCCCGATGTTTATCGCAGCCTCCGGCTCCACAGCGAATCTCCGGATATGCGCTATTGCAGAGCGTTCAAGAAAACGGTGCAAACCGCATTTCCTGTGCGCTTTGCAATATCGCATATCCAGGGATTCTCTGTGGAGCCAGTGGGTGCGGTAAACATCGGGTCTGCCCCTAGTCTGCAGGAACCATTGAAAACTTAGATATTCTGAGGCAGAGCGCAAAGCGTTACCAGCATGTAACGCTATGCGCCGTCTGTGTATTGATCCCTATGGCAACCAGAAGCTAAGCACCGGTTCCACTTACAATCCCCAGATATGTGCTTTTGCAAAGTGCACAGGAAAACACTGCAAACCGTGTTTCCTGTGCGCTCTGTAAAAGCACATATCCGGTGATTGTAAGTGGAGCCGGTGGCGGCACTTAGCTTCTGGTTGTCATAGGGATCAATACACAGGAGGTGCATAGTGTTACATGCCGTTAACACTGTGTTCTGACAGAAAATAAGTTTTAAGAGGATTCATCAGCTATAATGCTGACGCAGGTCTGACCCTAGCCTAACATTATCTTCTAGAGCAGAGGTTCCCAACTCCAGTCCTCAAGGCACACCAACAGTGCAGGTTTTCAGGATTTCCTTAGAAATTGGAATCATCCCAGTGCAGGTGATTCAATTATCACCTGTGCAATACTAAGGAAATCCTGAAAACCTGCACTGTTGGTGTGCCTTGAGGACTGGAGTTGGGAACCTCTGTTCTAGAGCATAATGCACACCTTTCCATACTGTATATAAGAAAGCATTGCAGTCTAATCTACACAATACTACTTAATTAGCAGCTACATAACAGAATACGTAAGATTATTCTCATACAACATAATAATAATAATGGCACAAAAGTGTTATTTCTTGTATTCCTGGAGATCAGATATTGCTTTTCATCTATATTTCGGAGCTATCTAGTAGACTCATGCATCTAATGAATTCCAGAACAGATTTGATGGCTTTTGTTTTTCCCTATTAATTTACTGTACAGAACTTCCATACGGTACATATGCAGCTGAAAAAGGAGAATTTTGTGTACTCACCGTAAATTCCTTTTCTCTTAGCCTCTAATTGGGGACACAGGACCGTGGGTGTTATGCTGCTGTCCACTAGGAGGCGACACTAAACAGAATCTGCAAAAGAGTAACAGTGGCTCCTCCTCAGCAGCATATACAGCCTAGAGCAGGAAGTGCTTCTCCAGTTTTGTGCTAAAGCAGTAGGAGAATTAACAGAAGAAAGACAAGAATCACAGTAAAATAAGGCCTGTTAAGTAAACAGGCAGCCACATAATAACTGTAAGGTAAAACGTGTAACCGAACAGGCAACTACGTAATAACAGTATAAGCAGGCCTGTAAAATAAACAGGCAACTATATAACCTCTCAGGAGTGAGATGAGAACCTAGTAACGGCCCGAAACGGGCAACAGGGTGGGTGCTGTGTCCCCCAATTAGAGGCTAAGAGAAAAGGAATTTACGGTGAGTACACAAAATTCTCCTTTTCTCCTTCGCCTCATTGGGGGACACAGGACCGTGGGACGTCCTAAAGCAGTCCCTGGGTGGGAACAGCAATGGAAAATCACTAATAATAACAATAACAATGCACCTACAGGTGGGCTAATGCCGCCTGGAGGGTACAGCTTCCTAGACTTGCAGTTGCCGAGGACTGAGTGAGAGCCTAAGGCGTCTGGCAAGCATGTGCATGCTGTCTGCCTTACACACTTGTTGTGCTAACTCCTGGTGCCTAATAGCTCAGTAGCCCAGGAGACTCCAGCGCTCATAGTAGAATGCGCTGTACCTGCCGCCGGAAAAGACACAGCACCATGGATGAATGGTGCTACTTAAAAATAAAAAAAAAATAATAATAATAATAATGCTAAAAAGCACCCCGGATGGTGGATTTAAGCCATCTGATCAAGCATTTGAAGAACCTGGCCTGCCTGCTGCGTTTATCCTTCTGGAAAAAGGAAAAGAGGTTTCTAAACGGAACTTGTCCTGAGCGCGTATATGTGTAGAGTTCTGACCAAGGTGTAGGAATGCAGAGCATTACTGACCGGATGAACTGGCACTAGACGTAGCGCTGTCAGAAATATATATTCAGGCAGGTGGACAACAAAAGACACCACCATCTGGAGGAAAAAACTAACCAGATGTAGGGCAACCTTGTCTGGGTGAGAGACCAGAAAAAAACCAAAAACAAAAAAGGCGGTTTACCCGAAAACGCTGCAAATTTAACAACTCTGCGGAGAGATTAATTGCCATCCAGAAAACAACTCCTTGTGTGAGAAGATGAAGGGATTTTTCCCCATGTCTTAAAATGTGGTTAGCATAAAGCTGTGAGGACGAGGGTCATGACCCCCGGGACTAGTAGACTTTGAGAGGGAGGAACAAGTCGGCAGACTCCTTGAAGAAAGGATGTGTAATTGAGGTCTGGTAGCAAGACATTGCCTAGAGGGGATGAAAAAAGGTTTGGAACTTGTCCTTTGAGAGGACCTAAGGACAGATGTGAGTGTAGAACCGGTCGGGTGGGCCTGGGAATCCTTGAGAGGAAACCGTGCTAAGGCGAAAAACCACAAGAAGAAGGGAAAATAAATTGATTTTCCATGTTGATGGAATATCTCTTCTGAAAGCGGTGTCCGCGCTCTGATTGACGTTGCGACAACATTACGTGAACACCCGGAGTTTCAGGGTCACGACGTCTATTTTAGAGCCGATGAATTTTAATGGTAAGACGGCCTTCAGAGAGTAGGTCTGGACGATCGAGTAGGCAGCATAGCACGTGTGCTATGAAGTGGACGAGCTCGTCATGCCAAGTGTGTGTGGCCACAAGGATGATTTGTTGACAGTCCAGTGTGATTATCTTCACTACCTGGGATAGTGGTAGCCTGGGGAAAGAGAAGTGGAGTTGGAATCGGGTCCAGTCCAAGATCAGACCTTCCGCCAGCCATGACTGTGGGTCGTGGGACCTGGCTATTAAGCTAGGAACCTCGGTAATGAGGTGAGACACTATTATGGATGCTTCCGGAGTTCTCCAGTGACGTCAGAGTTGCATGAAGACATCTGGATGTAGGGACCCTATTCTGAGGTAAGCCCTTGGCAACAGAAGAACTGCTTGTTCAAATCATCTACAAGTGTAGAATAACAACCGGTAATACTGAGTTTGTGAAGTCCGCCTAGTGAAGAATGTGGTCAACGTTCTTCATTGCCTGGGAACTGCGGGATTCGCTCTAGTGAATCGACATATGCCACAGTCGTGGCATTGTCAGACTGCCTTCTGAAAAGGCAGTCCACCAGAAGAAGGGATAAATCTTCAGTGTTGGTAATCTCGCCCAAATCTCCCGAAGGATGATGAGAATCGTTGATTCCGATCAGGACCGTTGGTCCGAGTGTTGAAATATAGGTACAGCGCACCTTATCGTGTCCGACTCACGTAGGTGAATAGTACCTTTCAACTTGGTGGAAGAAGAAACTTCTCCTGCGTACTAGTAAGTGGCTGAGCCACCACAGGAGATACCACATGGCTGGTACTGGAAGAAGACACCTCCTGATACGATATTGTACCATCTTATCTCATGACATGAGCATGGACAACTGCGGAGGCCTGAGGAGCAACAGCGTCAAGGAACTAACTACCAGTGCTACCACCGTCCTGCCACTGACCGTCATGTCAAGTCTGACAGGCTGAGGTGACCGTTGAAGGAGAGTGCGGACTTCTGGTTGAAGTATCTATGCCTAGTCTTGGAAAAATCTGATCAGTGCTTTGAATGTATTGAAATGCGTTCCGAAAATACTAGAGACTGCAGTGAAAACTGACGTAGACTCTTGGAGGATGACCAGCCAAACAAGTCTTAATAAAGTGTTCACCGTGATAGCGACGCTGTGTTCTCAATCCCTGAAGGTCGTGCGTTGAGGAGTAAATCGTCCAGGTATGGAAGATTGACCTGTCCCTAAAATGCAGGAAAACCAGACGACTGCCATAACTTTTGTGACCACTTAGGGAACTGTAACAAGTGTGGACGGAAACGCCACAATTAAGAATGGGCTGTGCAAATCGTAATTATGATAAGTGGCTGCAAGTGGAACATGCAGGTAGTGGTCCTGTATATCTAAGGATGCAAGGTATTCTCCGTTCTCCAAGGAACATTATGGAGTGGAGAGAATCCATGCGGAAAAATCAGTCCCAGGTATCTGTGTCTAGCTGTGTCAGTCTAGCACAGGATGTACTGCACGTTCTTGTTTATAGACTACAAAGAAATTGGAATAGCACCTTTAAACCACGCTGTGCTTGTAGCACAGGCATAGAACCTTTAAACACGCTCTGCGTGTAGCACAGGCATAATGACTCCCTGATTAAGGGGCTCCTGACGCGAGTTTGGAGGGTTGTCTGTGATCGCTACATGTGCGTTGATCGAGTTTGTGTCGATCTAGACGATGATCCGCTATATGAATTCCCAAAAGGTTGGAAACTGGATTGCTGACTGCGAGTGAGGCACCGCCTGGTGCAGTGCGATTGGCATCTTCAAGGCATGGTAGCGGACTCTGATGCCTGCTGTTGTGTTCTGTTCAGCGAAAAAGTGTCCCTAGGGAAAACTTGTTGTCAGATAGGGTACCGCACGAACCCATGAAGTCCGAACCCAACACAAATCCCTTATGGTGAATGGGGCGCTGAGGGTCCCATTGGTACGGTCTTGTGTCCTGTGAGACACAGTTGAATGTTTTAAGTATAGACATCTAGCTTCCTGTGAGATGGAACGTAGATTTAGAGATGCATAAAGGTTCGAGTCTGGGATTGCAAAAACGTCAGACTTCGGAGGCATCGTCCTGCTGCATACTAGTTTTCCATAAACTGCGATATAGTTGCAGACGTAATAACTGTCCATCTAGATGTAGCAGTATGTCTGATAGGCACTGGCATCATTGGCTGACACGGTGGAAGGAAAGCCAGGCTGTGCCTATTAGTGGGTCACCCGCACTAGGCACAGGAATTCTGCTCGCTGGGTGAGAGTCATAAGAGGTAAAACTTCAGATGAACATAGGCGAAGCCGTGTCACTGTGACGACACAGAATAAACACATTACATCCACAGGGCATTTAGTGGATCACGTCTCCCCTGTGCGTACTGAGAACAGCCTGATGCCTAATTTCTTCACTGACATTATGTATAGCTGCTGAAAATATGATTTTACAGCAGCACAGAGTATGTCAGGAGAGATCTTGTAGGGCACGTACACTCAGTGTGATGTAAGTGAGAACAGTGCTGTGCTGCAGCAGGTTAAGAAGTTGACAAATTCACCAAAAACCTGTATTCACAGCAGCACAGAGTATTTCAGGACCGAAATATGTCGGGCTGCCCACTTTCTTCCCATGGAGTCCGGATTCCTGTAAAGGCCTACGTAGGCTGTCACGCATGGCGTAGGCTGACACGCATGGCATAGCCTGTCACACATGGCGAAGCCTGTCACTGGTGTACAGGGGGAGAGGAAGCTGCAGCAGGGAATTATATCCCTGCTGGCTGTCCTGTATCTGCCCCACACAGCCTGTCACACCTGGGTGGTGGTGGTGGGGGGGGGGGCTGCAGCAGGGAACACATCCCTGCTGAATGTCTTGTATATGCCCCCGCAGCCTGTATAGAGCCGCTACACTTGTGTGTGCTTGTGCCCACACTTCATCATGGCGCCCAGGCTGCAGTTTGGCGCCGCCGGGAGGAGGAGGGGGCGGGAACATGGATGGGCGCGCAAAACCAGCGCCCAGAGGGACTTCCCGTCCTCTCTGTGATGAGGCGCCGCGTCATATGACGCTATTCGGAGGGCGGGCGGTGGGCGGGAATGGGCGGCGCCGTCCACGCTAGGCCTGAAGCCGGGGCCTAGCGTGATTTGCGGCCCCGCAGATGGCTGGGGGTTGGCGCGGAAGCCCGCGACCCATCCGGATCCGCAGGTCTGGCGGCGAGGGGGGCCATGGCGGATCCCTGCCGCCCAGGTAAATTGCTGCCTGCTCTTGCAGGGGCAGCGTAGGGGGAGCTGGGCACCTCTTCCCCTGCCTTGAGCTGTGGGAGCCATGCAGGGAGAAGGGGACAGGGAGACACCTCTGTCCCAGGACCTCAAGTTGCCATGCTCCGGAGGCAGCCACAGTCATATACTGTTATATATGGAGGACAGTGCAGGGCTGAGTGGGCTGAACCCAGATCCCACCAGGCTCTGATATGGTACCAGACCCAGTTAGAGAAGTGCAGCTGCGCTGCTGGCACCTGTGGTGCCTCAGCCCAAGCACCCAGAGGGTGATTAGGGGGTCGTCTCTGAGCCTGCACTCTTGCAGGCAGCCATTCAGAATCCCAGTCTAGAATGCAGCATGTGCTGCTGGTACCTGTGGTGCCTCAGCCTAAGCACCCAGAGGGTGATTAGGGGGTCGTCTCTGAGACTGTGCTCCTGCAGGCAGCCATTCAGAATCCCAGCCCATAATGCAGCATGTGCTGCTGGTACCTGTGGTGCCTCAGCCTAAGCACCCAGAGGGTCATTAGGGGGACGTCATCTGGCAGGTAGTCCAGCTCTGGCTTCAACTCAGGACCCCGAGGGAGTGAGGAAGGTGGATGTTATGCTGGGCTGTCTCAACTTTAACCCAGCAACCCAACAGTGGGAGGCCGAGAAAGGAGTACGGCATATGTAAGGATTCTCAACTTCAACCCAGCGCCCCAACAGTGGGTGGCCGAAGAAGGAGCATGCCGGGGGCCACGCCGGACCCACTTTTCTTCATTGGAAGAAAAAAAGATGAAAAAATAGAGAGTAAAAATGGTTGTGTGCCTCCTTCGACACTAAGCAAAAACTGGAGAAGCACTTCCTGCTCTAGGCTGTATATGCTGCAGAGGAGGAGCCACTGTTACTCTTTTGCAGATTCTGCTTAGTGTCGCCTCCTAGTGGACAGCAGCATAACACCCACGGTCCTGTGTCCCCCAATGAGGCGAAGGAGAAATAACATTTTACAGCTATAAAAGTTTATCCAAGCATTCTAAGCTAAAGAGAAAATATGAACTACCGTAATATGTATTCTATTCTGAACCCAGTTTCCTTCCTGAGACTTTATTCAGAGGATTTGTAAAAGGACTGGGCTTCCTCATTAATGTAATGTGGCTGGGGTGTCATTCATTATTGGCCATTAATTACATCCAGGAACAGAAATTGGAAATTGAGTAACAATAAAATGAGCAAGAGGATATCCACAAAGGCAAAATGAAGGAATGCAGAGTGGAATTTTTCACAAACACATCAGCCAAAGGAATTTAAGGGAATGCCAGAAGACATATTAGAAGCAACTGATGGGGTTCAGATCAGCTCGGTTCCTTAATAAAACGCACATAGTATTTTTTAACTTGTATTCTATAAGTTCCTGATTCCACAACAAAATAATTTTGAAGTATCCCATTTCCCTGCTAAGAAGCTTCACATTTGTAGCTGCTCATACCTAACCTCTGCGTGTGTCTATTCCAAAAGTTTTACGTAACTTTCTACCACAATTATTAACATAAAACATTTACAATGTGTCTAATATCCCAAGAAACATACAAAGTTTTATACGTATTTGACTAGTCCATTCATCAAAGCTGTACATCCGAGAATAACCTTCAAAGAGTATGACCACTTTTGCAAATCTATTTTTATTGCTCCATTGGATACTGAAAAAACTTAAAGCCATTTTGCAAATGATCTCCTACCTTTTTGTATTTAGCTTCTTTGTTGCATAAACCTATGTGTCTCCATTGTTACAGACTACAAACAAACCCAGTGTAATCCCGTTCTTCACTCATATCTATCTTTCTTGTACTGATCGCTAAAGAAATATTTTTGGATAAGTAAAATGTACAGGATAACGGAAAAAACATGACTATAGGATCAGATTGTATGTTTTTTTTGTATTTTGCAACCACGGAGGCACATAGGTATGCAAAGGACTTGCAAACATAAAACTTTGGCACACTTATAATCATGAACAGCTTCAAAATAAATTGCTCCATTTTTTTATTTTTGATTCTAACAAACCACAAAAACATATGTTGCAACGGTGCACATGTGGCACCCCAGGAGTCCGGTTTCCACAGTGGCATTTCTTCCATCACAGGGGGTGATGTCATGCCTGGAAGCAAGAATGGGTCCCTTTGTTAGGTAACACCAGCATCCAACACTTGCCCTGACTCCAGACCAGAAGGGGAGCTCTGAACCCGGTTTTAGGGGAGCCTCCCTATAAATTCTGGCCCAGAGGTGGGGTTAGACAGTTCAGTTTAGGAGAGATAACAGTAGAGGGGACTGAAGCAGGTTGGAGCTTGTCCCAGGACAGATGAAAGCTAGTGAGAGGAAGAAGAGAGGAGTCGAAGAGAACTTGGGGAGTGAAGCTGTGACTGAGCTTGCCCCAGAGGAAAGCGCTAGAAACCGGCCGCCGGAGTCCGTGGTTGTTCAGATACTGAAGTCCCAGCAGCTAAATCCAGATGGCTGAGGATTGCAAGTCCCCTGGCCCCACTAAACACCCGGCAGCACAGCAGCATACCAGAGCCCGGAGCGGCCACTGAGGAGCAACACCTGCAATAGGCTCGAGCTGCCTGCCATATGGGCAAAGGCTAAAAATGCAGGAAAAGGGCCGCAGCATAGCTTTAAGCAGAAAGGACCAAACAGCACCGCGCAGAAGGAAAGCCTCCGAAACCCACCAGGCTAAGTGGATAACCAATTGCTTCCCGGCTGCCCAGATCTCCATTACCATCTGTTACCAGTGCCCCGAGCTGCACCATCAACCATCAAGTAAAGGTAAAGGAAATTTCAGTCCTTGTGTCCTCAGTCCTGCACTCTACCTTTCCCTATCCCCTGCATAGACTTTGCCATCTGCCCTGGGGCCCTCCTCTCCACCAGTGGGAGCTACACCATCTTTGCTCCATCACCAACTGCCCCAGTGGACCTACACTGTAGCGTTGGCCATCCTAGCTAAGTACCACGGGTGGCATCATGACCAAATTCCATATAAATATCTCCCATTTATGCCACAGCCAGGGCCACGGAGACGGGTCACAGCCCCGTGACCTTCCCAGAGAACTGCCTGACCCGGTTCCGAGTACCCCACGGCCCTGGTGGGCGTGTCAAACATACGCTTTGAAAAACTGTACATCTTACCTCAATTAAAAGAAAGAATAAGGAACATATGTCATAACTTAATTTTTTTTGTGCTTTTATTACATGGTAAATATTCAGTTTTATTTGCGTACCTGATGATTAGTAAGCAGTTTCTGTATTAACACTCAGTGCATTAATACTGGTGTTCTGCACATCATCCTTAATAAAGAGGATCACTGGAGTACAATGCCAATAATTTATTCAGCAGTAAATGCCACATGATCAGTTAGGTGCATCTGTAATTGATGAGCTTCACCACCAGAAATGTACTTCAGTCGGAGACTGAAGAACATTTCTGGAGCAAGTTAGGTTTTAATAAATTGGACGTACTGGAGTAATCATACCCTATTCCACTATCCCACACATGTCCCACCTATTGCAAGATAATATTAGCGCAGCTGACTTGGACTAGTGTGTAAATACCAAGTACTGCTATATTTTTGGGCAAATTCTGATTTGCGCAATGATATTGTGACATGTATAGGTGTTTTACAAAAGAATTCTGGTGTAAACATATTAATGAATAAGGCCCTAAGTCTAAAAAGAATACTTTGAAAATTTTACAGTTAATTACTAAGTATAAAAAAGAAAAATTGCAGCAAGAGCCGCAGTTTAAGGCTGCTTTCATATCAGCGTTTTTGCCCGTTCGCAGCAGATCCGGCACATTTTGCTGCTTCTGCCGTTGTAACAGCTGACTTGCGGCAAACCCCATTCATTCTCTTGAGGACTTATGGTCAGGTGCGGCAGTTGCAGTTTTGCCAGATCCGTCACTTGCAGCGAAGGAAAAAAACGCTGTTAGGGTGCTTTCACATCTGCGTTTTTTCGTAATTCGCGGCAGATGCGGTGAAAAAACCGCATCTGCCGCGTTTACCGCATAACCGTTCCACTTGCGGCGCGGTTGCGGTTTTTTCTATGCAATGTATAGGGGGACTTGCGGCAGATGCGGCAAGTGCGGTTTTGCACTTGCGGCAGGTGCGGCCGCGAAAAAAACCGCAGCTTGCTGCGGTTTTTTTCGCGGCCGCACCTGCCGCAAGTGCAAAACCGCACTTGCCGCATCTGCCGCAAGTCCCCCTATACATTGCATAGAAAAAACCGCAACCGCGCCGCAAGTGGAACGGTTATGCGGTAAACGCGGCAGATGCGGTTTTTTCACCGCATCTGCCGCGAATTACGAAAAACGCAGATGTGAAAGCACCCTTAGCAGCATTTTTTTTTTTGCGCTGCTGTAAGTGCCGGATTTGCAGGATCTGGCAAAACCGCACTTACTGCAGTTGACTGCAAGTCCCATAGAGAATGAATGAGGCTTGCCGCAAGTCAGCTGTTACGCGGCAGAAGTTGCAAAATCTGCCGCAAATTACAAAAACCGCTGATGTGAAAGGTCCCTTATACATATTTAAGTATATCTACTGCTCCAACTTTTCAATGTAGCATCTGGAAATGATGTGAAGTAGCCTATTTCATGAAACGAGTCTCTGCTTAAAGATACTTACCCAAAAATGAAGCCTATGGCTAGGGTCTGACTTGTGTCAGCCCTGAGCCTGCCAGATCCGTCAGAAACTTAGTTTCTAGCAGGAGCAGAGCATAGCATTACCAGCATGTAACGCTATGTGCTGCCTGCCTATGAATCCCTATGGTAACCGGATGCTTACTGCAACCGCCGGCTCCACAGAGAATCCCCGAATATGCGCACAGAGTGTACAGGAAACGCGGTTTGCAGCGTTTTCCTGTGCACTCTTCAATAGTGCATATTTGGGGATTGTCTGTGGAGCCGACAGCTGCGGTAAGCATCCGGTTGCCATAGAGATGCATAGGCAGGCAGCGCATAGCATTACATGCCGGTAATGCTATGTGCTCAGGCCGAAGAATTCTAAGTTTTTGATGGATTCCTCAGCCTGAGAGGTAACGTAAATCAGACCCTAACCTTAGGCTTATGCGCTCTGCCCCTGGGACTAAGTTTTTAACGGAATTGTCAGGCTCAGGGCAAACACAGGTCTGACCCTAGCCTAACATCACAAAACATTACTTATTTTAGTGTAGCCAGTATATGGCAAACAAAACTTTTCATTATCCACTTACCATAAATAAAACCCCTACATACAACAGAGTCAGCCTACTATGGGTTCGAATAACTAAAATTAGAATTTAATTTCCTCACGGTTTCTTTGAAGCTCACCTTCCACAGCAGTACGGCCAGCAAAAGAAATATTAGGATCCCAACTAGTAAGCTAATAGCAATGATCCAACCCACCACGTAACCACGTGGTTCTTGATTGTGTAGGGCCTCAAAAATTACCTAATTGGAAAAAAGAATGGGGGGTTAGTTAGTGAAAGAATGATGAACATATACTTCAAAACTAAACATACATATATGGCTCAATTCACATTCAAAGTTGTCTTGTATTTAATATTTGTTTTTATAGAAAACTGCACAAAAAAATAATGATAATTGACCTAAAATGGGAAAGGTTTATTCTGATGTCATGTCAAATAGAGAAAAAAACATGCATATGCAATTTTTTATATAGTGTACGTAAACTTCTGGTTTCAACTGTGTCTCCCAATCCTGGCTCCTCAAACCTGATACTTTTCACTAATTCTCCTTCATATCACCCTCAAACTATTATAAAATATTGCAATCTCTCAGACGTAAAACCCATACCATTGACACTCACCCCCTGCTTCCTCTCTCTGGAGCATTCTGGAACACCTAATCCATTTGCAACAAGCTCCATGTGATCCATGAACTCTCTACCTCCTGAAACCTTTTTTCTCCTGGGCCTCACTGAGACATGGCTGACACCCTCTTACACTACCTCCCCTGCTGCACTGTGTTATGGCGGCCACCACTTTATCCACACTTCTCGCCATGGCAACAGACATGGTGGTGGGGTGGGTTTTCTCCTTTCTATCAACTGCACCTTCAACCCAATACAAACTCTACCCTCTCTTATCCTTCTTCTTTTGAAGTGCACTTTGTCCGTATCTACTCTCCCTCTAATCACCAAATGGCCATCATATATTGCCCTTTCGGCTCGACCACTGTCTTTATTGACCAATGCTTTACTTGGCTTCTTCCACTTTGTCTCTGCTAACATTCCCACATCATCATGGTGACTTCAATACCCTTACTGACACCCGCAAGTCGTCAGTCTTCAAATTAATGTCAATTATGTCATCCTTTTGACTTACTCAGTTGTCCTCCACAACCACCCACACAGATGGCCATATGTTAGACCTTATCTTTACCTGCCTCTTTTCCCTATCTAATCTCACAACCTCCCCTTTCCCACTTTTCTGACTACCACCTGCTCACATTCTAATCCTTGTCCTCAACACAAGCCACCCAAATCCCACAATAAGCACACCCTTGCAGAAACCTTAAACATGTAGACATTCCCACACTCTTTGACTCTATTTTACCTTTGGCCTCAATATCTTCACTCCACTCCACAACATTGACAGCGCTTTCTACAATGCTACCCTTACATCAGGTATTGACACAGTCACCCCTCTAGTGCAAGGCAAAGTATGATGAACCAACAGACAACCCTGGCATGATAACTTCACCAAAAAGCTTTGGCAATTGTCCAGTGTTACGGAGTGGCACTTACAAGACAACTTCACTGCATTCAAACAAGCAACACTCGCGTTCAAATAGGTCCTCATCTCCGCTAAACTGACCTACTTCACAACCCTTGTATCTTCCTTATCCTACAACCCCAACCAGCTGTTCAGTACTTTTAACTCCCTCCTCCACCCACCACTGATCCCTCCGACATCCCTCATCTCTGCTGAAGACTTTGCCACACACATCAAAAATAACATTGAACAATAAAGAGTTGCCTTATTTGGTTAGTCACCTCAACCCCCTTTATAGCAGACCACTGCCCTTCCCTCATAACCTCCCTCTCCAACACAACTGAAGCAGAGCTTACTTATTTCCTCTCCAAATCACATCTCACCACTTGAGCTCATCACCAAATCCCATTCCACCTCCTCCCCAACCTCACCACCATGCTTTTTCCTGCTCTAACCTATCTCTTCAATCTATCACTAACATCTGGTACCTTCCCTCCTTCTTTCAAACATGCCATGATAACACCTATCCTTAAAAAAAAACAAATACAGTGCTGTGCAAATTAACTGGGACAAAGCAAGTGTTTCTTGCATTAATTTTACTATTTCTGCTAAGTGTTTTATCAGTTCTTGGAGTTGTTTTCCTTTTTCTTCCACATTTCCCTTTTCGTTTTGGAGAAAGCGATCGTTTCATTGTGTTTACGAATTATTCTTGAAATGGTAGATTTTCCAATACCAATGGTGGAAGTGATTTCTCTTATATTCAGACTTGTATGTTCATTAAGAGTAATAATTCTAGACCTCTTCTGTGGAGTAACATCCATTTTTACAGACAAAGTACACTAAACCACTCCTCACAGAAACAAGCTCTCATCTGAAGCTGAGGGGGCAGCTAGCTGTTATTTTCTGACTAAAACCAGTCAAACCACATTTTGTAACTCAAGGTTGTACACTCACACCTGCTCAAAGCAGTTAAAACTGGTTTGAATCACTGACTGGTAACCAACTTATCATTTTACTTAAAAAAAATGCTTTGTCCCAATTAATTTGCACAGCACTGTATTGAGCCGACTGCTATGCTCAACTATAGCCCTATATCGCTGCTCCTATTCACTTTAAACTACTTGAGCTGCATGTCCATGTTCAACTTTCCTCCCACCTCTCATCTATCTCTCTCTTTGACAACCTACAATCTGTCTTCTGGCCCCACCATTCCACTGAAAGTGCCTGACCAAAATTACTAACGACTTACAGGCAAACATAACAGACGATTTTCTATACTCCTCCTTCTAGACCTGTCCTCTACCTTGGACAAAGTTGACCACTCCCTGCTACTACAGAACCTCCTTTGGTGTCAAAGATTTTGACCTATATTGGATCTCCTCACACCTTTCTGACCGCATATTTAGCGTCTCTCAATCCCATACTACCACCTCATCCCACCCACTATCTCTTTTAGAGTCTAAGTCCTAGGACCCCTACTTTTCTCCATCTATACCCTAGGCCTGGGACAATTAATAAAATCCCATGGCTTCTATTACCACCTATAACTGATGACACCCAGATCTACCTCTCTGGCCCTGATGTCACCTCCCTACTGTCCAGAATTCCCGAGTGTCTATCATCCATATCCTCCTTCTTCTCCTGTACCTGAAGTCTGCTGCCTCGGAATAACCCATGACTCTGCCCTGTCCTTCAAACTGCACATCCAAATTCTTGCCACCTCCTGTTGCCTCCAGCTCAAAAATATTTCCAGAGTTCATACTTTCTTCAACCCTCAATCTACTAAAATGCTTGTACATGCCCTCATCTCCCACTTCGACAATTGCAACATCCTCTTCTGTGGCCTACCTGCTAGGAGAGCTGCCAGTGTAAGGGGAACAGTGTAAGGGGCAGGACACATCCCCTTGAGGAAGCTGTGGTTACGACACCAGCACAGCGAAACGCCGCGTTGGGGCTCCTAGCCGTGACCAGGCTATAGGGAATTTATTATTTATTTACATGGGTATGTTCTATTAACTGCTTTTGTCACTGTCTGTTTCTCTGCAGTTTTCCTGCTGCATATGCATATCTGTTTAGCTGTTCCCCTTACACTGGCAGCTCTCCTAGCTGGTTTTTGACTAGCTATTTTTGCACTGCACTATGCACTTTACTTTGTTATAACTGCCTTGTGTATTTGGGTATAAGCTATTATGGTCATCAATTTATGTATTTGCCTTGTGAATCCTGTATGTAACGAGCAATGAAACAACTATGTAAAAATATGAATATACCCTGTATTTATGTCTTTACTCCCTGATTGCCTGTAACCGCCTCTTTTTGAATACACCGTTGTTTGTCACCCCTATTTTTTAATACGTCTTTCATCTAATAAAAATCAGTGTTTGCATCATATTCAGTTTTCTTCTGTCTCTAAATGTTGCATGAATATGTTGATGCTTAAGGTGACCCCTCCACGTAAACCATTATGTGGGGGGTGTCGGTCCTTACTTTTGAGCCCAAAAGGGCATTGTTTCTAGATACAATTCTGTAGCATAGGAAGCTGTAAATGGTCCTGAAAATGATTAAAAGCTGCTTTTCTGGATTAAAATTGGACCAATTTTTTTTTTACCATACGATTACAGCTCCACACATCCTTGACATTCTCTCAAACAACTTTATTAGGTAGTTCCCTGGAATGTCTTGTCAACAGTGTTGAAGGAATTCCCACAGGTGCAGAGCAGTGGTTGGCCTTTTGGCTTCAATCTGCAGTCTAAAGGTACCAATACATGGTACATTATCGAAACAATCTCACTAATTATCTCGGGGGCGCGCAGTTATTAGGACATCGTTATGACATCGTTGGTGAGCTGTCACATGCATAGATATAGTGGACAACGCACCAACGATCCAGTCAGCAGGTATTGGTCGCACAACCCAGCGAACGATACTTGTTCACTGATGTGAATGGGCGAAGTCATGAACCACATTGTTATCGCAGTGTCACACTGAACGATGCAGCAGGTTGGCTGATCGTGGATCGTCAGATTTGAGAACATGTTCTCAAATCTGGATTCAGCGATCCAATGATTTATCGTATCCATATCTCAGTGTCACACACAACCAGGTAGTAACAATGTCGCTTGAACGACACCAAACCCGTGATGTTTGACCGATATCGTTCACGATATCGTACCGTGTAATGGGGCCTTTACTCATCCCAAACCATCTCAGTTAGATTGAGGTCAGGTGATTGTGGAGACCATGTTATCTGATGCTGTTTTTTTCCTATAGCATAATAAAGGATGATCCCAATAACTGAAACCACATGGATTGGCATGTCGATTCAGAATGCTGTGGTAACCATACTGGCACTCCAACACCATCTCACCTCAATCTCCACAATTAATGATGGGCACCACACACGGAGAACCCATCCACACAACTTTTCTGTTTCTCACAAAGCAAAACTCAGATTTTGACTCAGACCACAGTATGGATTTCCACTGAGACCACAGTATGGATTTCCACTGTTCTAATATTGATTCTGACTAGAAGGATGGAAACTGCATATACAATCGTGCTGATGTGGCGCCCCGCAACGAGTGCGTCACAAGGGAGTATTGCAGCCGCAATATTCTCTAGACAAAGCAGTGCAATAGTTAACTCTGAGATCCAACCCAACATACAACACCTAGAATAGGGGACCAATCATAGGTCCTGGTGGGTGGAGTGTTAGGGTAGTGAAATAGAACACACTAGAATCTAGAGAGTTGGAGAAAAGTCGAGCCAAGGATCTAGAGCCTAGAACACAGAACTTGGAGAGGAGCGGGGGCTCCGCACTCCGTGCGGGCCCCTGGGCCGTCACCGGTCGGGTGTCAGCACCTGAGGCCTTAACTACCGGGAATGGGCATATCTACACAGGTTCCTAAAAGACTCCCGTGCCCACAACTCACAGCCGGTTCACTGGTACCGAAGCTGGCAGCAGTTCACCTCTGCCACGCGAACCAGCCCCGTGGAGGAGCAGCTTTATAGGAGCACCCCACCACCAGCCAGTTTCCAGTCGTCTAACCAGCGGTGTACCCACCGAGGGACCCAAGGCTCCCCAAAGAATCCAGAACGTACATCATGGATAGGGCATTGAAGCAGCCTCCCCGTACCCGATCTGGTATTCCTGGGCGACGCTGGCAAGAGAAGCTAAGGAGGTAGAAAGGAGGTACACTGCGGATCTCTGAGGAGCACTATCACTGCTGAGTCCACCCGGTCTTCTACTCAACCACTGTAAGCCATGTACTGCCTGCTGGTTACAGTAAAGAACCGTTGCAGAGACTATCTGTGTCCGTGTCTCCTTATGAACTGTCCGTCGTTAACTAAAGGTAACCGCAGCTGCCGCACAACATCTTGAGCAGCTCCAGCCCCCGGGGATCACCGCTCAGCCTGTGGGGAGCGTAACATCTTGCTGCTGTCCATCACCCCGGGAGGTTCCGCAGCGTCGGTAGCCCTTACCGAATCTACTCATAGGTGGCGTCACGAAGAAAACAAATTAAACCCCCCTTTAATCTGTTCCCGTAAGACGTCCTCAATTTTGATCTGCACCACACCGGGCCCCACTACCGGCAGGCGCGGTCCACCCGTGACAAGGAAGGAGAAGAATCGCCTGTCTAAACCGGGAGTAACCCTGGCCCCTGGTGTGCGTCAGAAAATGGCGTCACGAACAGGATACGAGCAGGCCCGTTACCCAACGGGTATATTGTGCTTAAACTGGACTTTATTGTCTACAATTGGACTTTGTTCGTCCCTAAAAGAACTTTCCCGCCTTTACACCATTGGGTCAAGATGGCGCCCAAGATGGCGTTCCCGCCACAAGAAGCCGCCACGTGAAGCCCAGGAGTGAGTCAACCCCCCCCCCTCACTGTGGGAGGGCTAAAGACAAAAGGCGCCAAACTCTTTGTCCGCCCTGATTGCTCGAATCAACCTTGGGGGCGGACCCCAAAGACTTTTCCCACGATTGGACTACAAAAGCCCAGAGGAGATGGGAGTGTCATACATAGACACACAGACGGAATTCTTGACCAGCTCAACCAGAACGTCTTACCGGTTGATCGGGTGTGGTTTCCCTCCAAAGAAGAATGGCCAGCATGAGACTCCAAGACCTGATGCGGGAGGTCGAGGCGGAGGCCAGAGCAGCCATGAGCCAACCGGGTCCGGATCCTGCCCTTACCATAGATGGCAGTCCCGACTTCTGGCTAGAGGCTCTACAAGACCTCCGGGTGCGGTTACTAGAGACAGTGGAATGGACGATCCGTAGCTGGAGCGCGACCCTAGGCAGACGACTACACCATGCGATGCAGCAGAGCCGACCGGGTACAGCTTCTCCAAGCCCCGACGACGTCACCAGCTTCTCGACCGCCTCACCCTCGCCTACCACCTGTCCTGCTCCGTCACCTGAGCTAATAGACTGTGTCATTCCGGTGGAGGCCGCAACTCGACCCGTTCCAGCGACCAACATCGCAACCGATTCCGTTCTTGAGCCGGAGCTCATAACACGCTCCATGGAAGAATTAGATCTCTACCAGGTTCCCACTGAGGAACCCGCGACATGTTTCACTACTACAGAGACAGTCGCCTGTTTTATCCCCGTACCGGAGGCTTCCCTTGCCATTGCCGAGGCCTACCGGGTAACCGGGATTGAAACACCTTTACCTGCGGAAACAGATGAAGAGGCAGGCAGCCTGGAAGCCCTGCAGGACGTCCCTACGGAAGGATCCGCAGCACCACCGCCCCGTTGTACAACGGAACAAGCTTTAACGTCTTTCATCATTGAGCAGCCTGATGTGGTCATCGAGGAAGAGGTCGGAGAGGATTTCGACACCGGGTTCGCTTGGGGAGACAACAAGGAACTTCCTTCCGGGCACACAGCTCGGGTACACTGGTCGGGTGCAACGCCGACACCTTCCCCTGTGCCGTTCCACCGGGTTCCGATGCAGACAGCCCGCCAAGTTCAAGCTTCCCGCCAAACCACCAGCTCCATTACTCATCTTTACACCCCGAGCCGTAACGACGGAGATATACGCCAGAGACGACGAGAGGAGTGGCAAGCCCGAGAACGCGCCAACATGGAGGCCCGTGCCGAGGCTCGCCGCCAGCCGCCGCTGCCTGATGAACTCCGCCGTGAAGGTAGAATTTCCACCTTTAACTTAAATACCGGGTGGGGGTTCGCTTGGGAGGTGGGTTTGAATGAGGAGGTGTTTGTGGGGCACCGGGACGTTGAGTCCAACTTGCCAAGAGGACATCCCGATCGCGACCTATACCGGGGCGATATAATCACCTACGAGCGCTATGCTTGTGCAGATGGGTGGTTTGCTATCCGGGTGCGCCATCGTTCTCAGAGCCAGTGACTTTAAAACTTGAACTTCATCAATGACTCTGTTCCCGTTAATCACTGACCGTGTGATCTTGCGGCTACAGCCTGGACTCTAGTTAAAGTACAGCCGACCGCCCGCCGGGTCCGCACAAAGTGATTACCTGTTTCTTTGCTTATAACATCAAAGCATACCTTTACCTGTTTTTCTATTTTAATAAAAGTGTGTCATATATGTATAAAAATGTAAAAACCTCTGTAATGTGAGTAGTTTGACGCTTGGGGACAAGCTGATTTAACCAAGGGGGAGTGTGGCGCCCCGCAACGAGTGCGTCACAAGGGAGTATTGCAGCCGCAATATTCTCTAGACAAAGCAGTGCAATAGTTAACTCTGAGATCCAACCCAACATACAACACCTAGAATAGGGGACCAATCATAGGTCCTGGTGGGTGGAGTGTTAGGGTAGTGAAATAGAACACACTAGAATCTAGAGAGTTGGAGAAAAGTCGAGCCAAGGATCTAGAGCCTAGAACACAGAACTTGGAGAGGAGCGGGGGCTCCGCACTCCGTGCGGGCCCCTGGGCCGTCACCGGTCGGGTGTCAGCACCTGAGGCCTTAACCACCGGGAATGGGCATATCTACACGGGTTCCTAAAAGACTCCCGTGCCCACAACTCACAGCCGGTTCACTGGTACCGAAGCTGGCAGCAGTTCACCTCTGCCACGCGAACCAGCCCCGTGGAGGAGCAGCTTTATAGGAGCACCCCACCACCAGCCAGTTTCCAGTCGTCTAACCAGCGGTGTACCCACCGAGGGACCCAAGGCTCCCCAAAGAATCCAGAACGTACATCATGGATAGGGCATTGAAGCAGCCTCCCCGTACCCGATCTGGTATTCCTGGGCGACGCTGGCAAGAGAAGCTAAGGAGGTAGAAAGGAGGTACACTGCGGATCTCTGAGGAGCACTATCACTGCTGAGTCCACCCGGTCTTCTACTCAACCACTGTAAGCCATGTACTGCCTGCTGGTTACAGTAAAGAACCGTTGCAGAGACTATCTGTGTCCGTGTCTCCTTATGAACTGTCCGTCGTTAACTAAAGGTAACCGCAGCTGCCGCACAACATCTTGAGCAGCTCCAGCCCCCGGGGATCACCGCTCAGCCTGTGGGAGCGTAACATCTTGCTGCTGTCCATCACCCCGGAGGTTCCGCAGCGTCGGTAGCCCTTACCGAATCTACTCATAGGTGGCGTCACGAAGAAAACAAATTAAACCCCCCTTTAATCTGTTCCCGTAAGACGTCCTCAATTTTGATCTGCACCACACCGGGCCCCACTACCGGCAGGCGCGGTCCACCCGTGACAAGGAAGGAGAAGAATCGCCTGTCTAAACCGGGAGTAACCCTGGCCCCTGGTGTGCGTCACTGACACGTACAAACCAAAAACAAATGATCCGAGTATGCTATAATTGTTCGTAGATTCTTTATTTGGAAGACCTCGATGCACTTCCTCAGGAGTAAGAATCACTTTACAGTATCATGGCCAACACATACAACTTATAAAAAATTGTCCGGATATGAGAAAACTGATTACGTCATCAAGGAAGTCTAAGTCATTCTCTAAAAGACCTTACACACATCACAGAAGATTTAGATCATACAAAAACAAAAACACATTTAAAATGTACATATAAAAATTAAAAATATGAAAGAAAACACATATGAAAACTTGTATTCATACAAGGGCTCCTCAGCTGTTTAAGACATTTGACTAGCCAAAGTATTGGAGTATTTTCTTGTAAGATATAAATCGCCCATGACAACATAACACCAGCCAAAATTACTTTTATTTTTATATGAATACCCCATATTCCCAAAAGGAATACTTCCTAACAAACTATTTTATTTAATAAAAGGCTGCGGCTGTCCGAATTAAACCTAATTATACGGAATATGTCTGGTATGCGAACCTAATCTGCATCTGCCAATGATGCACATAAGTACATTCAGTGACAAGTGTCTTAGACCTCTAGACCACAATGGATCTGTGTGAAGCACTCTACAACCCACAGTTGCAACGAAGATTTAAAGTGTACAGTTTATGAGTCCGGAAGGACTTAGTAATGTTCCTCCCCACCTCCAGCCCTCTCTGTGCCACCTCCAGTCCCCTCAGTAACGCCTCCTTTTTGTGTCTCCCCTCCATGGCTGCTCATGTTCCTCTGTATCTGAAGTCACGCAGTCGCAGAGGGATTAATGGGCGGGAGCTGTCCCGGCAGCTGAAACGCCTCTTACCTGTAAGTGGTACTGACAATGTACATCACTCCTTCTGTCGCTTGGATAAGACCCTATTGTGCCTTGTCTTTCTTTTAGCCACTGTTCTAATATGCATTCCTTATCTTGCTTGGCCCTAATAATTCTATAAATCTCATCTTATCATTTGCAGTTCTTAATAGTGACTTCTTTATAGCAATTAAACCATTAAAGCTTGATTCTTTTGGTCTCTAATGGACAGTTGATGTTGAGATATGTCTGCTGCTTGATGTCTGTGCATTACTCATGAAAGCATATCTGAGGACCCTGGGAATTTGTGGCTTCTTAAGGCCGCTTTACACATCCCGATATCGTTGTCCAACTCCGATAAAAAGTCACGTGGTTCGTGCGTTGGCGCCGATATCGGTCGTGCTTGTGTGGTGTATATGACCAATTCGATGCAAGAACGATGCCAAAACTATATCGGGGAAGAATTGTGCAGGCTCTCCAACTGCCCGATATTGGATGGACGATCTGGCAGGATCGTGCTGTGTGACAGCCCAACAACGATTTGGAGAACAACTTCCCCTATTCACTCCCATGTTAAATGGTCGTTCCCAGGTTCGCTCTTCCAAGGGGGCCTGTACATCGCAGTTGTGTTGCCTGCCGATATCGCCCTGTGTGACATCTCCTATGCGATCTTGGATTTCATCCAAAAATGTGTGCGCTCCCGTGCCGTTGTATCCAATATCGAAACGATGTTGGGATGTGTAAAGCGGCCATTAGGTTGGTAACTAATGAACTTATCCTCTGCAACAGACATACATTTTTGTTAATCTTCATGTCTTATAGTAATGATGGAATATTGCTTCTCTTAACTTAGTTGAGAAGTTCTTACCATATTCTAGTTTAGATAGTTGTACAGTAGAATAGAACTCTATACTTTATTGATTTGGGTACTGTGAGACATCGCTCACTGACTATGATAGGGGATACATGCTTGGCTGCCAGATTGAGGCACACAGTAACAATTTTCTATTTAAATAGTCCTGCTTGTTTATCAAAACACAACAAACTGCTTTCCATGAGCCAAGCATGAGCCTTCATTTTCCTTAACAGAACAGAAATAATCTACAGTCCATATCAATCAGCGCTACAGACATTTATGACCTACAGTCTGTTTCAATTGTGGTTATGCTTAGGGCCACGTCACACACACAATTCTGTGCAGATATTGTTCGCAGATCTCTGGTTGCAGTGAAACCATGGACACATTATTCATTTGTATACAGCCACAAAATGGAAAGATGTGTCCATGGTTTCACTGCAACCAGAGATCTGTGAACAATATCTGCACAATTATCTGTGTGTGACGTGGCCCTTACATAATCCCTCACAGCAATATCCCAGTGGATATATCACACTCACTGATCTTGGTCAGTACACAATCCCCTTTGTCTGAGGTTACCTTCCCGGATTTATGGCTGGCTCCATATACTTATTCCTGTCAGTGCTGACATTTAGAAAGTCTGCCTCTCCGTCATCACCGACCAGGATCTGTGACTTGCTCCACACTCTGATTACTGTCAGTTCAGACCCTCAGGAGCACTGGAGCTCCCTAAACACAGAGCCACTCCAGGCTCCACATGCACATGATCTCCTGACTGTATGCCTCCAAACAAGTAAAAACTGCTTCCAACCACTGAGGCCATGTGAACAAAGAAACTCCCATTTTATCTCATGAGACACACATATGGATGGGAGATATGTTGATAGTCAGTTCCGCCCAGCACTTCTGACTATCCTGTAAACCTAGACCTGAATGCATTAACAAAGTTTGTGGAACTACAAGTCCCAGAGTAAAAATTCCAGGATTATATTGCAATGGACCTCCGCCCTGCCATACATACCGGCCATTTACAATATAGCCCAGGGATCTCAAACTCCAGGCCACGAGGACCGACGACAGTGCACGTTTTCAGGATTTCCTTAGCATTGCACAGATGGTGGAATTAATAACCTGTGCAGGTAATTATATTATCACCTGTGCAATACTAAGGAAATCCTGAAAACATGACCTGTTGGCGGCCCTCAATGCCTGGAGTTTGAGATCCCTGATATAGCCAGTTGCTATCTCACAGTATCAACACTGCCTCTGCAATACATCTGATGGTCACAAAGACTTTCTTAGGCTGGCTTCACACCACGGCGTGATCCGGTCCGGGGCTGTCCGGGATGACCCTGACAGCCCCGGACCGGATCAGCACACAGAACCGGAGGGCCAAATGTGCCCTCCGGTCCTGTGTGCAGCCGGATGCTGCTAATTGCAGCCACAGCTGCCGATTTTTCAAGACCGCGGCTTGCCGCGGTCCTGAAAGAGCAGCGGCGTGCAGCCGCCAGTGTCCGCTTGCTGGATCCTCCTGGACCAGGGCAATCTGGCCCCATAGGCTCCCATGTTAGGGAGCGCTGGATTGCCCCGGAAAAGGGAGGATCCGGCCAAATCCAAGATCCGGCAAATGGGGAGATTTTTCTCCCCGGACAAAAAAATGATGCAAGTATCATTTTTGTGTCCGGAGAAAAAAATCCTAATTCCCCCGAAGTGTGCCGGAGTGATGAAACCGGATAGCAGAGAGCTGCCATCCAGCCCCATAGGTTTCTATGGGGCCAAAAAACGGTCCAGGGCTGTCTGGTTTACACCGGATAGCCCGGATCAAAAAAATCCGTGGTGTGAAGCCAGCCTCAAAACTAGTGAAAAAGTAACTGATGAGGCATATTTGTTTATTGGAAGCTATACTAAGTGAATACAAGATGAAGCTATTGAGAGTATGCAAGGAAGATTAAAGCTGCCATCAAAAAAAAATGCAGGTTCTTTGAGAAGTCTGAAATTAAACACACATTTTGTTTTGTTTCACACTTTTTTCTATACTCAATGTTTCCACGTGTGTTGCTTTGTGGTTTTGCTGCTTTCAGTCTGAATTTACAATGTGTACATTCCAATAAAACCAAGATAAACCATTGCATGAACAGTTATGCCCAAACTTTTTACCAGTACTATTCATTCTGTGGGAACAAACTCTTAGGCCGGGTTCACATCACGATTTTGGAGCTTCCGAGTGTATCCGTTTCAAAACGGATACACACGGATGCGATTTTGACTACCATGTATGCTTCATGGTGCACGGATCGGATTGGATGTATCCCTATTGCCATCCGAGTTACTCGCCATCCGTTGTAATCCGATTTGATCACGGATCCAAAAACGCAGGCTGCAGTGTTTTTTGTGTCCGTGAGTCAAATCGGACACCACGGATCCTGACTGATCCGTAGCGTTTCCGCGTAAACTACAATGGGTGTCTATGTATGTCGATCCGTGTTCAAATCGGATCCAATTTTCGGCACTGAGCATGCTTAAAAGGAGCGTAGGAGTCCCTCCCACCCTGTCTGCAGACTCCATTTTGTGCTGTGTTGTAGTGGGCGCAAAAAGCCTTGCAGCACTGCATCCTTGAATGCTGGTGCTGCTGGTGTGATTGTGGACCAGCATTTCTGCAAGCATCCAGCATGCTGCTGGCAACATTGCATGTAGGCTAGCAGGCCATACAATTTGGTGAGTGCTCGGCATATATTGTTCTGTTACCATACATGTTTTTTGTTGTGTAAATTCTTATGAAGTGTTGTGTGTTACTTGTGCAGCATTGTTTTGTGTGTAACCTTTCCAAACGTGTTTGTGCTTGATGGTGCTGTGGCACAATGTGCTTAAACTGCAATTCCTGTGTTCTGTGTCCTGTTATTCTGTGTGCTGTGTGGTTGCTACATTCTTCTTCAGTTCATGTACAGATGTTTTCGATGATGGCCTACACAGAAATCATTACTAACAATGTAGTCTAAAGCATGGCCATATAATTGGATATGATTTAGTTCTGGTTCCTGCCAACCCAGCCTTTAAAGTGATGGTTGATATGTATTGCCTGCTGTCCACACAGGGTAAGCACATTGTCTCACCATGTGGAGTTACATCTACCCACACTCAGTGGCTGTGGTGATGTTGGGAGTGAGTGGATGTTGTGTTCTTGTGGTATATGTGTGTGAACGTGTTGATTTAGTTCCTTGTGGTTTTTGTGTGTGTATGTGTTGGCTTAGGTCCCTGTGGGTTATGTGTGGCTGCGTGTCGCTTTGAGCAGGGCCGGACTGTAAGCCTCCTGATTTTTGAGTACTGTGCTTGTTCAAACATTGAAGACCTCTTTGTGTTTGTGTGTGAATATCATGTACATCTTTTACCCTTAACATTGTGGGATATCCATATATGACCCCGCTACATAGCAGTGTCCCACATCTCCTGTGGTCGTGGAACGGCCTTATGTTATGTGGTATTTTTGCCTGGATTTCGCCTACACGCATGATTCTACTGTCTTAACCATCTCTGCATCATGTGTTGCCGTGGTAATTTGTCTGTTGAAACGGTAGTAACACATACATCAATGATGGCCCATGTATGTATGTCTATATATCCATGTGACTGTGTCCCTGACTCATGATATCTATCTGTTTGTCTCCCTTCCTCTGTCTCCCTCTCTCTGACCACACACATATGTTGATGGTTTTTGGCACCCTAAATTTTGGAATGCTGTATTTGCAGGAAACAACTCCAAAAACACAGGGACACATTTGTCGGCTAAAAGTCTCGGACGCAATTTTGAAATTTGTGCACAACATCATTGCGGTAATGTAAGTTTATAAATGTGAAAACATTTAAACCCATTATGGTATGAACCCATAACATGTTCATCCATCTTTGATGTGATATTAAAATGGATGTGTGTAGGTCGAGAACTATGAGATGTTCCATTGCTAACAACATAACTACCCTATGCAAAGGAGGTTTGCCTTCATCAAAAACATAATGTGGCACAAAGACACATGCAAAGCACAGTAGCTGACTTGGCCACAATCAAGGTGCCCAAACTTACCCACACCATGAGTCAGCCACACTAGGTTTGTTGGATACTGGGATGGGTATGTCGCTATAAGGTGGATCACGGATCCTCACATCGCAAAGTCACTGTCCTATTGTAGAGGGAAAGGAGATTATGGTGTCTTTTTTGGAAAATGAGTGTTGACGGCACCAGTGATACTTGTTAACTGACAGACCATCACTGCCGTTTGGTGGGCCAAGATGTTTAATGCTGGCTCAAACTGACCCTGTGTCGTCCCCTTCTGTCCTGTGTCAGGCACTTGTACACGGGTGGCCTCCTGTAAGCAGCACTGTCAGCCACGTCATCTCTGACAGGCTCAGCACCACTGTGTGCCTAAAATCTCTGTCATTTGTCCTGCTGCAACCAAGCTAAATACCACCTTTGTGACCTCATGATTAGCTAGTCCACTAAGGTAAGCTTGGCTATTGTTGAAGCCAGACTCACGAAAGGACAAGGGGTAAACCATCATTACGGGTGGAGCACACCATGGGTTTAGTGTTTAATTTCCTCCCTGTGGGCCCTAGCCATAGGTGGCCCACAATCATCAACTCAGGTGTCTTGTTGTTTCAAGCTCTTTCATTTTAGAGATGTTTGAAAGTGCTTTTGTAGGAGTGGGTTGAGCTGGAGTGTAAATTTGTTCAAATAGTGTATTTGTGTGGCATATAGTAGTCATCTGCCAATCTTGTTTCTGTTTACAGCTCACCAAATACAACATACAGATTGCTGTGTGGGTGATGTAGTGTCATTAATATATCTATTTACTATGTATGTTTAGTCAGTGAATGTTTTGCCTTTTTCTATTTCATTGCACCTGTAGAATTGTGAAGAATGTCATCCAGTTCTCACCCCAACCCAGTTGTGGATGTGAGTACCAGCCCCTTACATTCCCTATACTGCCCCATGTGTTTGGTACTAGCCTTAACAACATGTTTATATTTGTATTTTGTAGTATCCATCAGATAGTGAAGAAGTAGAGGAGTAACATGCTGATAGTGAATCTGGGTTGCCTGGGGAGGTGAGTAGGTGAGTATCTGGCGTTGACTGTGGCTCCAAATGGCCTTATCATGACGTGTGTGTGACATATAACTTCCCTTGTTGGTTTTGCAGAGTGAACAGCCTTCGCTTCCGGAAAGGATATTACAGAAACAGCAGCCAGTTCTGTGGAACCACGAGCTCGTGGTAGTCGCCGTGTAAGTACCGTTCTATCAATGGTGACATGTTTCCACACCCTGATGTCTGTATTCTGTGTAGTCAACACATTCATTTTTGCTATAGGGTTCTCAAAGGGCACACCATGATGATGGGGAAGATTACATTGACCCTCAACTCATCATCCTATTTGTGCAACACAGAGTGCCCTTATGGGACCATAGGCACCACGAGCATGCGAGTATCATTCACACTCGGCGATACTGGGACGAGGTGTGTTTGGGTGTTGTTCCCGGGTGGTCTCAGCTCAGGATGTCGGCCAAAAATAAGACCCGTAAGTACATTTGAACCCTTAGCCCCTCATGCTACAGGGCCATGTGTGTATGCAGACATGGACTTGTATGATGTGAGGCTGCCTGCACACAGCCTGTTGTCCACAGAGATATCTCCATCCATTTTGTGTGGCCAAACCAGGAGAGGAACCATGACAGTCTGGGAAACCCACATCACGTGTGTATGTGTAAATTTGTATTGTAGACACAAACTCCCTGTCATGGTTCCTCGAGGGGTTTGTGCACACAAACTTAATGGACACTGATCTGTGTACAAAATGCATGGTGAAGGCCACTGTAATGAAGGGGAGCTAATGGACAGTGTGTTTTTCATCTATTTTCACTTTGGTGTGTGTTCCAGGGAACGAGATTGTCAAAAGATGGCGATCTCTATGTGACAGCTACCACAGGCAGGTCAAAGATGAGTTGACGGCACCAAGTGGGTCGGCTCCAACAAGACCAGTGTACAGATATGCACGCGAGCTATCCTTCTTGAGACCATGCATGGTGGCACGTATGTGAGTATGCCTTCATGTTTCTAACGCTCTTGTTATGTAATGTCAGGGTTGTTGTTTGTGTTGACACAACTTTTTTGTAAAAAAACAAACTTTTTAAACACACAGGACTCACGGGAGCACTATGGATCCAACACCTGCTTCTCAAACACAACAAGCTGGAGCTGCCGCTGTACAGATCACCAATGAGGATGTAGCCATATCTGCTGGCCCATCTGAGGGCAATCGTGAGTCTGCAGCAGATTTTGTTGACCCCTGTAGTACTGCAGAAGCAGGTCCACACATTCCTCCCCAGTCTCGGCCCTTATTAGCTGGTACAGGACCAAGCTGGCCCTCTCAGGCTGGTCCTCAGCGCCATAGGGGTGGAGACCGTAACGTCATCCCTGAGTTCCTAAATCTGTCGCAGGTTCATCAGCAAATGTGGCGACATCTGTCCCAACAAATAACGGAGGGTTTCCGTATTGTTGGGGAGCAATACCACACACTCAAGGATACAGTGATGAATCTGCAGGCAGATTTACGAAAACCACCACACCAATTTTTTATGGCAGTGGCCAGGGAGATGGAAGGTATGGGGACCGAGCAGCAGCTTCGTGTCATGCAGAGCTGCCAGCAAGGTCTGCTGCAGGCCAGGCGTATGGCCCATATTGTGAGTGAGGAACAAGACCATCAGCCATCCCTACACAATGTGTCACATCCTCCTCCTCCTCAGCCTCAAACCCCGGTGACACACATGTGCAACCAAAAAGGCAACATATGCCTGTTCACCAAATGCAGGCCCAGACAATTGTACCAGCCCAATATGGTGGGCAGACCATCCAGCAGACCCGTGTTTACAACACGGATAATAGGCCACTACTACAACTGCGCCAAACACACTCTGGTCAACAGGCTGCTCAATACCAGCACATCTTGACAAACCGGGTGACTGGCCCTTACCACAGTGTGTCATCAAGGCAGCAGCCTGCAATAAGCCAACAACATGGCTACCGCCCTTATCCTCCTGAACAATATTTTCTAGGTGGCGAACCTCAGTCAACATCACGGTCTGTGGCCATTACCTATCAGCGCCACATGTTGTCCCGGCCATACATGACCCAAATTGGCCCAAGCAATCAGATTCAACCACAGCTTGAAGCCACAGTTGGCACTTTTGTGCGGCATCCCTCTTTGCCAAGTGTGAGCCAGTCGGCAACTGGGAACACTAGTAATCTGCTCCCATCACCAAACATTGATGAGTGTAGCCCAGCAACCCACATCGGCCCCATTGGTTTTACAACACCAACCAATAGCCAAGCTGGTGAGCCTTCATCCAGCCCACACAATATATATCACAGATTACACACAACCCTCACCTCCCCAAATGTAGGGCCTGCTTGGTTTATAATCTGCTTATGTTTGTAACCACCTTTGTTTTGTTATTGGTTATGGATAATTAAACATCCTTAAAAGTGTGAATATCTTTTTACCTCTTACAAGTACAACATATGATGCTGCAATCATGGCGTGTTGTGAGATTGTAACCTTATGTAGCTCTGTTATCTGAAAGGTAACTAATATGACAAGGCTCACATGTGTATACATAAGTGTAACCTCCCAAAGACGATCATTGTGTGCGTGGCCATGTGTGTTTGTTAATATGTTCTGAGAATGAATTGTGTGTGTTTGCCTCATTGTCTTGAGAACTTGACTTGAGTGAACAGTTGGCAGAGAACCTTTAATCATGGACATATACATTTACCCCATTCATAATATGGCCACAATATGTGTGATTCACTTTAAAAGTTGCACCACACACATAGCTCATGTAAATGTGTGCAAGCATAACCCCTAGAGTCGGTATATCATTACTCAGAGGTAAGCAAGTTGGACCCAACTTTAACATATGGCACATGCATTGTAAAGGCCAACAACTGTTGTTTAGGACACCACAAATATGTTACTGCTGAGAGTATTTTTTAATGTATGTGTTTGCGCATATTGGTGTCACAGTATGCTGTCTGAACTGAAAACATATTTTAACTTCAGTATACGGGACACACTGATTTCTTAGACAATATGAGTAATGTTTGGTGTGCTGAAGACATTGAATGACGAACATGTTGGTCAATTTAAGGAAACAGAACGAGATACATCACAATAAGGTAACATAACAGCATTTCACTTGAAATCAGACAATATCCATCTAGCCAATTTCAAACACAAGCAAGCAAAACAAACACAAAATGGAGTGAGACACAACATTCACCCATCCACAACTTGGTCCTGCCAATGAACACGCCCTGCATCTGAAATAAAATATTCAGCCAGACGATCCCTCATTTGGGCAATGGCAACAGTGGTTCGGACTGGACGATGCGTCAAGTTGTCCAGTGGGCTGGCCATGATGTCCTCGGGGATTATTTGTGGTTTGTCAGTCTTCAGGATGAAGTTGTGTAAAACCACACAGGCCTTCATAACCTCATCTATTGTCTCGGTTTTTAGATTAATTGATGTGCACAGCACTCTCCATTTTGCCGCTAAGATCCCAAAGGCACATTCCACCATTCTGCAGCCCAAGTCACTCTGTAGTTGAAGATTCTTCTGGTCCGAGTGAGACGACGACTCGAGTAAGGTTTCACAATGTTCTGGGACATTTTGAACGCCTCATAGGCCACTAGCACATACGGCATTGGAGGTGCCTGTGTCCCTGGCAGTGGTGTGGGTCTTGGGAGGGCAAAATCGTCCCCATACACTCTTCTGCTTATGTTGGAATTTCCAAACACTTGGGAGTCATTGGCACTCCCATACGCCCCAATATCTACAGCGACAAACTGGTAGTCGGCATCAACTATGGCCATGAGTATGATGAAGAAATACTTTTTATAATTGAAAAACTCCGAACCTGTACCAGCCGGTTTAAGGATCCTGATATGTTTCCCATCCAGGGCGCCCAGGCAATTGGGAAATTGGCATATTTCCAAAAATCTGGCTGAGATTTGAAGCCACTGTTGTGTGGTAGGGTGAGGAATAAATTCTTCATGCAGAACTTCCCAGAGGGCCCAACATGTTTCCGCAATGATACATGAAATGGTGGAAATACCCAGCCTAAACTGAAAGTGTAATGACCTGAGGGTCTCCCCAGTAGCAAGAAATCTGTGGATTAAAGGCATAACAAAAAAATATGGGACACACACAACGAACACTCAATGGTGCACGACTGTTGTATTGCCCATAAGGCATAACAGTATTAATGTTATGTACATGTGCTATGCTGCAGCAAATCACACATTTGTAACCACAAAACCAAGCCCTCGCTCATAACCACCACACACATAATGTGTGCTTATGACTGAGCAAGGGTTTTAAGCTTTGTGGCAGGGTTAAAGGTGTGTGCCAGTCACAAGCAACTTGGGTAAGGGTAATGTTAGGCTGCCTTCACAAGACGGCCAGTCCTGTCCGGGGCTGTCCGTTGTACACCAGACGGTCTCGGCCCCCACCTTACCGTGGTGTTCAACCAGACTATACACTGTTACATCATGAAAACTAGATCATTGATAGCTGGAATTAATGCAATCGTCGGTCCAAAAACAACATCACATCATTCTGTGTGACCAGTAGGGAAGTTTTCTGGTCAAAATCAATATATGGTGGCCATTTATGGCCAGGAGCAATAAGGGACACATCAACACTACAATGACAATCCTAAACTAACACAGATACAACAGCCCAGGGAGTCATACTGTACAACATGCCATAAGTCATTGTTGTAGAGGTGTTTGTAGCACACATATTATCAAAAAAACACGGCAACTAAGGGCAAGAAAAAGACAACGGTGAAAAAAACATTGGACCATTGATGCTGTGGTTGGTACAGTGTACACACCACCTACAGTGTTGGTGAACATAACAGAAATGTGTATAGGATGTTACACACACCGATGCCCCAGCCACACCCATTCAGCAAGCACTTGGGTTGGGGACCATTGCTTACAACAAAAATCCCTCAAACACGGAATATGATGTTATTGTTTCATAAGTGCAACACTGGCCGACGTGTTGCTGAGGTGCAAGCAAAGTGACAACACCCATGATGTAATCAACTTGTGTCTAATTTGTTTTAGGCCAAAAAAAAACGTAATAAGGGCCTCACGCTACACAGGGAACATCAGTACACTGGAGTGTGGCAATGACAACATCAACAGTGTTGGAAGGGACCTTTAAAAAACAACAACAATACAGTTGATGGCCTCGTTGAACAAACAGCATGACAGCAACGAATGGACCAAGAACAGGAAAAATACATACAATGGATGGGGATGGGCAACATAACGGTCATAATACACTATTCATAGCACCAGCACCAGAAAACGAACCATTATGATGACCTTTGCCACCTCATGTGTCCACAAATAGACATCTGACATGCCATGTTACACTTTTGTTGTCATGGTGATGTCAATATGTGTGTGGCCAAACAACGTAGGACAACAAACAACACAGCACAACTATCAGTGCAAATTTTTCTGACCACTAGAAATGTGTAGGCTAACACCCTATATGTACACATACCTTAGTGTGACCATCAATCGCTCTTCTGTAGTGATGGTTCTCCGGAAACGAGTGTCCTGACGTGAGATGACTCCACGTACGCGACCAACCAAGGCATCAAAACTTGTTGAAGACATCCGCATGTAGTTAAAGAATTTTTGGGGGTCACCTCGCAGCTCAGGGTACAACTGGACAAACACACCACTGATGTCTCTGTGGAATGTTATGGGATGCTGCCAGTACCGTCGAGGTCTCCTTCGGCGACGTGTACGGTCAGCATGACATGCTAGCGCATAAGCTCGATCATATTCATATTCCATGTCCAGCACATCACAAAACTCATCATACGACAATGCCATAATGGCCCACAAAGGTACTGAGTCATGGTCCACTGCTTCTACATATACCCAAGAAAGGATTGCATGGGCGTGACATTGTCGAAGGATCGGAGCGGATCGGATGGCAACGCTTACAAACGGTCCGATTTTTGACACGGATCCGTATCGCCCATCCGTCAAAAAACGCATCCGTGGCCATGCGTTGCCATCCGTATTGTGGCATCCGTGATTATCCGTGTGTATCCGTTTTGAAACGGATACACTCGGAAGCTCCAAAATCGTGATGTGAACATGGGCTTAAGGTGGGTCTACATGAGCATCTACAGGAGCATATTTGTGCCAATAATGTGCAATATCTTTCAATATGGCAAGTCAATCAACATTCATTTAAGGCTCTATTAGGCTAGGGTCAGAGTTGCATTTTTTACAAGCGTTTTTGGAGACCTGCGTTTTCAAAAACGCATGTAAAATACGCACCCATAGGCCCCCATGTTAAAAAACGCATGCCCTAATAGCAAAAACGCATATGTGACTGTACAATGCGTTTTTGGTGCATTTCCAAAAACGCATGCGTTTTTTAATATGGGGCCTTATGGGAAAGGCATGCAAAAACGCACGTACAATTAGTGCCATTCAAAAACGCATGCGTTTTTTTAACATGGGCTCCTATGGAAAACGCATGCGTTTTTGAAAGGCACTAAAAGGTACTAATTGTCCATGCGTTTTTGCATGCGTTTTCCATAGGGGCCCATGTTATAAAAACGCACCAAAAAATAGTACATGCACTATTTTTTGGTGCAGATTTAAAAACGCAGCCAAAAACGCAGGGTGCCATCACACACCTTAAAAACTCATGCTGACATGAAAAAACGCATGAGTTTTGTTAAATCACTCAAAAAAACTCATGTCAACTGTGACCCCAGCCATACATACAGCAATGAAAAATGTATGGGGAAAAAATAATCATTACTAAAAAAAAAAATTAGTTGTATTTATAAACTTGCCATAATATTCAAAGACTGGACAAAGCAAAGTGCACATGTTGCTATGATAAAAAAAAGATGTGGTTCTATTAAGAGGAAAATGATGAAGTTGATGGACATTTCAGTTTAGAAAAGTTTCAGAATATTTATTCACTTTTAGATTTCAGAAAAACATTGTACCCACTGTATGCCAACATCTATAATGGATTTATAGCTCCTTCAGGCTACTGAATTTCACTTTTCAATGTGTTAAAACATTTCCATCCATATAATCTGAACTTAGTGAAATCACAGTATAGTTTTATTGGCATTCCTATAAATTCTAGACAGAACTGAAATATATTTTTAAGTTTGTGCATTCATATACCATATGTGACTTCCATACATATGACCTTGCACTACTGCTAAAGCTTCTTATTGTTTTATGGGAGACAGATTTTTTACCTATGATGAAGCCTACTATATAAACTACATAGGAAATGTACTCTCACCCTTTCCAATGATAATACAAATTGCAAATGCCAATTTTATTGTGATTGGTGTATCAAGGCACAGTCTAGGCTTCAGATTCGGTCTGATCCTCCAGCTGTCGTTAGCAGCAGCGGACAGGATACAGCACACAAGTGGGGTCAAGTATGCCGTCTGTGTGCAGCACACGCAGCTGCAAGCCTGAAGTCAGACGGCGGCGCAAGCGGTTCACCTATTAGGCAATCGAAGCTGCGCGTGTCTGCACAAGGACCGAGGCATAATAACCCCAGTCGTTGCTATCCGACGCGGCTGTACTGCCAGCGACGCTTCGGATCCAGACGAGTCGAAGCCGGCCTTAGGGCATTTACCATTATCATCCTCAAATGGCCAGGCTGGCAATTACCAACAACGAGCATAACTGTTTCCAGGTGCACGTATTCATTCAGGCAGCACATGTATGTGAAACAAGACATGTGCGCTGAAACTTTAGTCACATGGAGATTTGTGCTCAGATAACTAGAGCAAGGACCAAGACCCATCAATCCTGTTAGGTTTAGGCTGTATATCATCATAGGAAAGACAATTTGGATGCCAATGTTACACAGCTTTATAAAGCCAGTCCTGCCTAGCCAAACAATCGCAGTGATGGTTCTAAGAATCCTAGCACTATAAATTAAATGGTAAGACCTCAGCAAGACGGTCATAAAGTTAGCAAGCGTTTTCAAATTATCTTCCCAGTCGAAGTATAGGGGCATTTACAGACAGGGAGTCAGGAAGCTGGAAGACCAAGCTAATATTGCGATCCGCTCAAGGATTACTAGAGAGCAAACCAGAACACCGCGTATGTCTGCAAAGGAAGATTTAACAGACTCTGGGGTTGTGGTACATTGTTCCACTGTTCAGAAACACCCAAACAATTATGGCCTTTATGGAAGAGTCATCAAAAAGAAAACCTGTATTAGAAACAAGAAAACGTTCATGTTACAACCAGGATCAAGGATGAAATATTCCCAAGTAGTGAGTGAGCTTATTCAGAAGTTTATTAGAAAAATACCACAACAAGAAAGGGACACAAACTTTAAAAACAATTAAAATTGTGTACGAGACACACAAAATACAAAATGCCCATGTCTAAATCTATATATATCAAGGGGTATATGAAAATACCACAATAGAATATGCACTCAGAGTGAATGTATAGGAGATAGAAAGCAGACAAGTACCAGGTTAAATAGATAGCCCATGTTGAGCATGGCCTGAGTATGTGCAATAAAAGTCTCTCATTTGCATGTATTTTGTTGATGTTGTTCTTAAGGCCCAGTTACCACACAGAAAATTGTGCAGAGATTGTTCGCAGATCTCTGGTTGCAGTGAAATCATGGACACATTGTTCCATTTGTACACGGCCACAACATTTTTCATATACCCTTTGATATTTATAGATTTAGACATGGGCATTTTGTGTTTTTAAAGTTTGTGCTTTGTGTCTCTTTTTTCTTGTGGTATTTTTCTAATAAACGTTTGAATAAGCTCACTCACTACTTGAGAATATTTCATCCTTGATCCCGGTTGTAACATACACGTTTTCTTGTTTCTAATACATGTTTACTCTTAAGGGCTTGGACACACATCAGTGAAACTAGTCCGAGTTTGCTGTGTGGAAAAATCGCATTGCTCTCGGACAATGTTAACTAATGTCCAAGAGCACATTTCCGAGTCGCATATGCTTTTTCTGCATCCGATTTTCGGATTGCAAGTCAATCGCAACATGTTGCGATTCTATGTGAGTCACGGATGAGACTCGCCAATGCAAGTCTATGGGTCCGACAACAAACTTGGATCACACTCGGAAAGCACTCGCACCATCCGAGTCTGATGGAGAGTTTTAATTGCTACATTACCATTCTATAGCTCAGACAACTGTACAAAATGCACCTGTAAATGATTATGCAGTAAACAGCTGCTGAGGAAAAAAACTGATTGCACTCGGAAAGCACTCGCAAGCCACACTGAGCAAAACTCGGATCAGGCTAGGGTCACACATAAGCCCTTGGTCCGTTTTTGGCATCAGTTCTTGCATTTTTTTTTCTAAGTCCAAAAACTGATGCAAAAACGGATTATATGTAATAAACACCCTATCCGTTTTTTTCTGCACCCAAAAACATTGCTAGGAAAGTTTTTTACCCAAAAACTTTGCTCCCAATGTTTTTGGGTACCGTTTAAAAATCGATCCGTTTTTTAACATGGGGCCCTATGGAAAAACGGATCCATTTTTTCTAGCATTTTTTGCCAAAAAATGACTAAGTCCAAAAACGTTCAGGGGCACAGGAGGCTCAAAAAACACCAAAAAAAACGGAGTGGTCATGGAAAACACTTTAAAAAATGGATTGTTATGTGTGACCCTAGCCTCACACTCATCAGTGAATCGGACTGTTTTTTCACTCTGATGTGTGTCCATACCCTAAAGGCCACTTTACACACACCAACTTATCTGTCCAACTTCTGACCAACTTGCTGGTTGCAGTGAAATCATGGACATATTGCTCCATTTTGTGGCTGTGTACAAATGTAACTATGTGTCCATGATTTCACAGCAACCAGCAAGTTGGTCAGAAGTTGGACAGATAAGTTGGTGTGTGTAAACTGGCCCTAAGGCCCAGTTACACACACAGATAATTGTGCAGAGATTGTTCGCAGATCTCTGGTTGCAGTGAAATCATGGACACATTGTTCCATTTTGTGGCCGTGTACAAATGTAACAATGTGTCCATGATTTCACTGCAACCAGAGATCTGCGAACAATCTCTGCACAATTATGTGTGTGTGTAACTGGGCCTTTATACGTGTGACTGATAGAAAAATTTGCCACTCAACATCTTTCTATCAGAAAATGGACGAAATGGACTCCTTCAATGAAGAACATATGATGATTTCTTATGTAACCCAGACAGTATGGTATTTTGATGCAACTTGGAATATGCCACTCATGGGTTAAGTTCTTAAAATCTAGCCAGACGTATTTTGTATACCCATTGTTGACGTATATAATGTAATTATATTGCCTCTTTGTATTGTGATTTAATTCCTACCTTGTGAGGGGACACTCATTGTTTTTACCAGTCTTGAAGATGTTTGGAAATGTTGCCCGTGTGTATGTAATCATCTCAACTTTTTGTCTTAGGAAGGTCAGAGGGACAGAGGCTCAGAAAACCTAATTATGCTAACTGCCCTTTGTATTACTATGTAAATGTATCCTGCTAGGTGCTACGTAAACCATCTGTATGTGGCTCTCCCTCGACAGGACTTAATACTACTAAAAATATGTTAAATGAGGCTTGAGGTCCAGCCAATGAAAAGACAGTGTTATTCCACCTATCGTGAAGTCCCCAGTATCATGCAACGAGGGCTGAAGGTATATAAGGAGACGTGTTCATTAACCAGAGTTAGTTAGATTCTGTCTAGTGACCTCAGTCTAGGGATTTCGGTCCTGGCTAGAGGTACACTGGATTGGATACGGCGGCTAATCTAGGATCTTCAGATTCGATTGGCCGGTCATAACCCCAGGCCAAGACATTTCGGTGCCAAGGAGATCAGGACCTGGACTATAAGACCACAAGGACTTCAGCATCGAATTATCGGATTCGGCTGTGACGACAAAGATTGCATAAGGAAGCCACGCAGGTTGGGACAATCCAGTCACCTGGCTACAGACTTTGCTGTGCTATATTCAAATCCCTGGTGAGCCAGCGGAAGGGTGAGATTCTGTTGCCTGTTACATTGTTGTGCTTTGCTGGTTATGTGTTATATGCTGTTCACTGTTTGGGGATCTAATAAAGTCTTGTTATTGTGGTTCCTTCACCCTGTGTTGTCTGAGTAGTGTTCCGCCCACGGTTAAGGAGCTCGGGCGTTCAGTTTGGGTATGAGCCCTGGCACACGCGTTTTTTTGTTTCTAATACCTTTTACTCTTATACGTGTGACTGGTGGATCACACAACTGTGCCAGTCAAAACTCCCTTTCTAGTTCTTAAACAGTGAACCTCTTTGGTTACTTTCCAGAGTTGTGCACGTTGTGCTAAAAGGATTGTGCTTACTTGGCCCTTGGCATGGACCTTTAGTCAAGAGAAGTGGCATGGAAAAATCATACAGGAGGTATTCTAAGCGTCAGTGAACCGATTGTTGAGGACAACTCCTTTAAGGGTGTGTCTGCCAAATTGATTAAATTTCATAAACACAAACTAACCTGATAAGCTTCTATGAAGAGGTAAGTTCTGGACTGGACCAAAGAAATGCAGTGTACATGGTGTATATGGACTTTTCAAAGCTTTTGATACGGTGCCACACAATAGGTTGATACATAAAATGAGAGCAATGGGGATAGAGGAAAATATGTGTAAGTGGGTTAAGAACTGGCTTAGTGATAGGAAACAAAGGGTGGTTATTAATGGAACACACTCAGAATGGGTCACAGTTAACAGTGGGGTACCACAGGGGTCAGTATTGAGCCCGCTTCTTTTTAACATATTTATTAATGACCTTGTAGGGGGCATACAGACACATTTGGACTTCCTGCCGCCCTAGGCACTTTCAGCGGTCGCGCCATCCCCCTCTCCCCCAATCAGTCAGACTAAGCATATGTGCACACAGCATTTTATTTTTCAGGCAGATCCACTCAGTATTCCGCCTGAAAAAGCAACAAATAAATGCTAAAAGGAATTACCTCATGCACGGCAATGTATAAACGGATTGCTGTTCATAATGTTCAGTCATTTGAGTTTTTTTTTTCTTTTTAACTGTGTGTCCTATCTTTTATCTGAATTCCAGCACTCAGGGGGTTCACACATGTCAGTGCTCGTAACCTTCAGATAGTAGTTAGACCTCCATACACGAGACTAAAGTTGACTAAACCTGCGAGGACAGTCTAATGTGTATGTGGGCTTTAACTGATGATTGATTGAGAGAAATAAGGATCCAGCATGTCTGATTACAGGCTGTAGATCCTTTTGTCCTCTGATAGTGGGTTTACACACACCAATCATTGTATCCAATCTCTGAACCAATCTCTGTTGCAGTGAAATCATGGACACATAGTTCCATTTTGTGGCTGTGTACAACATGGAGCAATCTGTCCATGATTTCACTGCAACCAGAGATTGGTTCAGAGATTGGATACAATGATTGGTGTGTGTAAACCCACCATAAGTGATAATCTGCAGCCAGAGACGTCTAAGTCCCCTTTCACATCAGCGGCTCTGTCTGGATACGGCAGATTTACCGCATCTGCCCGACTTGCGGTACACTTGCAGCAAGCCCCCATTCATTCTCTATGGGGCTTGCTGCATTTGCGGTTTTGCCACAATCCAGCAAATCTGGCCATTGCGGCCACAAAAAAAAAATCAGCGGTGAGCAGCGATTTTTTTTTTTGCGGCAGCAAGTGCCAGATCTGCCGGATCCAGTAGAACCGCACTTGCCGCACCCCTGACCGTAAGCCCCATAGACAAGGCATGGGGCTTGCCAGATCGGTGCTGCAAGTCGGCCGTTAGGCAGCAGATCCGGCACCATCTGCCGGATCGGACGGAAACATTAGCAAACTGCTGATGTGAAAGGGTCCTAACAGCAGCTTCCATACAGTATACAGGGATACTGGGAAGAATGAGTGCAAGCTCGATGCCAGCCAAGTGATCAGACACCTATCTATAGTGCTTGGGGGCTTTAGTCAATTGTTTGACTGACATTCAGCTATATTTTTAGTCAAGTACACTTACCCTATAATGTTTTAGGAACAAGTCTGTTAAGTTAAAGATTACAACATCCACATGACTACATCACCAGAACCACTGGCAATAGAATAACACATCACTAGAACCCCTGTCAGTATATCACCAGAACCACTGTCAATACAATAATACCTCACCAGAACCACTGTCAGTATATCACCAGAACCATTGTCAATACAGTAATACATCACCAAAACCAGTCAATACATCACCAGAACCTCCATCAATACAATAATACATCATCACTATAACCCCTGTCAGTACATCACCAGAACCACCGTCACTACATAACCAGAACAGTACATTCCCTATATAAATGTGTATGCAGATTAAATGTCCCATACTGCTCATCCTTCTTCCACATGTCCCATACTGCTCATCCTCCTCCCACATGTCCCATACTGTTCACCCCCCATATGTTCCATGCAGCTCATCCTCCATCCATATGTTCCATGAAGCTCATCCTCACCCCCATTCCCCTGAATCCCATGTTGCTTATCCTCCCCCATATGTCTCATGCAGCTCATCCTCCCCCCCATCCCCCTCCCATATTCCATGCAGCCTCTCTGCTCCCATGTTCCATTCAGCCTCTCCCCTCCCATGTCCCATGAAGCCTCTCCACTCCCATGTTCCATGCAGCCTCTCCACCCCCATGTTCCATGCAGCCTCCCTCCCATGTTTCACACAGCCTCTCCCCATCCCTCATCCATGTAGCTTCTCCCCCCATGACCCATATAGCTTCTCCTCCTATCCTTGCAGTTTCTCCCCCACATTCTATGTAGCTTCTCCCCCAATTTCCATGTAGCTTGTCCTCCCATCCATCCATGTACCTTCTCCCTCTATACCTCCATCCATCCATGTACCTTCTCCCCCATCCACCCATCAATCCATGTACCTTCTCCCCCATGCACCAAACGATCCATGTACCTTCTCCCCATCAGACCATCCATCCATGTACCTTCTCCCCATCCATCCATCAATCCATCCAACAATCCATCTTCTGCCGCCTTTCCATGCTGCCCCCCCACCCATCCATCCCGTTCTGCCCCCTCTTGCAGGCCACCCCATCCATGCATCCCATTCTGCCTCCTATTCCAGGCCACCCAATAAATCCCATACTGCCTACTTTTCCATGCCGCCCCATCCATCCCATTCTGCCTCCTCTTCCAGGCCACCCCATTGATCCATCCCATTCTGCCCCGTCTTCCAGGACGCCCCATTTATCCATCCATCTATCCCATTCTGCCCCCTCTTCCAGGCCATCCCATCCATCAATCCATCCCATTCTTCCCCCTCTTCCAGGCTGCCCCATCCATTCATCCATCCCATTCTGTCCCCTCTTCAAGGCCGCCCCATCCATCCATCCATCCATCCATCTATCCCATTCTGTCCCCTCCAAGCTGCTTTCTTCGGCTGTAACAGCACCTTACCTGACTCCATGTTCCTGATCCCAGATCCTGACAGCTTCTTCCACTGTGGCTCCCGGTCTCCGGCACCACGCACCCAGCAGCTTCTACCTCTGCGGTTCCTGGTCTCTGGCACCACGCACCCGGCAGCTTCTACCTCTGCAGCTCCTGGTCTCCGGCACCAGGTACCCAGCAGCTTTTTCCTCTGCGGCTCCTGGTCTCCCGCACCAGGTGCCCGGCACCAGGCACTCGGCAGCTTCTTCCTCTGCGGCTTCCGATCTCCAGCACCAGGTACCTGGCACCCGGCACCTTCTTCCTCTGTGGCTCCCAGTCTCCAGCACCAGGCATCAGGCAGCTTCTTTCCTTGTGGCTCCCGGTCTCCAGCACCAGGGACTCGGCAGCTTCTTCCTCTGCGGCTCCCAATCTCCGGCACCAGGCACCTGGCACCAAGCAGCTTCTTCTTCTTGTCACGGTGTAGTGAGAATGCTGATGAGGGAATGGCAGTTATGGGCAATGTGACCAGAGAAGACTAGTCTAACCCTAGTCTAGGAACCCTGTATGGCCCTGATCCCAAAGGTATCTCTGAAGGTGAGAAGGTTTGGGCCTCCTAAAACTCCTCTACCAGCCCTGCGCTATTTCTCCCTCACTTCCCTCTACAGAACTGGGATACAGCAACTCCAAAGGAAAGGACATCAGCCACACAAACACACAGGTCAGCACAGCACAGTTTCCAGGCATAGAGTGAAACTCTATCAGCAGCACCACCTGGTGGAAGGAGAGTCTACTTAAAGGACAGGGAGAGGGGAGCCCAGGTAAGTCACACATTAACCCCTCATCCAGCAGCTTAACCTCATAGTGAATGCAGTTCTGGAGTACAACACAGGAGGCCCAGGACCTTCACAACTATCAACCAGACAGCTCTTAAAGACAAACACATACACAGCAGCATCCAGCAAGGTCAGCGCCAACTAAGCGTGTGACACCTCTGTGGCTCCCGGTCTCCGGCAACACCCTGAAACAGCTGTCTGTGGATGGATACCTGGTCTTGGTATTCCCTTGTCATATCTCTAAGCTTGTAAAAGAGCTGGATATTGACTAAAAGGGCCACTTAACATGGTGGTTATGGTGTTCTCCGCAAGGAGCCACCCCTTGACTGGGTCCTTCCCTGGAAGGATATTTGGCTAGTTCTGTGTTTGAGACTCCTAACCGAGGCTCCACAGACTTACTTGCATATTCATAATTCCCAGGAGGCAATGCGCCTAGGAATTCACTGTGTTGAGCGCTTTAGCCAGCTGCCCGCAGTGTTTTCTTGGACTGGTCTCCCTGAGATCAGTGAATACTTTGTGATGTTGGTCTACTAGGCCTTGCTTCAACCTACCAAGAATCCTACTCAAACACATTGTGGGGCGCAACACCCGAAACAGCTGTCTGTGGATGGATACCTGGTCTTGGTATTCCCTTGTCATATCTCTAAGCTTGTAAAAGAGCTGGATATTGACTAAAAGGGCCACTTAACATGGTGGTTATGGTGTTCTCCGCAAGGAGCCACCCCTTGACTGGGTCCTTCCCTGGAAGGATATCTGGCTAGTTCTGTGTTTGAGACTCCTAACCGAGGCTCCACAGACTTATTTGCATGGTCTCCGGCACTAGGCACTCGGCAGCACCAGGTATCCGGCAGCACTAGGCAACCTGGCATCCTGCACGGCAACCGGCACCCTGGCACCAGGCATCCACCACCCTGTCATCCTCCCATATGACCCAGGTTGCTGGCTCTCCCACCTCCTATATGACCCAGCCTGCTCGTTCCCCCCTCCCCATATCCCAGTCTGCTCTTCCCCTCCCATGCCCAGTCTGCTTGTTCCCCCTCCCCCATGTCCCAGTCTGCTCGGTTCCCCCCTCCCCCATATGATCTAGCCTGCTCATTCCTCCTCCACCATATGTCCCAGTCTGCTCATTCCCCCCTATGTCCCAGTCTGCCTGTTCCCCCCCCTTCCCCATGTCCCAGTCTGCTCATTCCCCCATGTCCCAGTCTGCTCGTTTCCCACCCTCCCCCATATGATCTAGCCTGCTCATTCCCTCCCTCCCATATGTCCCAGTCTGCTCATTCCCATCCTCCCCATATTATCTAGCCTGCTCGTTCCCTAGCCCCCTCTTCTCCATGCTGCTCTGCCCCTTGGCCCCCTGCCGACCACTCTTCTTCAGAGCTATCTTCGGCTCTAAAGCACCTTACCTGCTCCCAGCAGATCCAGCGGAGAGGTCTTCTCCTCTCCCACGCTCTGCAGATGCTGCTGCCCGGCAGTGTGGTGATGACTCATCACCTGCTGCTGAGCGCTGTGACGCTTGCAGCAGCGCACGGCCGAATGTCGGGGGAGCCAAATGGACTCCACTGACCCCGGAAGTGCAGGGGCATGAGTGTTAATCTGCAATTGTGCCTTAAAGGCATGATTGCAAATGAATGCTGTGCCCCCTAGCCCCCTCCCTCCTCCAAAAACACTCCGGATTTAATAAAGAGTTTGGAGGAGGGGGATTTGAAAAAAAAAACAAAAAAACAATTTTTTTTAACTTGCTCCTGGTGCCACCCCCTTGACACCTGGCGCCCTAGGCACGTGTCTACGGGTGCCTTATTGGGAAATACAGCCCTGCATACAGTGTAGAATCTCAATATTTGCAGATGACACTAAACTCTGCAGGATAATCAATACAGAGGAGGACAATTTTATATCACAGGAGGATTTATGTAAACTAGAAGCTTGGGCTGTTAAATGGCAAATGAGCTTTAATGGGGATAAATGTAAGGTCATGGACTTGGGCAGAGAAAATAAAATGTGTAATTATGTGCTTAATTGTAAAACACTGGGCAAAACTACCACTGAAAAAGACCTGGGTGTATGGGTAGATGATAAACTCACATTTAGTACCCAGTGTCAGGCAGCTGCTTCAAAGGCAAATAAAATAATGAGATGCATTAAAAGAGGCACAATTATGTGTGTGTGTAACTGGGCCTTTATATGTGTGACTGATAGAAAAGATGTTTGAGTGTACAATCCTGTTTCTATCAGAAGAAAACCTCTCCTCTGTCCTTACCAGATAATTCAGTGTCAGAAGTACGCAAAAAAATATCTAAACAAGCCTGATGAACTTTGGAAACAATTCTGTGGACCGATGAAAGCAAAATAGGACTCTTTAGCCACAATGATCAAAGGTAAGAGTGGAGAAAAAAGGGCACAGAAATTCAGAAAAAGAACATCTCACCAACAATTAAGCATAGGGGTGAATCAATCATGCTTTGGGGTTGTCTGGCAAAACGGTAGAAAAATAAATCACTATCTATAATATTCACGCCTTGATGTGTCTCCTGACAGCATGGCATTACACCTTTTCCCTGGCTTTTCTTTACCTCTACCTTGTGGTGGCTGCTGCAGGCGGGATTATATGCACCTATAGTGGTTGTGGCTGGCACAACCTACCCAGTTAAGTCCAGACTATATCCTGACCTTTTTTCACTCACACAGATAGGACCCTATGTTCGCTCCTCTTGTCATCCACAATTTTTAAGCCAAAGGAATGGGGAACATGTCACGGGTAGAGGGAAGAATGATTCAATGCAATTTCAATAAATTCTTGATGCAAACTAAACACTGCCTGTAAAAAAGCTTAAGTTGAAAAGAGGATGGCTTCTGCAAATGGGTCCTAAACACATGTCAACATTCTCAATAGAGTTGTGACATTACAGCTGAGCCTGAAAACAAACACGCTTCTAGACGGAGGCTAGGCTGCTCCTCCACGCATGCTGAATCGTGATATCTAGGTAACTCTGCAAAATGCTAACATGGTGTAAATTACAAACTGTTAGCATTTTGCAGCCTAAATACAAACACAGATTTTTAACCCCAGCAGTTAAACAGGGACGTTCCTTCTTTAGCATTTTATATGTACTATATATCGTTACTATTTATGCATATAGCTTGTCCATATCAGAGAGATAGCAGTACAAATATCCAGTAGATAAAAAATGAGTGCAGAGCGAGTTAGTCCTGGGCCCTCTAGATCCCAGTTCCCCAGTTCCATTCCTACTGGACTACTGTCCAGTCCTAAGGAGCCGCTAACAGCAGTGCAAGTTTTCAGGGTTTCCGTATCATTGCACAGGGGTTGAAATCATCACCAGTGCAAGTGATTAACCTCTTCCCGACCCTCTATGTAATACAACATCATGGATCATGTGCTGGTGTTTGATGTGAACTCTGGTGCAGCGCTCACATCAAACACCCGAACCTCAGCTGATCTCATCAGCTGAGATGTCGGGCTTCCAACACCGATTGGATCTGGGATCATTCACTGACAGCGAGATCCAAAATTGCTGCGGCGGGGATTGCACTGTTCCCCGCCTGCACCAGAGATCCTGTGATAAGATCGGTGCTCACATGATAGCCCCGGGACCTAGTGTGAACCCGGAAGCTATCAGGGACTGCTTGCTGTCAGTGGTTGGCAGGCACTGCCAACCACTGAAAGTGAAAGCAAGTGCCATGTCCTGATGTGCTGCAGCTTATCGGGACATGGCACAACCAATCGGACCCTGCAGCACTGTGGTGCCATATGGGGCACTGTTAAATAAAGAATAAATTGCAAAATAAAGTTTTTTAACATATGGGGAAAAAAACCCACAAAACTTCAAATCACCACCCTTTTCTCCCATTCAAAATTAAAGTATTAAAAAAAAATACACATATTTGGCTTATCCACATTTAGAAACGGCCGATCTATCAAGATATAAAATTAATTAGTGAGAGCTGTAAACTGCGTAATGGAAAAAAAAGGTCCAAGAGCCAAAATTACGTTTTTTTTGGTCACCGCAACATTGCTATAAAGTACAATAATGGGCGATCAATACGGCGCATCCACCCAAAATTGGTATAATTAGAAATAGCGGCTCAAGCCGCAAATAATAAGCTGTCACACAACCCCAGGTCCTGAAAAATGAGAATGCTACAGGGTGCAGAACATGTCACAAAAAGTGTGATTCTTTTTTTTTCTTCAAACTTCTGATTTTTTTTTCACCACTTAGATACCAGTAAAGGTATACATGTTTGGTATCTATGAACTCATACCGACCCGAGGCATCACGCCGTCACGTCTTTTTTACCATATAGTGATCATGGTGAATAAGAAAAAACAAAAAACAAACGTCTAATTGCACTTTTCTTGCAATTTCACTGCACTTGGAATTTTTTTCCATTTTCCTATACACTATATGATAAAATAAATTATTGGATCTGAAAGTATTACTCATCCTGCAAAAAACAAGCCCTTATATATGCCCCAATATATGTCTATATTGCTGGAAAAATAAAAAAGTTATGGCTCTTGGAAGCAGGGAAGTAAAAAATGAAAAACGAAAAATCGGCAGGTGGTGAAGGGGTTAAATTATAACCTGTGCTATAGTAAGGAAATCCTGAAAACATGATTTGTTGGTGGGCCTTGAGGATTGGAGCTGGGGAACACTGTTCTAAAGTCTACGCTCATAAGGAATATAAGGGAAAAGACCGCTGCATTCCAAGAATCATTTCAAGCAGGTTGGGTGTCTTTATTCCCCAGAGGCCTCTGTGGTCCTATATGTTTGTGTGTGTGCTATTTGTTCGTGTTACTATGGGCACAATGAACATTTACACAACTCAAAGGGTTATGTCTAGGTAACTGTTACTACACAAATGTAAATTGAGACTCTCTCACTACCTTGCATCATCCAGTGTAGAGTTGAAAAAAATGTCACTAGTAAGCACTAAGCAATGCTGATGTATTCATGTATTAGCAGATTACATTAGAAAAGTGTATAAGTGATTTGGTATCTTTACTATATGATAAAAGAGATAGTATCAAATAGTCCATCTGATTAGAGATGATTGGGCAATGAACCCCCTCACCCAGAACCTGTTTTCATTTTCCTGGCCAGGTCCATTTTTATAATTCTGACCAGTGTCCCTTTATGTGGTAATAACTCTGGAACGCTTCAGTGGATCCCAGTGATTCTGAGGTTATTTTATTATATAATGTACCTAATGTTAGTGATACATTTAGGACAATATTTTTTTGCGTTTATTTGTGAAAATATGAGAAAAACTTTGAACATTTCACAATTTTTAACTTTTAACTTTTAGGGTATGTGCCCACAGGACATTTTTGCTGCGTTTTTCCCGCGGTTTCTGCATGCAGAAAACCATTGGTTTTATGGTAATTTATGCTAATCTGTTCCTGCGGTTGGGCTTCCCAGCAAAACCAATGTGTTTTACAAAAACGCTGTGCACACACATTAATTTTGCAAGTGTCAAGAACTGTCAAATGCCTGCGTTTTTGGTGCGGATAGCAAAGAATTGACATGTTCATTCTTTCTGCGTTTTTGGTGCAGTCAATGGGAAAAACGCTGGAAAAACGCAGCATCAAAAACGCAGGAAAAACGCACACAAAACGCAGTAAAAACGCGCAAAAACCACGCAAAAAACGCAGACAAGATCTTAGCACTTCTCCTGTCAAGAACTCTAGGATCCTCAGGTTTTCCTGCGTTCATGACTGCACAAAAAACGTCCTTTGGGCACATACCCTTATTCCCTAAACCAGAGACTTATCTCACATAAAATAGTTAATACATAACATTTACCCCATGTCTATTTTACATCAGCACAATATTTGAAAGACAAATGTTTTCTTTTAGGAAGTGAGAAGCTTTATAAGTTTATCAACAAATTCTCATTTTTCCAACAGAATGTTTCCCCAAATTTTTTTAGGGACCAAATCACATTAGAAGTGACTTTGTGAGGCCTATGTGACAGAAAATACCCAAAAATGACACCATTCTAAAAATTGCACCCCTCAAACTGCTCAAAACCATATTCAAGTGTAATGCTAAAGGGAAAAAAGTGATCCTTGTGTGCATCTGCAAAATTTGATATAAAATACATGAGTAGAGAGAGACTCACCCTAGCTGTTGTACTGATCTAGGGTGATATTTGCACTTACATGTATGCACATTTAAAGGCAACGGCCTGTTTCACATCTAAGGGTGGTGTGCGTTTTGCTTAATTTGCATTTCAATGCGTTTTTACAGCTAAAAACGCATTAAAACACTAGCGTTTTTGCCCCCATTGATTTTAATGTAAAAACGCATGCAAAAACGCATATGAAAACGCATGCGTTTTTGCCAACGCAATGCTAGACGCATGCCCAGACGTTTTGTGCTGTGTTTGCAAAAACGCATGCGTTTTCATATGCGTTTTTGCATGCGTTTTTACATGCGTTTCCATTAAAATCAATGGGGGCAAAGATACTAGCGTTTTAATGCGTTTTTAGCTGTAAAAACGCATAGAAACGCAAATTAAGTAAAATGCACACCAACCTTAGATGTGAAACAGGCTAACCTGTCACCCCCCTGGTGTTTTCCAAAGTGAAAGCACCACTGAATGCAGTGTGTATGCTGCATTGAGAGAAGGTGAGTACCATGTCTCTACCCCACTGTAACCCGAAAAAAACACTTTGGAAAGTTTAGAGTTAGGCTACATTCACACTGTGCATTTTTTGATCCATTATTTGATCCGTTTTTGCAGTGCACTGAAAAAACGGATCACTCAAATGACATCCCGGAAAGTCTATGGGTTTTCATTTTTGCCATTCAGACTGGGCTCTTCTAAAGTGATTTGTTTTTTCACTTTAAGAGATCTCCGTTTTGGAAAATAACATGTCAATTTGTGTTGCGTTTTTGACCTTCGTTTTTCCAATAGCAGCCCTTCAAAATGGGGGAAAAAACGCAGCACTCAAAAACAGATCAAGAAACGCATCAAAAAACGTATCCTTTTTTGGGTGCATTTTTTTTTGCCAGCTCCTGTTTTGTAGCTAAAAACGCAGCAGAACAGAAGAGAAAAAACCACACAGTCTGAATGTAGCCTTAAGAGGTCAGGGGGGCTTATCTGATAATGCTGTGCTGCTGCCAGCCCGGTCCTCCCTGCCTCCTGCCTGTGTGTGTGTCTGTGTGTGGAGCGAAGAGGAGGGCAGACCCACAAGAGGAGGCGGAACACCCAGGCAGAAGGTGAGGAGGACCATGCCAGCAGTTAGCGCAGTAATAAACAGACAAGTCCCTCGGACCTCTTAACTCTAAACTTTCCAAAGTGTTTTTTTTTTTCGGGTTACAGGGGGGTAGAGACATGGTACACACCTTCCCTGAATGCAGCATACACACTGCATTCAGTGGTGCTTTCACTTTGGAAAGCACCAGGGTGGGGTGACAGGTTCTCTTTAAACGTGCATCCATGTCAGCATGTTGTGCTTAATATGTTGTTATCCTGTTTTTACCACTTTTTCCCATTTTCATTTGTCCATATTGACAATTTCATCTCCCAGCTGTAGAAGAAAATATAATGGGAACAGCCATCTTGAACCTAGTCCTAACCAACAAAGAGGATATGGTTAAGGCACTAAGGGTGAATGGACACTGGGACTCAGCAATCATGTCATCTTTGAATTTGGTGTTGTAAGAGAAGAAAGAACTGAGAAGAAATAGACTTCAAGGCTCGATTGTAGCAGAGCCGACTTTAGGAGCAAGGTTTGGTAGAATTCCATGGGTATAATTCTTAAGCACAAAACTGCACACGAACTGTGGAAAATCTTCTTCTAAAACTAATAACTGTTGTTTTTATTTATTTTTTTTACTCTTAACAATGCATTAATATTAGTTGCTATTCATTTCCCTGTAACATCCTAGTTGTGTATTGCCATTTTAACTTAACCAGAATACAATTTTCTCTTTGCTTCCACAAAACAATGAGCTGCCGCTTTTCTAAGCTTTGCAGATTTGATTTGTGAGTGAAAAGAAAACTCAATTTGAAGTAAAGTAGCTGTTTTGTGTGCTGGGTCAGTGTACCTGAGCCAAACGTTTAGTATGACTATGCCAAAGAGCAGTGTCAGGGGAAAACATACAATATTGTTGATCTTTTCCTACAAAAACATATTTTAGTTTCTCATTTCTATGGGGGTGGTAAGCAGAAAGGAGCCATTACTGCAACTCAATTGCTAGATCCTATGCCAAATGAAAAGGCAATCCAGAGCCACATTTCAGCTGCGGTTGTATTCAATAACTTGCATTAAAATTGAGTGCTCTGGACAGCATTGTCATATGTAGCATTAACAAGAAATCCTTACTCTTAATGTCATGTTCTATTAATATGGAGAACTTTGCCTCATGTTTATAGATAACATGCCAAAATACTAAGGCTATATTCAGATGGTGCGTTTTTGCTGCGTTTTTTTTTTTTTTTTGTCACATGATAAAGGGGACAGGCCGTCCCTGAAATGCACGTTGTGCTGTGTGTTTTGTTTATCACAATAAAAGGATTTTTAGGGTAAGTTCACACGTACAGGTTTAACATCGGTTTAGCAGCGAGATCCGCCGTCGTTTCCGGCAACGTTTTATGTTAATTTATGTAAATCGTAAGCGGCGTGAGGATTAACATTAAACCCTATGTAATGTTGAAAACGCTGTGCACACAATATCGTTTTGTATGAGCGGATTTACTCCCGGACGAGCGGTTCCCCGGCGGCTTAGCAACAATCAACTTGTTCATTCTTCCGCTCGTTTTGTGAGCGATTTGGTGGCAGAAAACTTCAGCAGCATAATCAATGGGGCTGTGCACAGCCGCCTCTAAACCGGTGCTAAACGCCCAGCCGCGGCTACTGCAGGAGAAGTGGGAGGTACCGAAACAGGAAGCAGGAACACAACACACACAGGCAAGATGTCGTGGTACCGCCGTATGGATATCTCTGTGCCCCGTCTCCTGCTGTTGGTAAGTCGCCACAGCCGGCCTGCATGTGCAGCTTTGCCCCTATTGTGTGCGTGTCATTTGGAGGACAGAGAGAATGGGGCACAGAGAGAAGGGGGCACAGAAACAATGGGGCACAATGGGGCACAGAGACAATTGTGGAGCAGAGAGAATGGGTCACAGAGAGAATGGGGCACAGAGAGAATGGGTCACAGAGACAATTGTGGAGCAGAGACAATGGGGCCCAGAGACAATGGGGCACAGAGAGAATGGGTCACAGAGACAATTGTGGAGCAGAGAGAATGGGTCACAGAGACAATTGTGGAGCAGAGAGAATGGGGGCCACAGAGACAATGGGGCACAGATAGAATGGGCCACAGAGACAATTGTGGAGCAGAGAGAATGGGTCACAGAGACAATTGTGGAGCAGAGAGAATGGGTCACAGAGACAATGGGGCACAGAGAGAATGGGGGCCACAGAGACAATTGTGGAGCAGAGAGAATGGGTCACAGAGAGAATGGGGCACAGAGAGAATGGGTCACAGAGACAATTGTGGAGCAGAGACAATGGGGCCCAGAGAGAATGGGTCACAGAGACAATTGTGGAGCAGAGAGAATGGGTCACAGAGACAATGGGGCACAGAGAGAATGGGCCACAGAGACAATTGTGGAGCAGAGAGAATGGGTCACAGAGACAATGGGGCACAGAGAGAATGGGGGCCACAGAGACAATTGTGGAGCAGAGAGAATGGGTCACAGAGAGAATGGGGCACAGAGAGAATGGGTCACAGAGACAATTGTGGAGCAGAGACAATGGGGCCCAGAGAGAATGGGTCACAGAGACAATTGTGGAGCAGAGAGAATGGGTCACAGAGACAATTGTGGAGCAGAGAGAATGGGTCACAGAGACAATGGGGCACAGAGAGAATGGGGGCCACAGACACAATTGTGGAGCAGAGAGAATGGGGGCCACAGAGACAATGGGGCACAGATAGAATGGGCCACAGAGACAATTGTGGAGCAGAGAGAATGGGTCACAGAGACAATTGTGGAGCAGAGACAATGGGGCCCAGAGACAATGGGGCACAGAGAGAATGGGTCACAGAGACAATTGTGGAGCAGAGAGAATGGGTCACAGAGACAATTGTGGAGCAGAGAGAATGGGTCACAGAGACAATTGTGGAGCAGAGAGAATGGGTCACAGAGACAATGGGGCACAGAGAGAATGGGGGCCACAGAGACAATTGTGGAGCAGAGAGAATGGGTCACAGAGACAATTGTGGAGCCGAGAGAATGGGTCACAGAGACAATTGTGGAGCAGAGAGAATGGGGGCCACAGAGACAATGGGGCACAGATAGAATGGGCCACAGAGACAATTGTGGAGCAGAGAGAATGGGTCACAGAGACAATTGTGGAGCAGAGAGAATGGGTCACAGAGACAATGGGGCACAGAGAGAATGGGGGCCACAGAGACAATTGTGGAGCAGAGAGAATGGGTCACAGAGAGAATGGGGCACAGAGAGAATGGGTCACAGAGACAATTGTGGAGCAGAGACAATGGGGCCCAGAGAGAATGGGTCACAGAGACAATTGTGGAGCAGAGAGAATGGGTCACAGAGACAATGGGGCACAGAGAGAATGGGCCACAGAGACAATTGTGGAGCAGAGAGAATGGGTCACAGAGACAATGGGGCACAGAGAGAATGGGGGCCACAGAGACAATTGTGGAGCAGAGAGAATGGGTCACAGAGAGAATGGGGCACAGAGAGAATGGGTCACAGAGACAATTGTGGAGCAGAGACAATGGGGCCCAGAGACAATGGGGCACAGAGAGAATGGGTCACAGAGACAATTGTGGAGCAGAGAGAATGGGTCACAGAGACAATTGTGGAGCAGAGAGAATGGGTCACAAAGACAATGGGGCACAGAGAGAATGGGGGCCACAGAGACAATTGTGGAGCAGAGAGAATGGGTCACAGAGAGAATGGGGCACAGAGAGAAATGGGTCACAGAGACAATTGTGGAGCCGAGAGAATGGGTCACAGAGACAATTGTGGAGCAGAGAGAATGGGGGCCACAGAGACAATGGGGCACAGATAGAATGGGCCACAGAGACAATTGTGGAGCAGAGAGAATGGGTCACAGAGACAATTGTGGAGCAGAGAGAATGGGTCACAGAGACAATGGGGCACAGAGAGAATGGGGGCCACAGAGACAATTGTGGAGCAGAGAGAATGGGGCACAGAGAGAATGGGTCACAGAGACAATTGTGGAGCAGAGACAATGGGGCCCAGAGAGAATGGGTCACAGAGACAATTGTGGAGCAGAGAGAATGAGTCACAGAGACAATGGGGCACAGAGAGAATGGGCCACAGAGACAATTGTGGAGCAGAGAGGATGGGTCACAGAGACAATGGGGCACAGAGAGAATGGGGGCCACAGAGACAATTGTGGAGCAGAGAGAATGGGTCACAGAGAGAATGGGGCACAGAGAGAATGGGTCACAGAGACAATTGTGGAGCAGAGACAATGGGGCCCAGAGACAATGGGGCACAGAGAGAATGGGTCACAGAGACAATTGTGGAGCAGAGAGAATGGGTCACAGAGACAATTGTGGAGCAGAGAGAATGGGGGCCACAGAGACAATGGGGCACAGATAGAATGGGCCACAGAGACAATTGTGGAGCAGAGAGAATGGGTCACAGAGACAATTGTGGAGCAGAGAGAATGGGGGCCACAGAGACAATGGGGCACAGATAGAATGGGCACAGAGACAATTGTGGAGCAGAGAGAATGGGTCACAGAGACAATGGGCACAGGAGAATGGGCACAGAGACAATTGTGGAGCAGAGAGAATGGGTCACAGAGACAATTGTGGAGCAGAGAGAATGGGGGCCACAGAGACAATGGGGCACAGATAGAATGGGCACAGAGACAATTGTGGAGCAGAGAGAATGGGTCACAGAGACAATGGGCCACAGCGAGAATGGGTCACAGAGACAATTGTGGAGCAGAGAGAATGGGTCACAGAGACAATGGGGCACAGAAGAGTTATTTTTTCCTAACAACCGTCAAAGCAATGTAGTATAAAGAAATTTTGTAAGAATCTTTGTCTTTTCCTTTCAGATTGAAGCCCGTCCTGAAATATGGGACCAGGGGTGTGATTCCTACAGCGATAGGAATCTTGAAGGCACAGTCCTGGTACTCGATCTGTCGTCAACTATACCCTCTTTTTCCAGAGGCTGATCGAGACCTCCAATGTACCATAGGTAAATGTATAGAATTATGTGAAAAATTAGTGTCAAAGTCTTTTGATGTATGTTAAAAAATTTACGCCTTTTTTGTGGTGGGTGGTTTTTCATTGCAGAAAAAGACATAAAGAACAGATGGAAATCCGTTAGAGATGCTTTTCAAAAGTTCCTGTCCAAAAGTGAAAAAAGCGGCTCAGCCCCTGCGAAAAAAAAATGCCCATTCTATCGGGAGTTACAGTTTACTCTCAGCGGTCGTAGTCTGCGCCCGTAAGTTTGTATTTTGACAATGTTATCATAACATAGTTATGGTGAGCAATGCAAAAGCTTGGAAGTGTACCCTTTGATGGCAATTCCCTTCTACTAGTGATTTCAAAATTGCATGATGACAAGGTTCCAGAACACATCAATTACCTCCAGTCCATTATGCATGCGCCATGCTTCCCCCATCACATTATTAAAAAAATTAAGTAACTGTGAACCCAATCTAACGATTTTTTTTTTAAATAAAGAAGCCATGGGAACATTCCTCCTCCTAATCCTCCTCCTCCTCCTCCTCTCCTTCCGCACAAGAAGATGTAGCCATGAATGCAGCACAAGACGAGGCCCATGCAAGCCAGAATGTTAGCCTTTCGTCCTCAGAAATATCGACGCAAGATTGTATGACACAAGAATTGATTAGTCCCACATGCAGTGACAATTCTGGCGCAACTTCAAATCGCACAACCTCATTGTACGTGCGGTCTCCCACACCCACAACGACAACCGTCGCCAGACGTGGTTCGCGAACAAATGCCGGTCGGAACACTACTCCTCATTTGGTTCAGGAGACTCTTGGCTTGTTGAGGCAGGCCGGCCAAGATGACAGATATGATCATGCTGGTGCACAGGTTGCTTCAAGCTTAAGGGAGATGGCACCAGATCGTGAGGCATCCTTCATGTCTGTTCTCTATGGGCTTCTTGACATCTACCGATCTCAAGACAGTATCCCTAAAGTCCCAACCATTATGCATGGTTTATACCAAATTTTTAATGTTGAGAATCCACGACAGGGAGGATTGGTTACACAGTTATCTGATGATAGTTCTGCAAGTCTTGAAATGGCGAGCCAAACTTTGTTTGGCTCTGATTATGGGACCAGAACGTACACAAATTTGCAGTGAGAGGTTTTGCACATGTAATGTTTTTTTATGTTTTACATTTTCTGTAAAGTTATTACGGCATGGCCATGTCAGTGGTTTTTACATTGTACTTTTTGTGGAAAGTTAGGAGGGCTTGCACATGTCAGGGGTTGTATTGTTAGACATTTTTGTACAAATTACCTTTATTGGGTGATATTTACCTTTTTTACAATAAATATTTGCATTAATAAAAATGTTATTGTATCTCAAATTACCTTGGTTATTATTCACTGAGACACATTGGCCCGCCAATAATACTATCTTTATGTTTTTTGCCAGGAAGTTTAGGTATAAACGCTGATTGTCCCTTCCCATATGAATGTATCACACAACGTCCAAGTGGACATTATTTCTCGATACACTGTATTAGGATAAAAAATTTTTACAGAAGTTTTTTTTAGGTTGGATAATTATTTCAGCATATACAACAACATTTCATTAACATGTATGACTTCTTCACCCTTGTGCCCTGACTGACAGAAAAAGAAGACACATATACCATAGGAGTTTTTTAAGGTTTTGGTTATCAACATTTTTTTGGAATTTATTTCCGAAAACAAAGAGTCAAAAAAAACATTTGTTTTGACATAAGAAAAAACTAATCAAAGATAAATTAACGCAAAGGTTACATTTGACATCCTTCACAAAGTACAATTTAAATTTGTCATGTCCTGTCGGTCAGCCAAGTTATTCGCAAAGCAGACAAATGGTGTGAAGTTAGGTACGGTGTTGGAGTCAGGATGGGTCAGCAACATGGCTGGAAGAGTATTGCCAGGGCACGGCACCTTCTGGGGTCATGAAATAGTCAGTGAAGGTGTCTCTCACCACTACTGCCAAATTTTCTGGCCGACCAGAACCCCAATTGATGTTGCTACGAAATACTGGGAGTTGCATACTGTCTACGTGCTCAGTACAATGAGCACGCATAAAGTTATGCAAAACACAGCATGCTTTAATAACAACATCAATTGTGCTCTCATTCAGTTGTATAGCTGAATGGAACACCCTCCACTGACTTGTCATGATCCCGAAGGTGCATTCCACGAATCTGCGTGCCCGGCTTAGCCGATAGTTAAAAATCCTACGCCGGTCATCCAGTCCCCTACGTGGGTATGGGCGCAGCAGGTTAGGCATCAGGGGGAAAGCCTCATCCGATACCATCACGTAGGGGACTGGATGCGTGGAACCAGGCAAAGGTTTATCGGCAGGTAAAGTGTTGTGATTTTGAAGCACTTGCAGACCAATTTGTGAGTTTCGCAGCACACGAGAATTTCCCGGTACTGCCATAGGCACCCACATCAATGGCAACAAATCTGTAGTGAGCATCAGCCACCGCCATCAGGACCACAGAGAAATACTTCTTATAATTATAGAAGCGTGATCCTGATCGCGGAGGCTTTTTCACACGGATATGTTTGCCATCAACGGCACCTATGCAGTTCGGGAAGTTGGCCACAGACTGAAAGCCTGCCGCTACCTGCAACCAAGTCTCCTCGTTTGGAGAAGGCATCACAATGGGCTGCAAGTGCTCCCAGATCACAGTGCACGTCACCTTGATAATGATAGAAATCGTGCTTTTCCCCACCCTGAACTGCAAATGCAGTGAAGAATAGGTTTCTCCGGTGGCAAGGAATCTGGAAATTGAAAAGTTTTAAAAGATTAATACAGAATACAAATGTCCACTAGACATCATGCAAAAAAGGCATAGTCTCCAGCAAGTTCATTGTAGAAATTTGTTAAAATAAGTAGCGCATCCAGACTACCTGTAGAAAGGTTAGGCTGTGGTGCTGCACAGGCTGACGGGGTAGCGTTACTTTGTGTAATTTTGCTCCTTGCCATGACACTCTGTACATAAAACCTGTGGCTTGATGGAAGGAGCAGACAGACGCTACATAACGATATCCCTTCATCCCGGGTAACACAATCACCCAGCCACCCCCACCACGGTCAACATGGTCATTTTTTCAACAGATTCTTGTCATAACTGCAACTTTGCCATTCACGCTATTTTCTGGTTAACATTATATCTTTTTATATACAAACATAAAAACATACCATACAGCATAATTGCACCAATATAACAACCTGCATCCACACTCAGCACACGTCCGACACTCGCAAACCAATCGAACATCTCTACCTACCAGTACCATCGCAACAAAGAAGCATACACTTCTATCACTCTCATGCATCCCAAACAATCCTTTAGAGCCTGCGCCTATGCATCCTGTCTTGTGTTACGCTGTGGCTATGGCTACCGTGCCGACGTTCTTTGTTTTCAGACATAAACATTCACACCTCACTCTATTGAAATATGTAAGAAATGGATATTTGTTAGATAACACTGACCTCAGAGTGATGAGAAGCCTTTCTTTGCCTCGATCGCTGCCCGCATCCACGTTTTTGGTAAGTAAGTTTTGGCCTCAACATTGCCAGGAGCTCATCAAATGCAGAAACCGATAGGCGACAAAATGCCACAAATTTCTCGGGGTACCTTTCAAAAAGAAAGAAAAAATAAGGGCCATGTTAGTTTTCTGACACAATACTTGGGTGGAACGTAATTTTTTAAAATTCACACATCTTTATATATTTTTCGCTTACCTTCTCAAATCCTGGTATAATTGCATGAAGTGGCCCTTATGATCCCTCTCCATGTTCAGGGGATGGACCCACATTCGTGGGCTTAATAATTTGTTAGAAAGAAAAAATCATTATCAGTAACCATATATCAGCTCACACTCGCCAAGTGCACATTAACTACAAGAAATGTGACGCTTGGTTAAGACGCAAGGTTTTTACGCCGCAATATAGCGGCAAAGTGGCCCAACCTCGTTAATCACTAGCTTTCACGGACGATGTCTTGGCGTCTGACCCAAGCTGCGAGGCGGCACGATTCACGCCTCATTCCAGGTGCACGCGCCCGATGAGCCGGTCATCAAGCAGCACTCTCACGCTTTGTGACAGGGCTGTTGATGGGGCTGGCCAGCTGACGCTTCATCACGCTCTGCATGGCTAGCGTCACAGTACCCACGCAGGGCGTGTGATATGCAAGGGCCATTCACGCACGTCATACTGCACAACGCAGCCGCGTCTCTGTCCCTGGCTGTCCGCCGACGATGTGGTGACAGGAGTGGAGGGTGAGCTATCCCTCCCCTCACCCACACATGTGTCACCACAGCGGCGGCGGACAGCCAGGACAGCAGGGGCACCAATGGACACAGCGTCCATTCATCGTCACCCAAAACAGCAAACTGGCGTCCTGTGACGCCCGTCTAGTTGCGGTCGCAACTAGAGGGGCACGTGCAACGGTATTGCGCCTACGCTGCCACAATATATTGTCGTCAGACCCCAGGATAAACAAGATTAGGCTGCCATATGTATTCTGTGTAACAAGAAAATAATTTAGTACCTCATTTTCCTCCTCTTCATGCTCCAGAAGATGCTGCAAAATTATTAACAAAAAGAGTTGTTTGGAGGCCCTCCGCATAGTGCGCAGTCTTGTCAGCGGCATGGCTGGTAGATCGTAGTAAGCTTCGGAGGTAAACCTTGCTTCCAAAAGCTAGCAGATCATGTGACAGGAAATGTTTTTTTTTTTTTTTTCCTTTTTGGACATGACAACTTTGTGTACAAACTGTACATGAACAAAATCAGCAATACAAAACCGCTGGAAAAGCCGCGGAAAAAACGATTGTAAACCGATGTTCACCGCTGCAAAAAACGCTCAGAAACCGCTGGAACAACACTGCAAAGCCGCTGAAGACTGCAGGGATGTGTACTCTTGGCTCCTTGGAAAATCTCAGCGGTTTACTGACGGTCTGAACGTCAGTAAACCTGTATGTGTGAACTTACCCTTACAGTGCCAACTTAAAGCCCTTTTTGTTTTTTTCTCTCTGCATCCTCACTCCCTGGGGTGTCGGTTTGGGCTGCAGCAGGGCTGTACACCAGGGATCACTGGTTTCACCCATACCACGCTCAAATCTTGGCAGGTGAACTGTGGAGTAAGATCCATCTAATCAGGCTTTGAATTCACCATCGATGCCTGGTAACCTGTTCCCACAGCAGGTATCCTTCGAGGAAACATCTGAGGTCTGAGGATCGGAAGACCGCTTGCAAGTACTTTCAATTGGCGTTGTGCCTGCTGCACAACCCTGACAGGCAAGTGCAACTTGCATATTATACACACTGTCACCCTTTGGTATTACACAGTAGCGCTTTTTTCTCTGTTTATTTTGTATAGCATTTCTGACTGTGTGTTTATGTATGCAGCAGAAATGTGTGAGTATCAGTATATATGCTGCAGATCAATGTGTGCCCATGGAAGTATTTTGTGGACGTGTTGTTGACACGCCCACTTCAGGGCTGGGGGCACTTGGTGACCGGGCAGTTTGTTGTTCTTCACTTCTCAGTTTGTTTCATGGAGACAAACGGGGACCGAGACCCGGTCCCGTGACCCTGGCAGTGTCGTTTTTAATAAACGGGGGTAGATGACAGGTGATGACTAAGGAAAGGGTGTATTCGTGATGCCACCTGTGGTATGCGGCCAGGGCGGTCACCGCTGCTTCAGAACCTCTAGGGACAGTGACCGGCAACTTAGATGTTTCCGCTCCCCACAGGTAGAGTGTGCTCCCCAGGGAAATAGGATGGAGGAGTCAGTTCATACCTTGGCAGATGTTCATTAGGTCATGAGCACCCCGGTGTCTCATGCAGCCTCTGTGGCCAGTGGTCACCGCTAAAGAAAGTCTCACACACCACAGCTGGAGTTCTGTTACGTTTACTCAGTTGTTTCAGGTACTTCCCTTGCCAACCTCTGGTTCAGCGTTGTCTCCAGAACCGGGTTAGTACAGTTAAGCCTCGGTTGGTGCCCCTTCCTCTTATACTAGGTGTTTCTGTCTCTGATGGTCCCCTCGTGCTATAAGCTTGTCTTGCCGCTCCTCACTTAGTGCCTCTGCAGGACAGAGCTTGGGTACCGACAGTCACGAGTGCTTATTTGTACCCCCTCCCAGGGCACTGCTTTCTAGTTCAGCTGCCTTCTCCAAGTTGTGTCAGGTGTTCGGCCGCAGCTACTGTTAGAAGCTTGTGGCCTCTGGTTCAACAGTTCGAGCATGAAGCATCGGCGCCGTGTTCAGGGCTGGGTCCCTGTGTCGTCCACCAGCCGAGGATCTACGTCTCATTCCGTACCCCAAGGGCTCCCTTCTTCCTCTACACCTCTCGGTATTTCCCTCCCGGGGTGAGCGTGGTCATACTCCAGCCCACCGGAGTCGGCACCACACTGCCCCTACACTCCCGAGTTCCACTCTACTCCTTTCAGGGGTACTCAGAAAAGGGCCCTTTTTTCAGTCTGCGGGGGAATGTCACGGCGACGTGACTCGGCTCCGTATGCCTAGGTGCGGCAATAAAAAGGGTAAAACAAAAACAAAAATTTAAATCGTTACGCCACCCACGCATCTACTCCGGGCCAGCTGTCACAGACTTTCTGTGGACATTTCCGTCTGGGAATCCTAGTCCTATATGACAGCCTTTCCTTTGTGTGCTGGGAGTTGGGTTCTGGGCATAAAGTCCCTTCCCCTCGCTGGTTAATTCGTGGCCAGGGCATGCAGCTGCCAACCACATCTATAGGGTCGGTACCCTGGTGTCGGCCCAGTCCTCCCGGGGTCCTGATTCATATGGACCCACCATGGACCCCTTCTTCTCTCCCTCGGTACTCAGCAGGGCCCCGGACCTGCCTTACGGTGGCACAGGCCGCCGGGTCCACGTTCTTTCTTTACAGTGCTACACTTTGGCTCTCGGGGCATCTCGGCTTGGGAGTCCTGTTCCTCACCTACTCACTCACGCCAGGAACATGCACCGGTGCTCTCTTCCCTACTAAGCCCCCCAATTTAGTGTTCCTAGTGATTTAGTCTAGTTCCTCCACCCCTTTCCCAGGTTTTCCTCTCTGCTCTCCACCCTCCACCTAGCTCCCCCCTCTATCCCTTGCCTGACAGAGTATTAGGTCTAGGGATGGGGGAATGTGTAGGGTGTTGGTGTGGGGTGACTAGCTTACCTGTCCCAGCTGCATCAGCTTCTGTGGCCGCAAGTCCGCAGGGGTGCCACACGCCCCGAAGCAAAGCTTGGCATATCCGCGTGCCAAGCTCTGGCATGGTTGACACTCAAACTCAAATTTTTTTTTATGCATTAAACCAAAACATGAACAGTATTTACATGTGCGCCTCCCATTACAGGAAGAAAACAATCTTAAACGTTACATAACAAAAGCTTTTCTTACGACTATAAAATGCAAAAATAGAAAAAGATAAAATGCAGTCTCACAGAGTCCAAACGTTCCGCGATTGATGGTCTTCTCGAACCCACCACCAGAAAAAAACCTTCTATGTGCCCTGGGCACGGCGATAGGGCCTACACCACGGACCGGATCTTTGGCAGCGTTTTTGAGCAGTGCGGTCTCTTTCTGCAATGTCCTTACATAGTTCAATTCACATTTATTACTATTCACATATAACTCCTATCCTAAAACCAATAGGAGGCACACGGGGTGTGCTAAACTATATACAAGGAAAGTTCTGGTCTCACACTTAGTCCGGGATCAGCCCAACTTATTGTTCCTAGGGTTTTAGTCTGGTTCCTCCAACCCTTTCCTGGGTTTTCCTCTCTGCTCTCCACCCTCCACCTAGCTTCCTCATCTATCCCTTGCCTGACATAGAGTACTAGGTCTATTGATGGGGGATGTGTAGGCTGTTGGTGTGGGGTGACTAGCTTACCTGTCCCAACTGCATTACCTTCTGTGGCCGCAAGTCTGCAGGGGCGCCACATGTGCGTGTCTGAAGCTCAACTGCACCATCCCAGTACCTGGAGACCAGAGGCACAACTCTCCTTCTAATGGAGGAGTGCAGTACCTCTGGTGACGACCTACCCGGTGGGGCGCCACATAGTGACACAGAATTATTTGTATACATAAAGTTGATGCTGCAGAGCTGTGTGTGTATATTCCATCCTGCATAAAAACTTTAATAGGAGTTTACTGTACTCATAAGTATTACCTTCCTACTCTATGTCATAGTATAAAAATTAATGGCACTGACTCCTCCATTGACTCCCCACAATCTGGGGTGTGTCTTATGGTAAGATGCATCTTTTAGTTAAAAAAAAAAAGACAGTCCACACTGTGCTAGGTCCAATCCCTGCTTTATTATCATTTAAATCAGGCGTCGGGAACTCCAGGCCTCAAGAGCCGAGCACAGTGCAGGTTTTCATGATTTCCTTAGCATTGCACTGCGGTTGGGATTATCACCTGTGCAATACTAAGGAAAACCTGCACTGTGCTCGGTTTCTTAAGGCATGGAGTTCCCTACCCCATTTTTTTTTCAATTACTGGCAGTGGTATTTAATTGCTCTGATCCCTCTGCTCTGTTGCCCATGGTCCGTTTAGAAATGACAATTTCCCTTTAATATCAAAACAATAAATACAGTCAATATATTACCAATGTATTATTACTACTATCAGCATGACTGTCCTCAGAAAAGACAATATTAGAACATTGCAGTCTTTCAGACAAAATAACTTTGAATGTGTTTCAAATGCACATAAAATCTGAAGAATTTGTGAGCGAGCTTTGTTCTGATAGCAATTAACTGCTCTTACTGTTGCGTCCTGTGAGTTCCCATTGGGTACTTCTACTGCCCATAACTTTAGATCCACTGATAAATGAGCACGGGTCACAAACTGAATTACTGAGGAACTATCCTGTGGAGCAGAACATATCAAAGTTAAAGAGCTATATTAGTTTACATGATATTACAAAAGTCACTTGGAAACATCATGAGAATTTCCCTTCTATGGAAACTCTAGCAATTAGAGATATCTAAAAACTTTATAGCATTACTAGACATGTGCTTAAATTGCAGTTGGTGCAGCATTTTCAGTCATTGAATGAATGTAATTAATAATCAGGAAAAGTACATATAAATATTCTTACAAAGGGATTGGATTGATGGGCCCAACAGCATTCCGGGTGTTAAGTAACTAAGGACATGTGCACATGCTGAGTATTTGATGAGTTTTTTACCTCAGGATTTGTAGTCAAAACCAGGAGTGGATAATTAAATACAGAAGTGGTGCAGGTGTTTCTATTAGGCCGGTTTCACATCACGATTTTCGGTCATCCGAGTGTATCCGTTTCAAAACGGATACACTCGGATCCGAAATCGGATCCCATGTATCCCTATGGAGCTCAGATAGGATCGGAGTGTGCCTTTTGCCATCTGATTTTGGCACCATCCGATCCTGTCCGATTTAAGCACGGACACAAAATCGTGTCCGAGAATGAAATCGGACAGCATCGGATCCGAGCCGATCCGAGCCCCGATGAAATGTGAGCCTATGGACATCGGATCCAAGTTGACCTCGGATCCGATGTCGGCTCCGTGGTCCCTGTCCACCCTGCTCCTGCCTCCCTGCATCTTCCTCCCCTCCACTTCTCTATCCTGTCCCTCGCTATTCTATGCTGTCTCCCCGCTATTCTAACCTCTTCCCTGTCTTATTCTCTATTTTTTTCCCTATTCTATTCCCTCTGTTTGTTAAAAAAAAAAAATCCCTCCATGAGGATACATTACCTTCCGGCGCCTCCAGAGACTGTCACCATCGGTACAGAAGGGCCTGTGGTGATGTCAGAGAGCCGGTCAGCTAATGTGTCAGGTGACCGGCTCTGTGACATCATTACAGGTTCTTCAGCCACCAGATGGTGACTGTCGCATGAAGCCGTCGGAAGGTAATGTATCCTCAGGGAGGATTTTTTTAAAAAATTTTACATACTGGAGGGGAAGAGGACAGAGGGGAGGACTGGGGGGGAGGATAGAGGAGAGGGAGAGCAGAGGTAGAAGAGAGACAGACAGGGAAAGATAGAGAAGAAGCAGGGACAGACAGGGACAGGCAGGGAGAACAGTATCCACACGGATCCTGCATAGAATCAGATCAGATGGCTATTTGTCATCCGATTGCAGGGATCCGTGTGGATCCGTGCCTGTCCGTGGGATCCTCCTTCAAACTCGGATCCCACGGACAGGCACTAAATCGTAATGTGAAACCAGCCTTAGACTTTTCCTCTGATTGTTCCACTCCTGGTTTTGTCTACAAATCCTGAGGTAAAAAACTCATCAAATACTCAGCGTGTGCACATGACCTAAAGAGTCTCTGAGGGCCCCTCAGCTGAGGCATTCCAACTGTCTCCTTTGTGGAAGTAATAGGTCTGTGACAGTAGCTTGTTAACATTCTACAAGAAATGTAATAATTCTACAAACGTGATTGAAAACAACATATTACACTTAATGATCTCAATAAATTGGCTTGCTAGCTTATAATGCACCCAATTCATTAAACAGCATGCCATTAGGTGCATCTGATAACCAGCATTCCCTGCTGCTGGACATGAACTCCAGGCAGGGAGCGGAGTATACTTCTGGAGTTAAATATGCTATGATACTAGTGGAAATTATCATGAACTTGAAGGGCAGCTGTAGTCATGCCACATTCTTGCTACACTTAGCTTATACTAGCATAACAGCCTAGAAAGGACATGTAAACACCAAATGTTGCAAAAAAAGTTGCACAACTTCAGATTTGAGGAAAAACATTGCGACCTACAACCCCTGGCAAAAATTTTGGAATCACCTGGCTCGGAGGATGTCCATTCAGTTGTTTAATTTTGTAGAAAAAAAAGCAGATCACGGACATGGCACAAAACTAAAGTCATTTCAAATGGCAACTCTCTGCCTTGAGGGAACACTAAAAGAAATCTTGAAAAAAAAATATGCTAGCCAGTAATGGTTACTTTTGTAGACCGAGCAGGGGGAAAAATTATGGAATCACTCAATACTGAGGACAAAATTATGGAATCATGACAAACAAACAAAACAACACTCAAATACATTACTCATATTTTTGGAGACCAAAAAGCTAAATGCGACCAAAAACAACAGTACACTGCAGTAAAAGTATTAAATGCAAGTGCAGTATAAAAAATAGTATAACAAATACAGGGTACTTAGTCTATCCGTTTTATTGCGCAAAAAAAGTTATATCAAGCCACGTCACTAACTTCAAAGTGTACCCATCTCTGACGCGGTCCTAACTGTTGTATTAAAAAACCTGACTAGTGTGTATACTTACCAGTGAGCAGGAACCAGCAAGACCTGCGTCTGAGATGGACTGAAGGCGACGGGGCTCTATAGGTTTTAATACAACAGTTAGGACCGCGTCAGAGATGGGTACACTTTGAAGTTAGTGACGTGGCTTGATATAACTTTTTTTGCGCAAAAAAAACGGATAGACTAAGTACCCTGTATTTGTTATACTATTTTTTATACTGCACTTGCATTTAATACTTTTACTGCAGTGTACTGTTGTTTTTGGTCGCATTTAGCTTTTTGGTCTCCAAATATGTTGGCGGTGTGAACATGTTCTTACAGACTTGTTCTCTGTGTGCAGGACTCATTTGTTTCTAATTACTCATATTTTGTTGCACCTCCTCTGGCTTTTATAACAGTTTGCAGTCTCTGAGGCACGGACTTAATGAGTGACAAACAGTACTCATCATCAATCTGGCTCCAACTTTCTCTGATTGCTGTTGCCAGATCAGTTTTGCAGGTTGGAGCCTTGTCATGGACCATTTTCTTCAACTTCCACCAAAGATTTTCAATTGGATTGAGATCCAGACTTATCTAAGGTCAATGTCATGGCCTGCAATGTCTTTTTTCAAGGAATGTTTTCACAGTTTGTGCCCTATGGCAGGATGTATTATCATCTTGATAAATGATTTCATCATCCCCAAAAATCCTTTCAATTGATGGGATAAGAAAAGTGTCCAAAATATCAATGTAAACTTGGGCATTTATTGAAGATGTAATGACAACCATCTCCCCAGTGCCTTTACCTGACATGCAGCCCCATATCATCAATGACTGTGGAAATTTGCATGTTCTCTTCAGGCAGTCATCTTTATAAATCTCATTGGAATGACACCAAACAAAAGCTCCAGCATCATCATCTTGCCCAATGCAGATTCGCAATTCATCACTGAATATGACTTTCATCCAGTCATCCACAGTCCGCGATTGCTTCTCCTTAGCCCATTGTAACCTTGTTTTTTTCTGTTTAGGTGTTAATGATGGCTTTTGTTTCTGTATGTAAATCCCATTTCCTTTAGGTGGTTTCTTACAGTTCGGTCACAGACATTGACTCCAGTTTCCTCCCATTTGTTTTGTTGTGCATTTCCTGTTTTGGAGACATATTGCTTTAAGTTTCTGGTCTTGACGCTTTGATGCCTTCCTTAGTCTACCAGTATGTTTCCCTTTTATAACCTTCCCATGTTGTTTGTATTTGGACCAGATTTTAGACACAGCTGACTGTGAACAACCAACATCTTTTGAAACATTGCGTGATGATTTACCCTCTTTTAAGAGTTTGATAATCTTCTCCTTTGTTTCAATTGACATCTCTCGTGTTTGAGCCATGATTCATGTCAGTCCACTTGGTGCAACAGCTCTCCAAGGTGTGATCACTCCTTTTTACATGCAGACTAACAGGCAGATCTTATTTGATGCAGGTGTTAGTTTTGAGAATGAAAATTTACAGGGTGATTCCATAATGTTTTCCTCAGAATTGAGTGATTCCATAATTTTTTCCCTGCTTGGTCTACAAAAGTAACCATTACTGGCTAGCACATTTTTTTTTCAAGATTTTTTTTAGTGTTTCTTCAAGGCAGAATGTTGTCATTTGAAATGACTTTAGTTTTATGCCGTGTCTGTGATCTGCTTTTTTCTACAAAATTAAACAACTGAATGGACATCCTCCGAGCCAGGTGATTCCATAATTTTTGCCAGGGGTTGTATTAGGCTGTGAGCACACATTGCGTTTCTATTGCTTTTTTTACGTGTTTTTTGGGGGGCAGATTTGTCACAAACCCTGAAGGGTTTCCTATTTTTTAAAATATTTTTTATTTTCAATTTTTAGACATAAACAACAACATGATACAAAATCAAAAACACACATACTATTAACGACAATAAAGGGGGAAGAAAAAAAAAAAAAAAAAAAAAAAGGAGGAGGGGAGAGGGGAGGATACTACACTCAAAATTGCACCAATCTGGTGCGATACCATCGTATGTAGAGACATAAAATAAAAAAAAAAACTTATTCTACATCAAAATCAAATAAATCGAGTCAATTCAACTTCATAACACTACCTTAATCCGTTACCTATACTATTTAGGCCATATAGTATTTACTTTCTACCCAAGGCTTCCATAATATGGTTACCTTTTTTTTCCTAGAGTTTGATTGAACCAACATTTGTTCGTATTTGCAGTGTATATTTACTCTTTCTATTACCTCTTTTATGTTTGGGGGAGGAACTTCTTTCCATTTCGATGCCAAAATAAAACGGGTTGCAATCAGTATGTGCGATACTATCCCTCTTACTTGACTAGGAATATTTTCCAAACCGATATGGAGGATCGCCATGAGAGGATCGATTAGTATCGTAACTCCCGTCATTTCCAAAATTACCTGCGATATAACTACCCAAAGAGCAGTAAGGGCCGGACATGAAAACCAAACATGTTTCTGGGAGCCTACCTGTCCGCAACCTCGCCAACATAACTGTGAATGGTGCTGACTAAACTTAGCGATTCTGTTTGGGCAAAGATACCATCTCAATTGCGTTTTCTTCAGTTGTTCCACATGGTTTATACAAGAAGATACTCTTTTAATCTCCTTTATACTATTCCCCCAGGCTTCTAATTCTATTGGCGTATCCAACTCCTGTTCCCATTTCTCCATATAAGGGGCTTTAACCCTTTCACCTGGGATTGTTAAGGACTTATAAATCATTGAAATTCCCCTTATATTTGGGTCCGAGGACATAAACCATTTATTTATCCGACCCTCGCCAGAATCCAGACATCCTGATTGTGAGATATTATCAAATAAATGTCTAATTTGTAGGTATTGATAGAAATATCTACGTATCCCACTATATTTATTAACCAATTGATCAAACGAAAGGAGCCCAGTACTCCCTTCCATATCTCCCAATGTTTGAATTCCCGCATTCCACCACATTTGAAGATTTAAGTACGGGATATGGGGCTCAATAGCGTATACCGATATTGATGCACGTGGGATCCTAATATAAGACGGAACCATAGTCCTCCATAACCTTATTGCCGCCCGCATTGTTGGCAGTAGAGAGATAAAAGCGCTAACCTGAATTACCTCTGATTCCAATGCTAATCTAGTGGAACCTCGCCTTGAGTAAACTTTTTCTATCTGTAACCATTTCTGATCTCCAGTCATCTGCCACCATTCTCGTAACCCCACCAGGACCGAGGCCTTATGATACGACAATAAGTCCGGAAAGCCCATCCCACCTGCCTCTAGAGGAAGATACAATACTGTCTTTGCTATACGTGGTTTTTTATGAGCCCAAATATAATTACTAGCAAGTCGTTGCAAATTATGAATAACTTTTTTTGGAATGTCTAAAGGGAGAGTTCTAAAGTAATACAAAATTTTTGGAAGGGCCACCATTTTAAAAATATTAATCCTAGCTATCCAAGATGAAGTAATCTGGTGTAATCCTTCTAATAATATTTTAATTTTAGTGTGAAGTTTTGTAAAATTCACTTTAATTGTCCGATCTGATGTTGTCAGAGTTATGCCTAAATATGGGATTCCTTCGACCAACCACTGAAAAGGGAAAAGACGCTTTATGTATTCCTGCGTAGCTAATGGTACAGCTATGGGGAGGATCACTGATTTATTCGAATTTAATTTATAATATGAAATTCTACTGAATTCCCCTAATTCCAATAGGATCGCGGAAAGGGACTGCTCAATATTCACACAAGAAATAATAACGTCATCTGCATAGAGACTGATTTTATGAGCAGCAGACCCCACCACGACTCCTGAAATTAAGGAGGAAGTCCTGATCCTTTCCGCCAAAGGCTCCATACATAGAGCAAAAATCAATGGAGACAGAGGGCAACCTTGACGTGTCCCATTTGTTATTTTAAAAGATTTTGATAAAACCCCCGTTGTCCATACTCTAGCAGTTGGTGTGGAGTATATAGCTAAAATTGCAGACAAGAATGGTCCCATCAATCCAAACTTTTGAAGCACCCCTCGGACATATCCCCAGTGCACCCTGTCAAAGGCCTTCTCTGCGTCCAATGACAGGAATGCACTGGGGAGACCAGACAGCTCCGCTACCCGAACCAGATTTAGCATCCGGCGGATACCATCTTTTGCCTCTCTTCCCTTTACAAACCCCACCTGGTCCGATGAGACCAGATCGGGGATGATTTGTTTTAAGCGGGAAGCTAGTATTTTAGTGAAAATCTTAAGGTCACAATTTAGCAGCGCGATGGGCCTAAAATTTTTTGGAGTAGTGGGCTCCTTCCCCGGTTTGGAAAGAGTGATGATAGTAGCCTCCAGGTTAGAGCTCAGTATTGAACCAGTATCTCTCCACATCGAAAATATTCTTAATAAAAATGGCGCTAATATCTCCTGAAAAGTGCGGTAGTACTGATTAGAAAAACCATCTGGCCCAGGCGCACACGATTTTTTTAATTGATTAATGACTACTAGAGTCTCTTCTATTGTAAGGGGGTATTCAAAAAAGACAATTGCTCCTCCGAGATTTTAGGGAGATTAATGGAGTCAAGGTAGTCTTTTATTCCTTGTTCCATAGGCTGTAGGATTGACGAGTCTCTCTTGAGATTATACAAATCTGTATAGTATTTAACGAATTCCTCAGCAATCTCTGTAGGATTTCTAATAGGGGGAGCTCCTGGCTTCAAAATATGATCGATCCTACCTCTTGCCTCTCTTTTTTTCACTCTACTGGCCAAAACTGCTCCCCCCTTGTCCCCTGCAGAATACCACTTGACCTTTGCTTTACGCATATTATTAGCATATTCACATAACATCGAGTCTCGTAGTTTAAATCTTATTGAAAATATCTCTTCCATGACTGAAGATGTAACGGCCTTCTTGTTTAGGGATTCTAAGGATTGCAGTCTACTAAGTAGCTCCTTCCTCTCTTGTATTAGGCTGTGAGCACACATTGCGTTTCTATTGCTTTTTTTACGTGTTTTTTGGGGGGCAGATTTGTCACAAACCCTGAAGGGTTTCCTGATGCCAGCGCAGTGAACGGGAATCCTGAAGTGTAAGGCACGCGATGAGTATTGGCAGCAGGCTGGTGTGAGTGCTTCTGCACGCACTGTGAGGCAGAGACTCTTTGAGCAAGGCCTGGTTTCAAGGAGGACAGCAAAGAAGCCACTTCTCTCCAGAAAAAACATCAGGGACCGACTGATATTCTGCAAAAGGTACAGGGAGTGGACTGCTGAGGACTGGGGTAAAGTCATTTTCTCTGATGAATCCCCTTTTCGATTGTTTGGGACATCTGGAAAACAGCTTATTCAGAGAAGAAGAGGTGAGCGCCACCACCAGTCTTGTCTCATGCCAACTGTAAAGCATCCTGAAACCATTCATGTGTGGGGTTGCTTCTCAGCCAAGGGAATTGGCTCACTCACAGTCTTGCCTAAAAACACAGCCATGAATCAAGAATGGTACCAGAATGTCCTCCAAGAGCAACTTCTCCCAACCGCCCAAGAGCAGTTTGGCGCCCAACAATGCCTATTCCAGCATGATGGAGCACCTTGCCATAAAGCAAAGGTGATAACTAAATGGCTCAGGAACAAAACATAGAGATTTTGGGTCCAGGGCCTGGAAACTCCCCAGATCTTAATCCCATTGAGAACTTGTGGTCAATCATCAAGAGACGGGTGGAAAAGCAAAAATCAACAAATTCTGCCAAAATACAAGCATTGATTATGCAAGAATGGACTGCTATCAGTCAGGATTTGGTCCAGAAGTTGATTGAGAGCATGTCAGGAAGAATTGCAGAGGTCCTGAAGAAGAAGGGTCAACACTGCAAATATTGACTTGCTGCATTAACTCATTCTAACTGTCAATATAACCTTTTGGTACTCATAATATGATTGCAATTATATTTCTGTATGTGATATAAACATCAGACAAACACAAATAAAAACCAGAGGGCAGCAGATCATGTGAAAATATCATTTTGGTGTCATTCTCAAAACTTTTGGCCATGACTGTATGTTAAAGGTGTTTGCGTGGGTTTCGTCCAGAACACCAAAAACATACATGTAGGTCAATTAAGAAATTTAAATAGTGAGTAGAGGAGAGGGAGAAAAAGTATCTGTAAGGACATTGTACCATCCAACATTTGAGCTAAAAAGATAAAGTTTTAAATGTGCATTTAAATGTATTATACCATATATACAATATATATGTACACATACTCGTAGTGAATAACTGTATTCTTACCTTTTTCAATATTTCTGTATTGAGCAACGTAAGAACATCAATATTTTGTGTTTCTTCTTTTGCTAATGTTGTGAAATTACATTCCACCTCTAAGCATGGCCGATTTGACTTTTCACAATCCTATAAGATATCAAATAGAATTTTTAATCACGATGAGGATATACTGTAATACAAACACAAAATATTTGGACGGGAAAGGTAAGCAACAGGTTAATACCTGTGATATGAGAACCTAGCATGACCAATTTTTAGTGCGAGTTATACTTAAGGCCCAGTCTCACATAACGACGCACCAGCGATCCTGATAACAATAACGATGTTTTCACATCGCTGGTAAGATGTCAAACAGGTATCTCACCAGCGATGTGAAAAACGACGCACTAGCGATCCAGAATTATACCGAGGTCGTTGGGAATTGTCACTCCATAGCGTAGCATTGAGATCGTTGGTCATTGTCCCTGTCAAACACAATGATGTAGCGTTCCCAGCGGGAGCACAACCATGCAGGAATGACCCAGAGCAGTGTGTAATGATCAACGATCTCACAGCAGGGGCCAGATCGTTGGTGCGTGTCACACAGAATGACATCGCTGTCAGCGATCCCAATAGCGATCTCGTTAGCGATCTCTTTATGTGTGACAGGGCCTTTAGATACACATTATCCACTAATCTGCCTTTCATGTGCTAATAGTGAGTAGCGTCATGTGTCATTTTTTCCCATATACAGTCCCTTTTAACATGATGTTTTAATAACACTATCACATTTAACCCCTTCAGCCCCGGTGATTTTCCATTTTTCATTTTTCTTTTTCCCTCCCCTTCTTTCCAGAGCCATAGCCTTTTTTATTTTTCAATCAATATAGACATATGAGGAGCTTGTTTTTTGCAAGACGAGTTGTACTTTTTAATGACATTATTAATTTTACCATATAGTGTACTGGAAAACAGGAAAAAAATGTCAAGTGAATTAAGAAAAAGTGCAAATTCACAATTGTCTTTTTATTTACCGTGTTCACTATATGGTAAAACTGACATGCAAGTGTGTTGCCTCGGGTCAGTACGAGATTTTAGATACCAAACATGTATACTTTTACTGTTATGTAAGTGGTGAAACAAAATTCAGACATTTGTGAAAAAAAAAAAAAAAGAATTGTGCTTTTAGCACCATGTGTGGTGGTTTATTTTTTGCGTCTTAAGCTGATGTTTTTAAAGGGAATCAACCACCTCAGATCACCCTAATACACAGTTAGTACATGTCCCTGCACCCTAAGGATACGTTTCCAGCACTGTTGTGTAAAATCTTGCATTAGTATAACTGATATAAAGAGTTTATAAACTTACTAGCCTGGAGACATCTGGGCGTATCCCTCCTTCTGTTATACTTCAGGGCTGTGCATTCATTGCATGGCTGTGCACCCCCTCCCTCTGTGCAGAGGAGATAACGATCACGCCCATCAGGGCAGGGCAGCAGGCACGGAGGGAGGGGGAGCACAGACATGCAATGCACAAATAAATAGTGCACATCCGATTTGGGCCGATCAATTTAACATGGGGCCCTATGGAGCAGGGTCCGAGGAAACATCGGATGTCTCCTCGGACCCGATTTTACTGTACTGAGCATGCTCAGTACAGTAAAACTGCTCCAAACTGGGAGCGCAGGGGTTAAAAAAAAAAAAAAAAAAAAAAAGAGTCTATGCTTACCTATCCCCGAGCCCCCGCCATCTCCTGCAATCTCCCGCTGGCTCCCGATGTCCTCGCGCTGTCTGCAGAGGTCTTCTACTTCTGTACAGGACCTGCCGTGATGTCACAGTCACGTGACCGCAGGTTACCATGGTGTAACCTGCGGTCACGTGACTGTGACATCTCGGCAGGTCCTGTAGATGATGAAAAAGACCTCTGCAGACAGCGCAAGGACACCGGGAGCCGGCGGAAGACAGCAGGAGACGGCGGGGGCTCGGGGAGAGGTGAGCATAGACTTTTTTTTTTTTTTTTTTCCCCCAGACTGGAGGCTACGATTTAATGCCGGAATCGGATGCCTATCTGGCATCCGATTCCAGGCATCAGAAGGGAGCCGATGCTGTCCGAATTTATCGGACAGCATCGGCTCCCTTCAAAATCGTAATGTGAAAGTAGCCTAAGCAATAATAGCAACAGGGGTCATAATCTTACACCTCGTTGTCATGACAACACATCGGTACCCCATGACCTTGTCACAAAATCGCCGATGGTGGCAGGGAATAGTGCGATCCCCGGCGCACTGTGTTAGATCACGCTGTCTGAGTTTGACAGAGCGATCTAACGTATTAAGAGCTGCACATGTCGGCTCATCGAAATATCTAACGTGTAGTAAATGATAAGAGCTCAGCGAGTGACTTCGCATCAAAGGGAGGGAGGCGACCTCGGACATACCTATATGTCCAAAGTTGTTAAAGAGTTAATTTCAATCGGAAGCATTGGAAGAACTAATGCCAAGTAAATGCAATATGCAAAGCGTAATATTATGACTTTGAAATCTTGAAACAGCTTCGAAATTTCAATGAAAATATGCAATAAAGTTTGTACGTAACACGGTTGAATTTTATCACAGATTTAGCCTTTTATTCACTGCACTGTAATAGATAAAATCCGTGGTAAGCATCTGAATGATTTTTATAACTGATAGAGCATACACATGCACATCATGTCTACAATCTGGTGAAGATTTCTCCACTGTAAGGGTATAGAATTTGTTACATTCTATTGTCAGTATTTCCCAGAGCCCAAAGTTTGTCCTTGCCTTCACTCTTTAACACCTGTACAGGGATCAGAATTTACACAGGGGTCTCTGGCCAAGGGCTACAAAGTCAGCTGCTGTTTGGTGGGGCAAGTCAGTAGGAAGAATAGTCAGGTATCTGGGCGAGAATCAGGAGGTCACGTCAGGTGCAAAATCATAAAGCAAGGTAGCAGTCAAAAGTCAAGCTGAAGTCAAATATCAGACAACCAACAGAATCAAAGTTCAGAAGTGTTCAGTAGAACAACAATACTATTTACTGGCAATGGAAGCTGGCTCTCTAAGACCTTTCGTCATTTATCCCGAGTAGGCAATTATTCAATTCCATACAGTGCTGAAGGGGTTAAGGTTCCTTTTCTATCTCGCTGTGATTAACATGTGGTATTTTAATTAATTTTATTACACTGGAGCCAGCTGGTTGAATGGTTGATGTCTATACAACTACCCCTCTTTCCTCTTGTGAGTAGCAGCTATAAATCAAAGAGGGAATTCCGTGTATATTATTCTCTCGAAAGTAATAAATTATATAAAATTAGGTGGTAGATCTAGCGCTTACTCTTATAACACCTTGAATTTATGGTGTATGTGTCTATGAAACGACTACTACGTCACTTTACACTCTTAAAACATTGATTTATTTCATACTCATTGTGTCACGCTGGGAGTGGGGAAGACACCCAGCGTAGGATAACGACGGGGGGGGGGATCAGGAGTCCCTAATGCTAAGGGCACAAGAAGGAGACGTTGACCCCTAGACTTCCTAGAGCTGACCCTGTCTGCCCTAACGTCCCTATACAGTCTCCTCAACTGTCGCCGACCACGAACCTCGTCCCTCTCTGATCCTAGATCTATCTTATCTAAGGATCAGATGGAGAGGTTCACTAGACCCCTCCACTATCAACTAAAGACAAACACCAGGGAAGACAGACATTTGGGAAAAGGAAACACTTATCTGACAGCAGAACACAGCAACCTCCACAATCTCAGCTTCTGCTGGAGCAAGGATAAAGTGTGCACAAGGAACTATCACCTGCACCGAGGAAGGGTAATGAACCTCCTTATAAAGGTGGAAGGAGTCTGCTGGGTCCTAGTGACCTACAACATTGGTGGATAAAACCAGACCGAGCGCAAGACCTCCACAGCCGTCTCCCCATAATAGAGAGATCTCATCACACCTTCTTTCCATCAACACAGAAGGTAAATGCTCCTGAAAGAGACGGACCATCCTCCACCATTATGGCTGGTGGGCCAAACGCTGGGATCGTCTGCGCGTGGCCTCCACCCTGTCATCCGTGCCACCCGTGACAGTACCCCCCCTCCTATGAGTGGCCCCCGGACACTCAGGACCAGGCTTATCCGGATGGGAACGGTGAAAAGCGCGGACCAGCCTTGCGGCGGACACCTCCGACGCCGGCACCCACATCCGCTCCTCAGGACCGTACCCCCTCCAGTGCACCAAATACTGAAGAGAACGGCGCAACATGCGAGAATCAACCACCCTCGAGATCTCGAATTCCAGATTCCCCGCCACACAGATGGGCTCAGGAGGCAAAGGAGATGGGTTAGACGACGGCACATACGGCTTGAGGAGCGACCTGTGAAACACATCGTGAATCTTAAGAGCAGGAGGCAACGCAAGACGAAACGCCACGGGATTGATAACGGCGGTTATCCTATAGGGGCCAATAAACCTGGGCCCCAACTTCCAAGAGGGCACCTTCAACTTCACATTCTTGGTAGACAACCACACGTAGTCATTCACACATAGGTCCGGACCTGGCGCACGCTTCCTGTCAGCCATACGTTTGTACCTGTCACCTAAGAGCTTCAAGCTACGCTGTACACCCCGCCAAACCGAGGAGAGGGACGAGGTAAAACGGTCCTCCTCCGGAACTCCGGAAGGACTCGTACCGCTAAAAGTACCAAACTGAGGATGAAACCCATATGCACGGAAGAACGGTGACTTGCCAGTGGACTCCTGAAGACGATTATTAAGGGCGAATTCGGCCAAGGGCAAATAATTTGCCCAAGTCTCCTGATGGTCAGAGACAAAACACCTCAGGTAAGTCTCCAAATTCTGATTCACACGTTCGGTTTGACCATTAGACTGAGGATGAAAAGCAGAAGAAAAGGACAACGTTATCCCCAAACGTGTACAAAAAGCCTTCCAAAATTTGGAGATGAACTGAGTACCGCGATCAGAAACCACATCGGAGGGAACCCCATGAAGCTTCACAATCTCACTTACGAACACCTGTGCCAGAGTCCGAGCATTAGGAAGTGCGGGCAGTGCCACAAAGCGAACCATCTTACTGAATCTATCTACTACTACCAGTACCACCGTCTTGCCCGCAGACGCCGGAAGATCGGTGATAAAATCCATTGACAAATGTGTCCATGGCCTCTCAGGAATAGACAATGGCACGAGAGACCCAGACGGACGGGTATGCGGAACCTTAGCACGTGCACACACACCACAGGCGGATACGAATTCCGCTACGTCCTTCCTCAACCCCGGCCACCAAAAGCGACGAGACAAGAGATCGAAAGTGGCCCTACCGCCCGGATGCCCCGCCAGTACAGAGTCGTGATGCTCTGACAGCACCCTGAGGCGCAAAGAGAACGGCACAAAAAGCCTCCCAGAAGGGCAGGAGGCAGGGGCGCCCCCCTGAACCTTCAACACCTCCCCCTCTAGATCAGGGCAAAGAGCAGAAACAACCACCCCCTCCTGCAAGATGGGGACGGGACTCTCATGAGTACTACCACCCGGAAAACTACGCGATAATGCATCCGCCTTCACATTCTGAACCCCCGGACGGTAGGTGACGGTAAAATTAAATCTCGTGAAAAACAAAGACCACCTGGCCTGCCGGGGATTGAGACGCCTGGCGGACTCAAGGTAAGACAGGTTCTTATGGTCGGTAATAACCGTGACGGGATGGACAGCCCCCTCCAGCCAGTGCCGCCATTCCTCAAAAGCCAACTTAATAGCCAACAGCTCCCTATTACCCACATCATAATTCCTCTCGGCCGAAGACAACTTCTTGGAGAAGAACGCACAGGGCACCCATCTCCCAGGCGAAGGGCCCTGCGACAACACAGCCCCCACCCCCACCTCAGACGCATCCACTTCCACAATGAAGGGCTGAGAAAGATGGGGCTGACAAAGAACAGGCGCGGAAGCAAAACAACGCTTCAGGGAGGAAAAAGCCTGGCGAGCAGAATCAGACCACTCAGAAAAATCCGTCCCCTTCCTAGTCATGTCCGTAAGAGGCGTCACCAGTACCGAATAGTTCTTAATAAATTTACGGTAAAAATTGGTAAACCCCAAAAAAACGTTGCAATGCCCGTAGATTGTCCGGCTGTTCCCAATCTAGCACCGCCCGGACCTTTTCCGGATCCATCCGGAAACCCAACGGCGACAAGAGGTACCCCAAAAAACGAACCTCCTGAACGGCGAAAACACATTTCTCGAGTTTAGCATACAGTTTGTTGTCCCGTAAGACCTGCAACACCTGTTTGACATGGGACTGATGCGTCTCCATATCGGGAGAATAGATCAAGATATCGTCCAAGTAAACAACTACAAATCTACCCACCAAATGATGGAAAATATCATTGACAAAATGTTGGAAAACCGCCGGGGCGTTAGTGAGCCCGAACGGCATTACGAGACTTTCAAAATGGCCGTCCGGGTATTAAACGCAGTTTTCCATTCATCCCCCTCTCTGACCCTAATCAGGTTGTAGGCCCCCCTCAAATCCAACTTGGAGAACCATTTGGCACCCACAACCTGACTAAATAAATCAGGGATCAGAGGGAGGGGGTATGGATCACGGACAGTAATCCGATTCAATTCCCGAAAATCCAAACAAGGACGGAGGCCCCCATTTTTTTTTTTCACAAAAAAGAAACCAGCCGCAACCGGCGACGTGGAGGGCCTAATGTGTCCCGTCTCCAGACTTTCAGAAATGAAATCCTTCATTGCTTGTCTTTCGGGACCAGATATAGTAAACATCCTAGCTTTGGGCAGTTTAGCTCCGGGAACGAGGTTGATAGGGCAATCATATGCCCGATGAGGGGGCAAGTCTCGGCACCCCTTCTCTGAGAACACATCCTCATACTCCGATAGGAATGGGGGCAGAGATTCAGCAGATACCACCGAAAGGGATGTAGCCAAACAATTCTCCGAACAAAAATCACTCCATTCCACAATGTCCCTGGACTGCCAATCCACTACGGGATTATGTTTAATCAACCATGGCAAGCCCAGGACAATGGGAGCGGGGAGACCGTCTAAGACATAGCAAGATAACGTCTCCTGATGTTGGGATCCAACCGTTAACTTAATGTTATGTACGATATGTGTGAGACTACCCTGAGCAAGAGGGGCTGAGTCGATGGCATAGATACGGATGGGGCGAGACAATAAACAGCGGTTAAGCCCATGAGCGTGTACAAAACGAGCATCCACCATGCAGATCCCCGCACCACTATCCACAAACACAGAAATGCCTTCCGTTTTGCTCTCTAGCGCCACCTCTGCACTCAGGAGAAAATTGGAAGTACAAACGGAGGATACACACACCTCCCGCTCGACCACCTCCACACCCCCCATAGTCACATGAGGTCCCGGCACCCTAGTCCGTTTAGGAGCGTAGGGACAGGCCCCGATAAAATGGTCTCCTTTCCCACAGAAAAAACAGACCCCCTTCCCCCTGCCCCGGGAGGCACCGGAGGAGAGCCTCGAGGCCGCTGCTCCTCCAAGCTGCATAGGTTCCTCCCCCCTCGGGAGAAATGACTCGCCCTCCGAGTGACCACCCGGCAACAAGGAACCACCATGAGAAGGGCTCCCAGTTGCAGGAGGTCTACCCCTCCGCTCCTGGAGGCGTCTATCCATGCGAATAGCCAACGACATAGCTGCCTCCAGGGACGGGGGGGTCTCATACACTGCCAGGGCATCCTTCAGTCTTTCTGAAAGACCCTGGCAAAAATGACTCCTGAGAGCCGGATCGTTCCACTTTGTGTCCATAGCCCACCTGCGGAACTCAGAACAATATGATTCCGCCGACCGAGTCCCCTGGTGGAGATGGCGCAATTTGGATTCAGCCAAAGAGACACGGTCAGGGTCATCATATATGAGGCCTAAGGCGTCAAAAAATTCATCCACAGACTGGAGACAAGTAGAGTCCTGTGGCAGAGAGAAAGCCCAGGATTGGGGATCCCCCTGCAGCAATGATATAATAATTCCTACCCGCTGCTGCTCATCACCAGTGGAATACGGCTTAAGCCTAAAGTATAATTTACAGGCCTCTTTGAACACAGTAAATTTGTCTCTGCCTCCTGAAAACCTGTCAGGGAGGGCAACCTTAGGTTCCGGTCTGGCCGGACCCACTGCTTGATTCCCCAAGACACCATTTTGCGGTTGTGGTCCCTGCAGAGCCGACCGAAGGTCCGCAACCTCCAAAGACAAGGTCTGCAGCTGCTGGGCCAAAGCAGACACAGGATCCATCACTTACAGTTATGGCAGGTGATAATGTCACGCTGGGAGTGGGGAAGACACCCAGCGTAGGATAACGACGGGGGGGGGGGATCAGGAGTCCCTAATGCTAAGGGCACAAGAAGGAGACGGTGACCCCTAGACTTCCTAGAGCTGACCCTGTCTGCCCTAACGTCCCTATACAGTCTCCTCAACTGTCGCCGACCACGAACCTCGTCCCTCTCTGATCCTAGATCTATCTTATCTAAGGATCAGATGGAGAGGTTCACTAGACCCCAAGACACCATTTTGCGGTTGTGGTCCCTGCAGAGCCGACCGAAGGTCCGCAACCTCCAAAGACAAGGTCTGCAGCTGCTGGGCCAAAGCAGACACAGGATCCATAAGGAAAGGAAGGAAAATCAAATCCTCCCCTTCCTTCACTTACAGTTATGGCAGGTGATAATGTCACGCTGGGAGTGGGGAAGACACCCAGCGTAGGATAACGACGGGGGGGATCAGGAGTCCCTAATGCTAAGGGCACAAGAAGGAGACGGTGACCCCTAGACTTCCTAGAGCTGACCCTGTCTGCCCTAACGTCCCTATACAGTCTCCTCAACTGTCGCCGACCACGAACCTCGTCCCTCTCTGATCCTAGATCTATCTTATCTAAGGATCAGATGGAGAGGTTCACTAGACCCCAAGACACCATTTTGCGGTTGTGGTCCCTGCAGAGCCGACCGAAGGTCCGCAACCTCCAAAGACAAGGTCTGCAGCTGCTGGGCCAAAGCAGACACAGGATCCATAAGGAAAGGAAGGAAAATCAAATCCTCCCCTTCCTTCACTTACAGTTATGGCAGGTGATAATGTCACGCTGGGAGTGGGGAAGACACCCAGCGTAGGATAACGACGGGGGGGGGGGATCAGGAGTCCCTAATGCTAAGGGCACAAGAAGGAGACGGTGACCCCTAGACTTCCTAGAGCTGACCCTGTCTGCCCTAACGTCCCTATACAGTCTCCTCAACTGTCGCCGACCACGAACCTCGTCCCTCTCTGATCCTAGATCTATCTTATCTAAGGATCAGATGGAGAGGTTCACTAGACCCCTCCACTATCAACTAAAGACAAACACCAGGGAAGACAGACATTTGGGAAAAGGAAACACTTATCTGACAGCAGAACACAGCAACCTCCACAATCTCAGCTTCTGCTGGAGCAAGGATAAAGTGTGCACAAGGAACTATCACCTGCACCGAGGAAGGGTAATGAACCTCCTTATAAAGGTGGAAGGAGTCTGCTGGGTCCTAGTGACCTACAACATTGGTGGATAAAACCAGACCGAGCGCAAGACCTCCACAGCCGTCTCCCCATAATAGAGAGATCTCATCACACCTTCTTTCCATCAACACAGAAGGTAAATGCTCCTGAAAGAGACGGACCATCCTCCACCATTATGGCTGGTGGGCCAAACGCTGGGATCGTCTGCGCGTGGCCTCCACCCTGTCATCCGTGCCACCCGTGACACATTGATTCAAAACATCTAAAATCCATTTATAAATAAAGTACATAAAATGTATTTTCTAAAATGTCCTCAGATGAGAGGTCAATGAAATGATGGGATCTTCCTTCCCGTTTCTTTTCTCTCTTTTTGCTCTCACTGTATTGTTAGCTATAAATAACAGATTGCTATTAATAGTGCTCTGTTAACCAACCTAACGTATCTGTCTACTTGATTAATGATATACTCTCACCTGGTCAAGCTTCGTTGTGGTTGATCTTACGTCTTTTTTTCAATTGGACCTCTATGGTGACTTTTGGTAAAACCTGAGATGCATATACGGTTAAAAATGGTGTCCGCTGCTTCTTTGGTTCCTCCTCTATATAATACTACTAATTGTACGTACCTTCTGTACTTGTTGTGGATGCTAATGTCTTTTCTGGACTGTTAATTAGACCTAAATAGTAGGATTAATATAGCTTAATCAGTATTTGCAGATACTGATTTATTCACCTTGATGTGTGAGTGTTTACTAAAGTGCCTTCATTCATTTTGTTTGTGCTCACACTTCATTGCTCCTTCCCTGTGTGTGGATCTTGGTTATTGCTTTGATGGATCACAGTAAATTTACATTTATGTGTGGATGTATATTTGGCCAGTTGCTACAGGGTTCTTGATGTATTGCTCTTACCCCTGTTTGTTTATGGTATTGCGTCTGTATGTGGGATCATGGTGGGGTTCCCCACCTCCCTTAATAATTCTTTGTCACTGTGCAGATATAGATCTTTGTGGCTACAGGGTTCTTAATACCAGCTTGCTTCTGCTCACTGTTCGCTGGTGGTAGTGGCTCCTTGCAAACCACTGCACTCTTTTTCTCCCCACTAACTGTGCGGATCCCGGGCGGGTCTGCAATCACCAAACTTTTATTTATAGATAACAACACAGTGAGAGCAAAAAGAGAGAAAAGAAACAGGAAGGAAGATCCCATCATTTCATTGACCTCTCATCTGAGGACATTTTAGAAAATACATTTTATGTACTTTATTTATAAATGGATTTTAGATGTTTTGAATCAATGAGTATGAAATAAATCAATGTTTTAAGAGTGTAAAGTGACGTAGTAGTCGTTTCATAGACGCATACACTATAAATTCAAGGTGTTATAAGAGTAAGCGCTAGATCTAGCACCTAATTTTCAATAATGTGATTAATTTGTAGTTGTGATCTGAGGCTGCTGCTGCTACTCCCTTTCACTATATAAACCGACTCCTTACTCTCTCTTATGTTGGCTTTAGTTCATTCTATGCTACCCTGTGAGTCAATTGTTCCTGGAGAAAGCTGTGGTTATCATTCTACTAAATGTGGTGAGGTCACTCTCTCTGTAGAAGAATTGGAGTTCTCTTATTGTATCTGATCTCCTTGTCTTCCCTTGTGTTGTCTTTATATTAGTAGTAAGAATTTTGCTTTGTTGGCATGCTCTCAGAACAAGTCCAGTGTCAGCCAGGGCCAAGGCACCTGATCATGCATGGGGGAAGGACCCGTGTAGGGACATTAAGGAGCTCTGGTATTAGCCACCGAAGAGTTTGGTGGTTACCCCTCTCCTGTCTCCCTATCGCCAGGGTCTTCCTTTACAACTTCCCTGGTGTACATATCCTATTGCACCCTGGCTAGGTTCCTGTGCTGACCAGGGCATTCCAGCTACCTCACAGGTGTGCAAGTCTACAGAGGTTTTACAGGTGCTTCATGTACATCTGTTCCATGCAGACCTTTGGGTTAGAGATCCCCTACATGTCCCTGGCTTGTGCATGGGCTGAGCTCTCATTGTCCTCTACTGGAACTAAGCTCTCTCTGTTTTCTTCTGAAATTCTAACTTGCAAAACTCACTGCTGTCACTTTTGTGCACTAAAACTCTACCCATCCAAGCCATTTTCATAGCAACTAAGGGAGGAGTGTTAACTCTTGATGTGCCTGCGTGCTGCACGCCACTTCCAAAAGTAGTGCAAAGCTTCAAATATTTACAGCGTAACACAACATCCATGTAATGCCCAGTTCTGGGGCATACACTATCAAGTATCAGCAACAGTGTGGCGCCGCCTAGTGAACGAAGCAGAAACCAGAACAGGTGTTACATTTCTTTGTTATTGACATAATATTTGATAGGAATATTGCTTAACACACACATAATTCACTCTATCAATATTTCAGTGGGTTAGAAGTTTACATACACCAAGATGGCTACTTTTACATATTTTAGAAAATGATGTCATAGTTATGAAAACTTCTGACAGAGTAAATAAAAATATATCAATTAGTCTGAGGTGTACATGTGGTAATACTTTAAGGACTACATTCATGGTCTACTTGCCTCAATGTTTAACATCATGGAAAAAAACTATTGATGTCAAAAAAAGGATTGTGGATTTCCACAAGTATAGTACATTCAGGAAGGACATGCAAATTGCCTCTTCAGAGAGGAAGAGGGCCTGAACTCTAGTACCACCTACTGGAAGAAGCAATCTTATAAGTCAATATCGACCCTTTAACGAGCCTTGATAATATGACTTAGGATAATAACCAAACCAGAATCTCAATATTTTGACACAGGATTTCGTGTTTCATTGCCCCTCATCAGTCCAAAGTACAACACCTGGTTTGGCTAGGGCAATACCTCAAAACACTGTCTGCAAATTGAGATTCTGGATTGGTTGATATCCTAAGTTACATTGCAATTTCATGTTAAAGGGCAGATATTGACTTTTAGGATTGCTTCTTCAAATAGGTGCCACTAGAGTTTAACCCCTTCATGACCAGCCTATTTTGGCCTTACTGACCTTGTCATTTTTTGCAATTCTGACCAGTGTCCCTTTATGAGGTAATAACTCTGGAACGCTTGAGTGGATCCTAGCGATTCTGAGCGTTTTTTTGTGACATATTGGGCTTCATGTTAGTGGTAAATTTAGGTTGATAAATTTTGTGTTCATTTGTGAACAAATCTGAAATTTGGCAACATTTTTGAAAATTTCGCAATTTTCAAATTTTGAATTTTTATTCTGTTAAACCAGATAGCTATGTGACACAAAATAGTTAATAAGTAACATTTCCCACATGTCTACTTTACACCAGCACAACTTTGGAAAAACATTTTTTTGTTAGGACGTTATAAGGTTTCAAAGTTCATCAGCAATTTCTCATTTTTCCAGCAAAATGTACAAACATTTTTAGAGACCACATCACATTTGAAGTCTCTTTGAGATGCGTACATAACAGAAAACACCCAAAAGTGACACAAGTCCAAAAACTGCACCCCTCAAGTACTCAAAACTACATTCAACAAGATTATTAACCCTTCAGGTGCTCCAGAGTATACTGATACCTCATATGTGGTCATAAACCACTGTTTGGGCGCATGACAGGACATGGAAGGGAAGGAGTGCCATTTGACTTTCTGAATGAAAAATTTGCTCCAATTGTTAGTGGACACCATGTCGCGTATGGAGAGCCCCTGTGTGCCTAAACATTGGAGCTTCCCCACAAATGACCCCATTTTGGAAACTAGACCCCCCCAAGAAATGTATCTAGATGCATAGTAAGCACTTTGAACCTCCAGGTGCTTCACACATTCATCTGTAAAAATAAAAAATTACTTTTTTTTCAACAAAAACGTTCTGTTAGCCTCAATTTTCTTCATTTTTACATGGGCAATAGGATAAAATGGATTCTAAAATTTGTTGGACAATTTCTCCTGAGTACACTGATACCTAATATGTGGCGGAAAACCACTGTTTGGTGGTGCACGGCAGGGCTCTGAAGGGAGTGACATTTTGTAATACAGATTTTGTTGACATGGTCTGTGGGTATCATGTTTTGTTTGGGTAGCCCTAACGTGCCTAAACATTGGAAGCCCCCCACAAGTGACAACATTTTGAGTTCACTGCCACGGGGAGCCCTGGTTTCTCAGCGAGTGACGTCACCACTCCCCTGTGACAGTTTCAGACTGTTGCGGATGATGTCACTCACCGAGACCCTGCAGTCAGTGTGATTGCAGACTCTGCAGGGAGAGGATGCTTGTTCTTTCCCTGCAGACTCTGGATAAAAGATCCTGGAGGGTTATGTGGGAGTAATAAAGATGGAGTTGAGATATGTTTGTTTTTTGTTCTAATAAAATTATTTTTCTCTGAGTGTTGTCTATTATTTACTATTTACTAGAAATTCCTAATGGCTGGGTCTAACATTGGCCCGACATTATGAATCTCGGGCTTAGTGCCAGCTGCCAGTACAAAGCTGGCATTAACCCCTTTATCACCCAGTTTGCCATAGAAGCATCCATCCCCATCCACTCAAGCAGGCTCTTTCCCCATCAACTCACCCATCCACCCACACAGGCAGGCTCTCTCTTTATCCACCCATTCATCCATCCATCCATCCACCCATCCATCCCTGCAGGCTCTCTCTATCCAACCATCCAGGCTCTCTCTTCATCCACCCATGCAGGCTCTCTCTTTATCCACACACCCATCCACCCAAACAGGCAGGGTCTCTCTTCACCCATTTTTCCATCTATCCACCCATCCATCCATGCAGGCTCTCTCGTTATCCACACACCCATCCACCCAAACAGGCAGGGTCTCTCTTCACCCATTCATCCATCTATCCACCCATCCATCCATGCAGGCTCTCTCTATCTACCTATCCACCCACCCATGCAGGCTCTCTTCATCCCATCCATCCATCCACCCATCCATCACCATGCAGGCTCTCTCTCATCACCACATCCATGCATGCCACCTCTCCATCCATCCACCCATCTATCCATCCACCCATGCAGGCTCTCTCTCCATTCACCCATCTACCCATCCATCCATCAACCCATCCATCCATCCATCCATCCAGGCTCTCTCCATCAATCCATCCACCCATCCATCCCCCCACCCATCCATCCACTCATCCATTCACCCATCCATCCATACATACATACATTCATACAGGTAGGGCCAGAAATATTTTCGACAGTGACACAAGTTTTGTTATTTTAGCTGTTTACAAAAACATGTTCAGAAATACAATTATATATTTATAATATGGGCTGAAAGTGCACACTCCCAGCTGCAATATGAGAGTTTCCACATCCAAATCGGAGAAAGGGTTTAGGAATCATAGCTCTGTAATGCATAGCCTCCTCTTTTTCAAGGGACCAAAAGTAATTGGACAATGGACTCTAAGGGCTGCAATTAACTCTGAAGGCGTCTCCCTCATTAACCTGTAATCAATGAAGTAGTTAAAAGGTCAGGGGTGGATTCCAGGTGTGTGGTTTTGCATTTGGAAGCTGTTGCTGTGACCAGACAACATGCGGTCAAAGGAACTCTCAATTGAGGTGAAGCAGAACATCCTGAGGCTGAAAAAAAAGAAAAAATCCATCAGAGAGATAGCAGACATGCTTGGAGTAGCAAAATCAACAGTTGGGTACATTCTGAGAAAAAAGGAATTGACTGGTGAGCTTGGGAACTCTAAAAGGCCTGGGCGTCCACGGATGACAACAGTGGTGGATGATCGCCGCATACTTTATTTGGTGAAGAAGAACCCGTTCACAACATCAACTGAAGTCCAGAACACTCTCAGTGAAGTAGGTGTATCTGTCTCTAAGTCAACAGTAAAGAGAAGACTCCATGACAGTAAATACAAAGGGTTCACATCTAGATGCAAACCATTATCAATTCCAAAAATAGACAGGCCAGAGTTAAATTTGCTGAAAAACACCTCAAGAAGCCAGCTCAGTTCTTGAAAAGTATTCTATGGACAGATGAGACAAAGATCAACCTGTACCAGAATGATGGGAAGAAAAAAGTTTGGAGAAGAAAGGGAACGGCACATGATCCAAGGCACACCACATCCTCTGTAAAACATGGTGGAGGCAACGTGATGGCATGGGCATGCATGGCTTTCAATGGCACTGGGTCACTTGTGTTTATTGATGACATAACAGCAGATAAGAGTAGCCGGATGAATTCTGAAGTGTACCGGGATATACTTTCAGCCCAGATTCAGCCAAATGCTGCAAAAGTTGATCGGACGGCGCTTCATAGTACAGATGGACAATGACCCCAAGCATACAGCCAAAGCTACCCAGGAGTTCATGAGTGCAAAAAAGTGGAACATTCTGCAATGGCCAAGTCAATCACCAGATCTTAAGTCTGGATTTGAGCAAGTGGAATGCATGCTCAATTGGGTTAAGACGGAAAGACCCACAAACAAGCAAGACCTGAAGGCTGCGGCTGTAAAGGCCTAGCAAAGCATTAAGGAGGAAACCCAGCGTTTGGTGATGTCCATGGGTTCCAGACTTAAGGCAGTGATTGCCTCCAAAGGATTCGCAACAAAATATTGAAAATAAAAATATTTTGTTTGGGTTATGTTTATTTGTCCAATTACTTTTGACCTCCTAAAATGTGGAGTGTTTGTAAAGAAATGTGTACAATTCCTACATTTTCTATCAGATATTTTTGTTCAACCCTTCAAATTAAACGTTACAATCTGCACTTGAATTCTGTTGTAGAGGTTTAATTTCAAATGCAATGTGGTGGCATGCAGAGCCCAACTCGCGAAAATTGTGTCACTGTCCAAATATTTCTGGCCCTAACTGTACATATATACATAAACCCATCCATCCATCCATCCATCCATCCTCACCTCACTCCAGAGATCCTCCTGGCAGCCCAGTGTCCTGCAGATCCTTAGCTGTCAGCAGCAGAGGAGCCCGGGAAACGTGGCGGCAGGGAACGGAGGTGTGTGGGGGCATTGGAGCAGCACCAGGGACAGCACGGGGCACGGAGGTGTGTGGGGACAGAAGGGGAGGAGAAAGAGGGACAGGGGGAGATCAGGTGTGGAGCAGGAGGAGGGGACAGCACAGGAGCAGGAGGGGTAGCGAGGGGAAAGAGCAACAGGGCAGACTTTACTGGAGACGGCGGGTGCAGGGCGGCTCTGATGGGAGTGATCATCCTATCAGATTGCTCCCATCAGAGCTGGAGGGGGCGATGCCCACCCCCTCCAGCGCTCCAGCCTATGGAAGGAGCTATGACAACCCCTTCCATAGGTGTACAGTTACAATTGCTGTGATTAGCTGTTGGAAGTTACAACTAATCACAGCGATTGCAGGTGGGGAGTGGCAACTCCCCCCACCCCTTCCGAGGTCACCTAAGGTCCTCTCCTGTTGGTAGGTCTGGTGACATTTCACCGACCCCAGACACAGAAGTTGCAGGGCCGCGATCTGTCTATGATGCCACATAGACGTCATAGGTCGGGAATGCACCGATTTTTATGTCACCTACGTGGCGTCACAGGCCGGGAAGGGGTTAAATGTTTTTCTCTCTGAAGAGGCAATTTGCATATTTAGTTTCCCAAGGAGCATTGTGGCATTTAAGTCTCCTCAAAATGGCATGCCAGACCTGGCATTTCACTTTCCACAAGGAAAAAAAAAGTTCAGAAAGCAGATGCATTTTGTTTCCTAGAGAATGTATATGAATAATATGAATGAATAGTATTTATAACAACAGTAACACAGATCCTATAACAACATGGAACTGTTTGGCAAAAATTGCCATTGTTATATATGGAGGAAATGGAGGAGGAATTATAAGCCAATAAACACCATCCCAAACATTAAGCTCAGAGGTGGCAGCATCACGTTGTGGGGATGTTTTGCTGCAGGAGGAACTAGCGTCCTTCACAAAAATGTTAACATTATGAGAAAAGAAAGTTATGTGGAGTCAGTAAAGCAACATCTTTGTCAACAGGTAAGTAGTTAAAGCTTGGGTAAAAATGAGTTTTACGAATGGACAATGAAACTAAGCATGCTTCCAAAGTTGTGGCACAATGGCTTAAGGACAATTTAGTGAAGGTAATGGGGCATACATCACAAAGCCATGACCTCAATCTCATAAAATATTAAAGGGGGTTAACCACTACTTGGAAACCTCATCTTGTTCCCCATATTTTCTTAATTAAAAACTAAAAGCATATTCTACCCTCTCATGCTGGCACCACTCTAGCGGTGTCTGCACTCGCTTTCCCGGGGCTCATGTGAGGCTGTGTCATTCGAGCCACACGCCAAATCAGCCAGTTTCACTGTCCTCGTCTTTAGTGGTATAAGTAATCAAGAAGAGTTGAGTGGCAACTGCACCTCTAACTTCCTATTGATTACTTGTAGGTCAATGAACCCACAAGAGAAATTTACATGTTGAGGATTTGAAACACGCCCCGCAAGTCAGTTTACACTAAGTAAAAAAGAAAACATATTAAGCATTATATTGGGGCCTCACGGTGGCTCAGTGGTTAGCATTGCAGCACTGGGGTCCTAGGTTAAAACCCCACCAAGGACACAATCTGCAAGAAGTTTGTATGTTCTCCCTTTATTCGCATTGGGTTTCCTCTCACACTCCAAAGTCATAGTGATAGGATCTTTATATTGTGAGCCCCAATGGATTCAGTGTTGTATGTAAAGCGGAATGGAATTACGGTAATAGCACTATAAAAATTAATAAATATTATTAATATTCTATAAATCACATCTACTTTGCTGGAACTAGTGAATTTAAAAAACTAATTGGGGGCACACAGTCTTAAATTTCCTAGTTAGCGAAGAATAATTTAGTAATAATATCAAATATCACTATTACTTTTCTGCTATGTAAGAGAAAATAACTTAGTAGACATGGTAGATATTTCAGAGGCACATACTGAATAATTTATTAAGACTGCCAAAGTGACGTTCGATCTGGGCTGCTGCCAAGCAAGACCAGAAGACTGGAGTATCTGGATGAAGGTGTAAGTTTAATCCGACGCGTTTCGGAGCCAATGCCCAGCTCCTTCCTCAGGGACGTCCCTGAGGAAGGAGCTGGGTATTGGCTCCGAAACGCGTCAGATTAAACTTACACCTTCATCCAGATACTCCAGTCTTGTGGTCTTCCTTGGCAGCAGCGCAGATCGAACGACACTTCGTCCTGTATATGCTAGTTTTGGACTGCGGTGACCCGTGGATGTGTGGATCCAGCAGCAGCTGCCTACTAAGCGACTAAACTGGTTGTGGGTTTGCACAACCAGATCAGGTGAGCAGATTCCACTAATGAACATATCCACTCTCCAGATTTAGGAGATAAAATGCGCAATATGGTCTTATCTCATATTTTAGATAATATACTCCAGTCAGGGGTGCACATATCATGAGGCAAGTTGACTTGGTTGCCTCAGGCGGTGCCACCTGCAGATAAAGTGAGGGGCATCATCTGCGGGGGGTGGAGTGGAGAGCAGTTCTAGCAGATGCCAGAAGGCCACTGCCTGCATTTGGCCACTCTTCTGTCCCCTGACATCATACTATCTTCTGCGGTGCTGCTTCATATACTAGGGGGGGACGTGGAATGATTACAAATGTATGGTGGCTTTTACTTGCGGGGTTCAGCAACTCAGAGAGGGGGGCATGTCCTGCAGGGCAGGAGAAGAACACTGGCCAATGAATGCTTTCACGTTAGACTGATAGAAGAGCTTTTTGGCTAGTGCACCTATCTTCCTGCATGGCGCATCTTTGAACGGAAGAAGTGAGAGCCGGCATAGAAGATCAGAGGAGCTGAGATGCCTGTGCTGGAATATAAGGAGGAGAAGCAGCTACAGGTCACAAGGTGACAGCTCTCCTACAGGACAGAGAGTGGGGGATGGGCTGGGACCCAGCGGCTGTGAGCAGATGAAGCTGCACATGTACACCAGCCCCCTCTGAAGCTCAGAGTGCGTGTATCCATGTGTGTGTCTCTGTGTGTCTGTGGGCTATGTGTGTGGGTTGTGTCTTTGTGTCTGGGGGTTATGTTCTCTGTGTGTGGGGGTTGTGCTTTTGTGTGTGTTCCTGTGTGTGTGGGTTGTGTCTGTGTGTGTGTCCCTGTGGTGTTGTATCTCCTGTATGTGTTGGTGGTGTCTCTGTGAGTGTTTGTCCCTGTGTGTGGGTTGTATCTCCCTGTATATGTGTGGGTTGTGTTTCTGCGTGTGGGTTGTGTCTGTGTGGGATGTGTGTCTGTGTGTCTCCCTGTGTGTGGGTGGTGTCTGTGTGTTTAGATATCTTGCGAGTATACTGAAGTGTGTGGATATACACTTGTCCAGCATGCGTGTTCTGTATATACAGTGCCTACAAGTAGTATTCAACCCCCTGCAGATTTAGCTGGTTTGATAAGATGCCAATAAGTTAGAGCCTTCAAACTGCAAACGAGAGTAGGATTTATTAACAGAAGCATAAATCTTACAAACCAAAAAGTTATGTTGCTCAGTTGAATTTTTATAAATTTTAAACATAAAAGTGTGGGTCAATCATTATTCAATCCCTATGTTTAATATTTTGTGGAATAACCCTTGTTTGCAATTACAGCTAATAATCGTCTTTTATAAGACCTGATCAGGCCGGCACAGGTCTCTGGAGTTATCTTGGCCCACTCCTCCAAGTTATCTAGGTTCTTTGGGTGTCTCATGTGGACTTTAATCTTGAGCTCCTTCCACAAGTTTTCAATTGGGTTAAGGTCAGGAGACTGACTAGGCCACTCCAATACCTTGATTTTTTCCCTCTTGAACCAGGCCTTTGTTTTCTTGGCTGTGTGCTTTGGGTCGTTGTCTTGTTGGAAGATGAAATTTCGACCCATCTTCAGATCCTTGATGGTCTTGGCCAAAATCTCCAGGTAGGACGTGCTACCCATCTTTCCATGGATGCGGACCAGATGGCCAGGCCCCTTGGCTGAGAAACAACCCCACAGCATGATGCTGCCACCACCATGCTTGACTGTAGGGATGGTATTCTTGGGGTCGTATTCAGTGCCATCCAGTCTCCAAACGTCATGTGTGTGGTTGGCACCAAAGATCTCGATCTTGGTCTCATCAGACCATAGAACCTTGAACCAGTCTGTCTCAGAGTCCTCCAAGTGATCATGAGCAAACTGTAGACGAGCCTTGACATGACACTTTGAAAGTAAAGGAACCTTACGGGCTCGTCTGGAACGGAGACCATTGCGGTGGAGTACGTTACTTATGGTATTGACTGAAACCATTGTCCCCACTGCCATGAGATCTTCCCGGAGCTCCTTCCTTGTTGTCCTTGGGTTAGCCTTGACTCTTCGGACAAGCCTGACCTCGGCACGGGAGGAAACTTTCAAAGGCTGTCCAGGCCGTGGGAGGCTAACAGTAGTTTCATAAGCCTTCCACTTCCGGATGATGCTCCCAACAGTGGAGACAGGTAGGCCCAACTCCTTGGAAAGGGTTTTGTACCCCTTGCCAGCCTTGTGACCCTCCACGATCTTGTCTCTGATGGCCTTGGAATGCTCCTTTGTCTTTCCCTTGTTGACCATGTATGAGTGCTGTTCACAAGTTTGGGGAGGGTCTTAAATAGTCAGAAAAGGCTGGCAAAAGAGATAATTAATCCACACATGTGAAGCTCATTGTTATTTGTGCCTGAACTACTTCTTAATACTTTAGGGGGACCAAACAGAATTCTGGTGGTTTGAGGGGTTGAATAATAAATGACCCTCTGAATTAACTTTTAACGCTTTAAAAAAAAAAAAAAATATATATATTTTTGTGGCACTGCATTTCCCACTTCCAGGCTGATCTACAGTTGAAATGTCACAATGCCAAGTTAATTCCGCATGTGTCAACCAGCTAAATCTGCAGGGGGTTGAATACTACTTGTAGGCACTGTATATGTACCTGCTGTGCATCTGTTTTAGCACTTAGCATTTGTTTTTGTATGTGACTGTATGATGTGTATGTAATGAGCATGTGTTGTCCAGTATATGTGTGGCGCTCCACTGGTCGGACACCACGTAGGGGTACTGCACCCAGATAAGAGTGTGTGGCATTCCTGTGACTGGGGAATTGTGATGGTGAATAAAGGACCCTCACAATACTCATTCACACATACCCTAGAATAGGGGACCATGGGTGAACCCGCTGTACGGAGGACCCAGTCCCGTGGGAGGAGTGAAAGGGTAGAAAAATGTGTGGGTGGGAGGAGAGTCAGTGTGAGTCGGAAAGCTCTGTTGGGGAGTGAGGTGTGAAGGACGGCAGAGAAGACGTCGTGGCAGGAGAGAGACCAGGCATTGCGGTGTGCCCGAATCCAGACCTGGTACGATTACCGACGTTTGGTCCCGGGACAGAGGACCGGCTCTGAGCATGGTGCGGGAGTCTAATCCCGAGCTGTCAAACCAGAGGCCCCGAGCGTCTGTATGAAGTCGTGGCCAAAGACCCGGCATACACCTCGAAAAGGCATACTGAACTAGGGTCAATAGGACCTAAAGGGGAGTCCTCCACTGAAGATCCGTGGGAGCCGGCTCGAGGCTCTGCGCGTGGAGGCGCTGCATGGTAGAGGGAGAAAAGAGAGCACTAGGAGGGACTGGAGAGGAATGGCAGGTACATCACGAGGGTCCTGAGTATAGCATCCCGGTTCCCCAGTGACTACCCAGGCCAGGGAGCGACCCGAAGGACTGTATCATCTGTCTGCTGCCTTGAGAACCTGAAGTAATCCCGTTCAGAGCTAAAGACTGTGTCTCGTACTTTGTTTCTCCCGCCTAATGAGCCACACACTTGTTGCAGTGAAAAGGACAAGTGACTGTGCCATGTGGTAAGCTGCCTCCCTGTGTAAAGAAAACTACTATAACTGCCCCGGGGATCCCGCTCCACCTACGGGGAGTGTAACCATCTTGCTGCCCAAACATCACCCCAGAGGTCTGACCCGCAGCACCGGTAACAATACCGGAACCGTAGGTGGCATCACAAACTCTTTTTATTATTTATATTGACTCTTTTCAGAGACCACCAGGGCCATGGGATCGGGCATAGGCCCCAGTGATATCCCCTGTGAATCGATGCCCGGGACCGGGTACCCCACAGCCCTGGGGTGGGTCATATGTGTGCTGAATACATGTATATATATAATGTAATTTAAATCCCTTCACCACCTTTGACATACATATATGTAAAAGATTGTATCCTTGCCTTTGATACAGGCTTGCACGCAGGCAATATACAACATGGAGGACTATGGGGGTGCATTATGTTATATGGAGGGCTATTCTTGTGGATTTTAATACATGGAAAACTATGGATGGTGCATTATATTATAGTGAGGGTTCTGGTGGTGCATTATATGGAGGACTATTTGCAGGGATTATAATATATGGAAAACTATGAATGGTGCATTATACTATATGGAGGGCTATGGGGGTGCATTCTACTATATGGAGGACTATGGATGTTACTTTATACTATATGGAGAACTATGGGGATGCAGTATAATATATGGAGGGCTATGGATGATGCATTATATTATATGAGCCAACTATACTATATGGAAGTAACTATAATATTTGGAGGGCTCTGTGGGAGGCAAGATAATACTTGGAGAGCTATGAGGGAGCCTTTATACTTTATGGAGGGCTTTTTGAGGGCTGTGTTGGGGGCCATTATACAGTGTGAAGAGCTGTAGGGGCCATTATACTGGCATGGGTGGCACGGTGGCTCAAGTGGTTAGCACTGCAGCTTTTGCAGCACTGGGGTCTTGAGGTCCTGGGTTCAATTCACACCAAGGACACAAAGGATCTGCAAGGAGTTTGTATGTTCTCCCCATGTTTGCGTGGGTTTCCTTCGGGCACTCCGGTTTCCTCCCACATTGTAAAGACATACTGATAGGATGTTTAGATTGTGAGCTCCAAGAGAGACAGCATTACTGATGTATGTAAAGTGCTATGGAATTAATAGTGCTATATAAATGAATAAAAAATATTATTATTATAATATATTATTATACTATATAATAATAACAAATCTTATTTATATAGCGCCAACATATTCCGCAGCGCTTTACAATACAGTGGGTAATAGATGAAAATACACAGTATAATGCAGTAAGAAAATACACAATATAATACAGTAATTCCAGTAAAGAAAGAAAACAGTACAATAATAGGAAACAATACAATAAGCATAAAATCAATGTAAAAAATACAATACAATAGATAAAACAAAAAAATAAGGGTGACCCTGCTCAAGAGCTTACAATCTACAACGAGATAGGGGGTTATACAAAATAGAGGGACTTATTACACTGATGGCCCAGGCATCTTGAGGAAATGGATAGAAATAAAGTTACATGAATGGTCACCAGACAATCTGTGTAGACCTTTTGAGATTGGTGGAATTTGAAGAAGAGTTATGTTGAGAGATAGTGAATGGGCTATGTATAGTAAAAAGGAATTTTGTTAGGGAGCATGAAAGGCTGCCTTGAAAAGATGTGTTTTTAGAGAGTGTCTGAAGCCATGCAAGTTGTGGATGGTCCTGATTTCTTGGGGTAGAGCATTCCAGAGAATTGGTGCGGCTCGGGAGACGTCTTGGAGCCGGGAGTGGGAGGATCGGATTAGTGCAGATGTTAGTCGAAGGTCATTTGTAGAACGTAGAGAATGGGTGGGGTGATATACAGAGATGAGGGAGGAGATGTAGGGGGGTGCTGCACTGTGAAGAGCTTTGTGGGTGAGAACAAGCAATTTGAACTGTGTCCTGCAGTCAATAGGCAGCCAATGCAATGACTGTCACAGAGCGGAGGCATCTGAGTAACGATTGGCCAGGTAGGTGATCCTGGCTGCTGCATTTAGGATGGACTGTAGAGGGGAAAGTTTAGAGAGGGGGAAGCCGATTAATAGAGAATTGAAATAATCAAGGCGGGAGTGGATTAGGGCCACGGTGAGGGTTTTAGTTGTTTCCATGGTGAGAAAGGGGCAGACTCTAGAGATGTTCTTCAGGTGTAAGTAACAAGAACGGATGAGAGATTGTATGTAGGAGGTGAAGGAGAGATCGGTGTCAAATGTGACACTCAGACAGTGAGCCTGCTGCCTAGGAGTTATCTGGTACCGCACACTGAGAGAGAGATGTCAGATTTAGGAAGGTTAGTGGAGGGCGGGAGCAAAAGAAGTTCAGTTTTGGAGAGGTTGAGTTTTAAATAGAGAGCAGACATGATGTTGGAAACAGCAGCTAGACAGTCATTGGTGTTCTTTAACACAGCAGGGGTAAGGTTAGGAGTGTGTGTCGTCAGCATAGAGATGGTACTGGAAGCCAAATCTGCTGATGGTGTATCCAATCGGGGCTGTGTAGAGAGAGCAGAGAAGAGGTCCAAGGATTGAACCCTTAGGGACCCTAATAGTGAGAGGAAGAGGGGGGGAAGTAGAGCCAGCAAATGATACACTGAAAAAGCGGTCATAAAGATAGGAAGAGAGCCAGGAGAGAGCGGTGTCCTTTATACCAATGGCGTGCAACATAGAGAGTAGGAGATGGTGGTGAACAGTGTCAAAAGCTGCAGATAGATCTAGAAGAATAAGCATGGAGGCCAGTAAGGAGGTCATACTGTGCCAGAGTAATTGGGGAGGTTACAGTAGGGTCATCATATGTGTGCGTGGAGGAATCACTGTGGGGGATCATACAGAGTTTGTGGGGGTACTGTGGTGGAATTCACTTTGTGGGGGCAATGAAAGAGGAATCTAGGGACTTCAACAGGAGGAAAATTACTTTGTAAGGGCAGCAAAGTTGTGAGATATGGTCTTATGTGCATATTCAAGATGAATATTTTATTGGGGGGGCCAATTAGAACTTTTGTTATGGAGTCCTATAATTTCTATGTATGCCCCTGGTGCAGGATGCATTGTGCCTTTCACATACGCCTCTGCTGCAAGACTGATTGGCCATAACTTACACACCACTTCCAATGTTGCCCTCGGTAAATACAGACACCAGCCATGTTTCTCTCGAGCGGTGGTTGGTTGGTGGCGCAAGTGCCCCTTTCCACTCCGACATCCCTTTCTCAACACAATTGGAAAGCTTCTGCTATTAGCTCTGGACAGCCCTGTGTGCGGCGCTTGTGAATGGCTGAGTGTTTCAGGAGGAAGAATGGTCTGCTGGGGAAGACGTGCCATTTTACCAGCTTAGCGCAGTGGCAACTTTTTGATGCTTAAACTGCATGTTGTTGCATGTGTTGTGTGGACGGTGCTGCACGGTGGACATGTCTGACTAGTTATTGCCAGGTAGCTACCACATTAGAGCTGCCCAGAGTTTTGTAGGCGTGTGCTAGAGATAATAGGTTGGCAATCAGTGCTGCCTCCTGTGTGTGTGCTATAAGAATGTAGGACTGTGTCTGCCTACAAGACTACAGGTTTGCCAGCCATCCCACTGTGTGTCTGTATGTTTGTGTCAAGCCTGCCACTGACAGTAATAATCCTTGTCCTGGATTCTTCTGTGTAGTTCTTTTATATGCGTGTGATGGCGCTGACATCCTTGTGTTTGGACATCTTTTTTTCTATTACTCTAAATTAAAATGTGCACTATTGTGCTCATTTTTACAGGATATAGATCTGTACGAACTAAATTTATTTCTACCGATTTAAAAAATTTACTATGGGGGGGGCGCCGTTGTGCAGTTTGCCTCAGGCAGCAGAGAGGCTAGGTTCACCCCTGATTCCAGTCTAATTGAAGGGTTTAGCTGTGCTACTACCAGAAGTGTATGCCAGTCAGGGGCTGATGTACATTTCATCAGTTACTTACAAAAATATTGCAAGAAAAAGTTTTGTGCAAAAAAATATTGTCTTAGTATAATGTGTTACGCCAAAGTTTTAGTGTAAAGACCCAAATGAATCATACACTAAGTCTGGTGATCATATAAATGAAAAGAACACCAGTATTGAACTAATATCTACAATATTGTTCCCTCGATTGTGTTTTTAAGGCATGTTAATATTACATCTGGTTAAATCCTATAGCTCGTGCCCTTGCTATAAGGCATGCATACAATGGTAAAGCTGCGGTTTCCAATTGCAAGAACAACATCTCACACTATGCCTTTTTACTATGGCCTCAGCTACCTATCAATAGAAGTATTTTGACAAGGAGATAACTGATTTTGCAAAAATATACACATTCAATTTTTAAAATCTCAGAAAGAAGTTGGAACAGCAAGAACAACATTTTAAAACTACAGCTGAGAATAGCTTGCAGGCCTGACATATTTTATTATTCCAGACTACTCAGAGGAGAATTTGTTCTTCACTCTCATATGTCTATCCAGTGCAATCTAAATATTACTTGTTAATAATGGCAAATAACCATATGAAATAGTCTGGAAAGGTGACATATGAAGTCTCAAGCTAATTTAAACATATATTGTCTAATAAAGTTCAGAAATCCTTGACTTTTTATCATGTTACTTGTATTCCTATTTAAAAATTTGTAACCAGAAATTTGACCTAGATTTAACTTTGATATTACTTTGTATTCCATTGCTCTAACTTTGATGAAATACTTAAAGAGGTCATCCAATATTTTAACAATAATAGCCTATCCTTACAAGCGGCATCCTGCCAATCAGCTGTTCTCAGAGTCGGTGGTGGCAACAGGTGGCCAGAAATGCTCAGATCCGGTGCTGCTCTGTCTTCTGATAGTGGCTGCAGCTGGGTATTGCACATCCGCCACCTATCCATTCCCACTATGAGAGAATGAAGCAGCTCTGGAACTGGGCAATTCCGGCCACCTGCTGCCGCCACTGGCAACGATAACAGCTGATCGCCAGGTGTGCCTTGTGTTGGACCTCAGTCAATCAGACATTGTTGACCTCTTCTAGGGATAGGCCAACAATGTTAAAGTAGTGGACAACCTCTTTGATAGATCTACACTACTCTTAACAATTTGATAATTATTTCATATACAGAAAATGTACCACTAGCAAAAGTTGAAGTCTTTCCTTAATGTGGGACAGGGACGGTTCCATCATTACAAATATCTGTCTCTAAATAAAAAAATGCCTATTTTTTATATTAAAGGGAAATTGCCATATTATTTTGCCTTACTAACAGCCTTTTAAATAAGGTATGGATACATCTAGGGGTCTCATCACCAACTTTTTGAAATCATATACATATAAAACCCGAACTTTATTGATTAATGCAAACACAAACAGCCAACGATTTAAAGGGAACCTGACCCCTAAAAATTAGCCCCCTGTCTCTTAAGACCTGTCCCTGCGTTGCCTGGAGCTTCTCCCCGCCGTCTGCAGCCTAATTATTCACACCCCAATGGGCATGCTAATCAGCAGAGCGCCGCCGCGTCACATTACATGGGTGGAATAGCAACTATGAGCTAAACGTGTCATGTCCAGCTATACAGTCCTCAGTACACCCAGACCCCGTGATGCGCATTGTGCATGCGTGAGGTGTTCATGGCAGTGAACACCTCACGCATGCGCAATGCGCATCGCGAGGTCTGGGTGTACTGAGGTTAGTATAGCCGGACATGACGCGTTTAGTGTCATAGCGGCTATACCGCCCATGTAATGTGACGCGGCGCGGCGGCTCTCTGCTGATTAGCACGCCCGAATAGGCTGCAGGCGGCGGGGAGAAGCACCAGGCAACGCCTTTGCCGGCTTCTCAAAATCTGAGCAGTCTGCAGTGGGTGCAGGTAATAAAGTCACTTTTATGAACTTTACAAATACACTTTTTTTAGCACAAAGGGATGGCTAGAAATGTCTAAGAATGGTGCAGGGACAGCTCTTAAGAGACAGGGGGCTAATTTTTAGGGGTCAGGTTCCCTTTAAAAGCCAAGTGCACAGTGAAAGGAGGATGGAAGGAAGAACAGGCCCTTACACATTATGACTCTTACACACAGTTGCTCCAGTGCTCAGGTAGTATTCTACCGCACATATCCCCAGATCGTGCGGAATGCCACTGTACAGTGCCTCCACATCAACGAGCCAGATGTTATTGTTGTCAATCGCGACTCCATCCAGTTTGCCCAAAAGGTCAGCAGTGTCACGCGTATAAGACGCTAGAGATAGCACAAAGGGACGTAACACGGAGTCAATGTAAATACCACAATTTTGAGTGCATTGTGCACCTATGTTAACTAAGACCCTCTATATTTCTGCAACAGTACCCATTGCACTGTCTCATATCTTTTTAGGGACAAGTCAGGGCAGGCAGAGGGATAGTTGACAAGGAGTGGGGGCGCCACAAGGTTCCTTATTAGGGTGCCAACCCCCGCTGAAAGGTAGGGGAAAGGAGGGAGTCTAGTCTGCAGGGCCTGTTCTTCCTTCCATCTCCTTTCACTGTGCACTTAGTTTTTAACTCGTTTATTGATTAATGAAAAACAAACAACAAAGTTTTGGTTTTATATGTATATGCTTATTAAACTGCCCCCAAAGCTGTAGAGCAGGGGTCCCCAACCTCTGGCTTGGAAGCCACATGTGGCTCATCAGCCTATGATGTATGACTCGCAGCTGTCTCTCAGCTTGGTGAATTGAAGAGTGCATCTCATGATAGTGACATCTATGAGTAGCGCTGCACAGAAGAGCAGATCTAGATGCATACACTTGTCTTAAGGGTTTAGAGATATATTAAGCACAGTGTTCTATAGATAAGATGGTACTATCAGTTGGAAGAGGTGGTGAACCTTGATGTTATAGTATAGTAGGAGTGCTCGATGTAAGAATAGCGAATCGGGATAAGATGTGAATCTCTGCATGTAAGTATACTGCCTGATGTGTGAGAAATAATAATCTTTATTTATATAGTGCCAACATGTTTAAGCAGGGCTTTACAAATCAGATTCACAAACAAACAGTCATAAGAAAGTTTTAGAAGACACAATAATTAAAAAGCAAAAAATAATGATGATCTTGCTTGCAAGAGCTTACAATCTACAATACAATAAGGTGCGGGTGACACAAAGTAAGGGGCTTATTTACAGTCATGGTCCAGCCATTTTGAGAAAGCGTGGAATAGATGAGAGCAGAGTAAGTGGCCACCAGCCATTCTGTGTAGAGCTTTGGGTTCTGATGGAGTTAAACAGTTACGTTCAAGGAAGTAGTGGATAACCTATGTCTGAATGACTCTGATTAGGGAGAATGATAGGCCGACCTAAAAAGATGTGCTTTTAGTGAGCGCCTGAAGCTAAGTAAGTTGTGGGTAGTCCTAATTTCTTGGGGTAGAGCATTCCAAAGAATTGGTGTAGCTCGGGAAAAGTCTTGGAGCCAGGAATTGAAGGTTCGGATTAGTGCAGATGTTAGTCTAAAGTCACTCCCAGAGTGAAGAGAATGGGTGGAGTGACAGACAGAAATTAGGGTACAGAGGTAGGGAGGTGCTGCACTGTGAAGAGCTTTTTGGGTGAGAACAAGCAATTTTAATTTGATCCTACAGTGTATGGGCAGCCAGTGCAATGACTGTCACAGAGCGGAAGCATCCGAGTAACGGTTAGCCAGATAGGTGACCCTGGATACTGCATTAAGGATGGACTGGAGAGGGGAAAGCCTAATGAGGGGGAGTTATATTAATAGAGACTTGCAATAATCAAGGCGAGAGTGGATCAAGGCCACTGTGATGGTTTTAGTTGTTTCCATGGTGAGGAAGGGGCAAATTCTAGAAATGTTCTTCAGTTGCAGTCGACAAGAGTGGGTGAGAGATTGTATATCGGAAGTGAATGAAAGATCAGCATTGAACGTAACACCCAGACATTTAGCTGCTGCCTAGGTGTTATTGTGGTGCCGCACACCAAGAGGGAGATATCAAATTTAGGGAGGTTAGTGGTGGGCGGGATCATAAGACGTTCAGTTTTGGAAAGGTTGAGTTTCAGGTATAGAGTGGACATGATATTGGAAACGCAGTTAGACAATCAGTGGCATTCTGTAATACAGCGGGGGTAAGGTCAGGGGATGAAGTGTATAGTTTTTTTTTGTTTTTTTTTGTAAATCTGTGTTTATTAAATTTTCATAAACAAGACGTAAAGAAACAAACAGTACAACCATTCTGGAACGGTAAACTCAAAACAACTGATGGTCTAATTATTCATTCTACAAAAGATTACACATATATACCAATCAAAGGTCTCCATCGAGGACAAGACCAATATGTAATTCACAGAGTACCCAAACAAAAAAGAAAGAAAGAAAAATTGAATATCATTCCATTACAATGTTTACAGTACAAAAGCAAAAGGAGCCTGTGTAAAGACACAGGGCACCCTCCTTATTCCCTTTCATAGACCAACCGGTTTAAGAGGAGAAAACCGAAAGAGTTGAGAGAGTAAGAAGAATCATAAGGAAGGAGAAAGTCAGAGAGAGAAAAGAGACGAGAAACAGAAGAGGAGGAAGGGGGAAGTGAAAACACCCAGGGGGGTCCAAGAGGCAATGCGGGCGCCGGCCCCACCACTAGGAGAAAATCCCCAGGCTTCAGAAGGGGTAACCGATGGGCTCCCTCTGATGCAAAGAATCGCGGGCATTACCCATCAAACCAATAAACGACACTTCCAACTGTATCCTTCATCCCGGAGGACAGGGGCCTAAGAAAACAGGTCCCTGAAATTGGGAAAGTCCCTAAATAGGATCCAATCCGTCCACGTTGCGGTAAATGAGTTTTGAGTACCCGCATACTCAGCTGAGAGTTCTTCCATTCGACAAAGGCGTTCGAAGTGTATAGTTTTGTGTCATCAGCATAAAGGTGGTACTGGAAGCCAAATCTAATGATGGTCTGTCCAATATGGGCTGTGTAGAGAGAGAAGAGGGCCAAGGACCGAACCCTGAGGGACCCCAATAGTGAGAGGAAGGGGAGAGAAAATGGAGCCAGCAATTGATACACTGAAAGAGCAGTCAGAGAGATGGCAGAGAACCAGGAGAGAGTGGTGTCCTTTATGCTGAAGGGGTGCAGCATAGAGTAGGAGATGGTGGTCAACAGTGTCAAAGACTGCAGTGAGATCAAGAAGAATAAGCAGAGAGTGTTCACCATTATTTTTTGCCGTCAGAAAGTCATTGGTCACTTGGGTGAGGGCAGTTTCTGTAAAATGTAGGGGGCGGGAACCAGACTGTAATGGATCTAGAAGAGAGTGAGCGGAGAGGTAACAGGTAAGGCAGGAGTAGACCAGGTGCTCCAAGAGTTTAGAGATGAAGGAAAGGTTGGAGACTTGTCTGTAGTTATTTGTGCAGGATAGGTCCAGAGACGTTTTCTTTAATAATAGGTAATGATAAATGTTTGAAGGAGGAGGGGAAGCGCCAGAAGAGAGGGAGAGATTGAATATTTTAGTTAGGTAAGCGGTGACCACTGGAGAGAGAGACTGGAGTAGGTGTGAGGGAATGGGGTCAGTGGTGAATGTAGTAGGACGAGAGGAGCCTGGAGACTTCTTCTTCTGTCACTTGGTCAAAAGTGGAGAGTGAACCAGAGGGGATGTGATGAGGGATGCGGGTAACTGCGCTTTGAGGTTGAGAGTTGATTTCCTGACGGATGTTTTCTATTTTATTAGTGAAGTAAGAGGCCAGATCATCAGCACAGAGGTCAGTGATCAGGGCCTGCACTTTAAGATTGAGGAGAGAGTGAAAGGTGTCAGAGTTTCTTTGGATTGTTGGATAGTGAGGAGATCAGGTTGGTGAAGTAGGTCTGTTTGGTGAGGTGAAGGGCAGAGTTGTAAGTTCTCAGCATAAATTTATAGTGAATAAAATTTTCTGGTGCGCGGGTTTTCCTCCATACACGCTCAGCACTCCTAGAGCATTGCTGTAGGAATCAAGTTTATGATGTGAGCCAGGGCTGTTTTACTCTGTGCTTGGAAGTTCTGATGGCGAGGGGCGCTATTTGGCCCAGGGTGATTCTGAGAGAGTCATTCTAGTGATTCACAGCCAGATTGGGACAGAAGGAGGAGATCGGAGACAGTGATGAGTGTAGAGAGTCTGTGAGTGTAAGATGTTGTAGATTTCTATATGTGTTATAGGTAAGAGTGTGCTGGGGTGGGTGAGGATTTGTGAGTGTGAAGCAGAAAATGTTGTCGTCACAGAGAGGAAGAGGTGAGTTATCTAAGGAGGAGGTTGAGCAGAGTCAGGAAAAGACAAAGTCAAGGGTGTTACCTTCTTTGTGTGTCTCAGAGGTTGAGAGCTATGAGAGGCCAACAAAAGTGGTTAGAGATATAGTGCCTTGTGAAAGTATTTGGTCCCCTTGAACTTTTCAACCTTTTGCCACATTTCAGGCTGCAAACATAAAGATATAAATTCAAATTTTTTTGTGAAGAATAAACAACAAGTGGGACACAATCGTGAAGTGGAATAAATTTATTGGCTATTTTAAACTTTTTTAACAAATAAAAAAACTGAAAAGTGGGGCATGCAATATCATTACCAGTCATTTAGGCCAACATTGGATTACTCAGAAACCCTCACTGAACTTCTGGAGTGAGTTTGCTGCACTGAAATAATATTGCACGCCCCGCTTTTCAGTTTTTTATTTGTTAAAAAAAAATTAAAATATGCAATAAATTTTGTTCCACTTCACGATTATGTCCCACTTGTTGATTCTTCACAAAGAAATTAGAAATTATATCTTTATGTTTAATCCTGAAATGTGGCAAAAGGTTGAAAAGTTCAAGGGGGCCACATACTTTCACAAGGCACTGTAGGAGCTGGGATGCAGATGGGGAGATGGGGCTATTTATGGGGATGTTAAAGTCTCCCAGAATAAGGGTTGGTAATTCTGAAGACATGAAGTGCCAGAGGAAAAATAGTCAAGGAACTGAGTTTGTGACCCTGGGGGGCGGTATACCACCGCTACTCTGAGGGGGAGGGGATGGAAGAGCCTAATGGTGTGGACCTCAAAAGAAGGGAATGAGAGTGATGGAGCTGGGGGATGACCTGGAAAGCACATTGTGAGGAGAGGAGCAAGCCAGACTCCACCACCATGTTTATTCTCAGGAAATGGAGAAATGTAGGCCACCGTGAGGAATAGCGGCCAGGGGAAACCGTGTCTGCATCCTGGATCCTGGTTTCTGTGAGGGCCAGCAGATTAAGAGAATTAGTGAGAAAGTAGTTGTGGATAAAAAGAAGCTTGTTGCATACAGACCGTGGATTCCAGAGAGCGCAGTTAAAAGAGGGAGATGAAGGTGTGCAAGTAATGTTGATAAGGTTAGTAGGGTTTCTATGTAAGGTGGGAAAGGGGAGGGGTTAAAGTAGGTAGAGGGTGGTCCAGGATTGGGAGAGAGATCACCTGACAGGAGCAACAGCAAAAAGAGAAAGAGCAAATAGTTTTTGGATTTAGGGCATAGTTTCTGACCCATGATGGTTGAGATTATTTAGTGCATTGAAGAGAGTATAGGAGCTGAAGATAGTAGAGGGAAGGAGAGAGGGGCTGATGTGGGATGATGGATGGGGCGGTGAAAGTGAATGGCAAAAGCACATAGGAAAATAGATAAGGAAATAGAGGACATAATTTGTCTGTCCTTATACCAGTAATGAGGTTCTCTGGGGGTCACTACTTTGAGGGGTCGGGAGTAGGATGTCCATACTTGAGGGTTGGGGAGTATGGATGTGGCTCGTGACCCTCTCTCAGAGGAGAATGGTGCTTTTCAGATAATTAATGTTCTGGACCCCAGCCGTAGAGTACATATAAGGACCCTTTGACATCAGCATTTTTGCTGATTCGTGGCAGATCTGGCAGATTTACCGCATCTGCCACGTGACTGCCAACTTGCGGCAAGCCCCCATTCATTCTCTATGGGACTTGTGGCAGGTGCGGCAAGTGCAATTTTTGCCACAATCCAGCAAATCCGGCAGTTGCGGCAGGTCAAAAAAAGCTGTGTTTTTTTGACTTGCTGCAACTGTTGGATTGCGGCAAATGTACTTGCCAAACCTGCCGCAAGTCCCATAGAGAATGAATGGGGGCTTGCCGCAAGTCGGCCGTTACATGACAGATGCAGTAAATCTGCTGGATCTGCCGTGAATCAGCAAAAACGCTGATGTTAAAAGGGCCTTATATTCATCCTTAAAAGGACCTGTCAGATCATTTATGCCCCTCAAGCTACACCATCTGTACCTGCAGCTTCGTGGTCCTTACCTAAGCATTCTTGTCTGAGCCAATAGTGTCATTTGGAAAAAATAAATTTATAAAAGTTACATTTTCTTATGTAAATGAGGCAGTGACTAGTCAGCGTGGGGGGACATAAACAATCTGACAGGCTCCCTTTAACTCAATGCCAACTTCTCTGTATAAAGGACCTGTGTGATGTCACGGCCATGTAATCATAATGGCGGAGCTAAGCAAGCAAAATCATTAAGGTCAATGTAGACTTAGATCTGCCTATTATAATCAAATGGTCGTGATATCACACAGTTCCTGTCAGCATTTTCTGAAATTCGGCTGAACTGTTAACTATTAACCTGCCACATGATTTCATGACTTGTTGCCCAGCTACCTAATGAAAATATGTAACAAAAAAGAAGAAAACCTAAGCAGCACTCACCATTTTGCCTAAAATCAGTACTTTTTTACAAATCCATAAAATTTAGGCAGCTACAGAAGGACATTAACAGCAATGTACAAGGATGACAGCAGTTTTTTTTGCGTGCCTTGCACGTCAGATTATGGGAAATAAAAAAATCCATAGTTTAATTGAACTTTTTTGCAATTTTAACGCACTTTTTTCCTGTTGTACAGTGTACTATATGTTAAAATGAATGGTTTCCTTCAAAGGTACAACTCATCTCGCTAAAAAAATACACAATATGACTATATTGACGGGAAAATAAGAAAAGTTATGGCTCTTGGAATAAAGGGAGGAAAAAATGAAAATACAATAGAGAGAAAAGGCAAAGTTAAGATTACTGATGGACGAACCCAAACTGTAAAATTTGGGGTCCGTACCAAAGACCTAGTGTTCGGGCACAGATCCCCAACAAGGACTTCCCTGGGAAGGCCGTGGGTGCTGTAAAATAACGCAAATGGTGATTCAACAGCATTATACTTATTGGATCCTGCAGTCCTGCCGTTCAGCCACTTCTACATCCAGGGCCACTCATTAACTTCCGGGATATTCACTGCAGAGAAGCCCAACGGCCAATCACAGATGCTGTCAGAGATAATGAGAAAATGTGCTGATTGGCTGTTGGAGTAACCTGGAATCAGCACACACATTCTCTGTTACAGCACCTATGATTGGCTGTTGGTCCCCTCACCCATTCACATAATACTGTAGTAATAATAATAATTAAAAAATCAATAAATAATGAAAGAAAGTTTGCGTAGCCTCCGTGGTATTTTTGATCTCAATGCAGATAAAGCAGACAGCTATGGGCTGGCACCCCCAGCTGCCTGGCTTTACCTTGGCTGGCAATCAAAATAAAGGGAAGCCCATTTTTTTTATCCTTATTTTCTTAAAAAATGTGTGGGCTTTGCACTATTTTGATTGCCAGACAAGGTAAAACCTAGGCAGCTGGGGGCTGGGATTCTTAGCATGGTAAGACCCCAGCTTTCTGGGCCTCCTAGGCTGAAAATCGCTGCCACCAGCTGCCCTGAAAATGGCACATTCATAAAATGGCCATTGTTAGCTTTACCTGGTTCATCAGTGGTACTGGTGGGTGTGGCACACTGAGTAATAAGGGATTAATCCGAGCTTTGTATTGTCAGCTGGCACTAAGCCTGAAATTTATTGTGTCAGGCCAATATTGGACCCGACCACCATGAATTTTTTAGTAAACATTAAAAACACAACTCAGAGAAAAAATATTTTAATAGAAATAAAACACAAGACAACCCTATTTCACACCTTTAATTAAGAAAAAACCCTCCCTTCGATATAATCCACAGCAAACATCTTCATATTGCACAGAATTCCATGTAAGCATACACCATCTGATCACAGAGACTAGCAGTCACACAGTGAACACCTGGCTGTGTGAAAGGTTATCTGAAACGCATCAGGTGTGAACTCAGATGACCCCAGCATAACGGCACACGGAGCCCAGCCGTAGGTTTGCAAGAGAGTGCTCACTTATGGCTGGGCTGCGTGTGATGCTGCTAGTGAGGACATCTGAGTTCATGCCTGACACAAAGCAATATTGGCATAAAACTGTAGGCATTGTGTTCAATGTGTTTCACATTCATCTCCTGGCCCAAAAAAGCATCAAAATCGTGATGCAGTTTTTGCCAAGGTTTACATGCTTTTTTTTGGTGCAATTTTGGCATGAAACTGCAGGCATTTTGTTTAATGTGTTCAAATGCATCTCCTGGTCCCAAAAAAGCACCAAAACTGCAACACAGTTGCGCCCTTTTTATAACATTTTTCCTTAAAACAACTTTTAAAAAAACAGCATTGGGCTTCGCTGTATTTTTGTATGCCAGCCAGGTACAGCAGGCAGGTACAGGCTGCCCCCTATGTCTAGCTGCCTATTTTTGTACCTGGCTGGAAACCAAAAATACAGGGAAGCCTTTTTTTTAATTATTTAATGATTTTCATGAAATGATTAAAAAAAAGTGAGGTTTCATTGTATTTTTGGTTTCAAGCCAGGTACAACTAGGCAGCTGACAGGTGAAATCTTCAGCACCAGGTGGCCCATGCTTTCTGGGCCATCCCTGCTGCAAATTGCAGCCCACAGCTGCCCCAGAAAACGGCACATTCATAGAAGTGCCATTTTCTGGCCCTGTATCCAGACTCTTCCAGCAGCCGTGGTGGCATGCTGGGTAATAAAGGAGTTAATGCCAGCTTTGAATTGTCAGCCTGCACTAAGCCCAAAATTCATGGTGTCAGACCTGGTGTAACCCTCCGGCCAGCGGGACCCCTCCTCAGGGCGCAGGGGGATCGGGTCCCATCCGCCCGCCGGTATCCTGCTGTGCCCTGCAGGCATGCTTACCGGGCCTGCGCTCCCACGGCGTCCTCTCTGGCCGCTGTGGCCCCTCTGCACTTCTCCCCTGCCTCCTTACTTCCTGGTGGCGGAGGAATGCGCATAGGGGGCGCGCGCACCAAACATAGTAAATTTAAAGGGCAAGTAGACCCTTTTTCTGTAACCACCTCTCAGCCAATCGCTGAGAGGCTGGTGGGTTCTTAAGGCCCTCACTTCCCAAGGGAGGTATCCGGGCAGCTTCATTTGTTAGTTTTGTTGCCAGCTCAGGACCCAGACAGGTGCTTGCGTGTTCTGTGTTTTTTGACTGTCTAACGTATAGTATCTTTGCTTTCAGTGCTGCATCCCTTCTCCTGCCTGACTCACCTGCAGACCCGTATCGTCCTCGCTGGTCCCTGGCAACTGCCTGGATCCGTTCCGCTACATCAGGGTCCAAGTCCCGTCCTAGCCTCTTTTCCGGTTCCTGGTTACTGTGTTCCGTTCCACCTTGGATTGGACCCACAGGATTGCTGGTTCACTGGATCCTCTCTTGATGCGTTAGAACAATCCCTGTCTATGGGGTTCTGCTTCTAGTTGCTCCCTGAGGGGAACCCCGGTGCTCTTGCCCTGTGGACTACCTCTTGGGAAATTTGTGCTATTGTTAGCAATAAACCTGGTTTACTTATTTAACATCCTTGTCTGGCTTGTTTCAGGTATCAGCCTCCATGGTATATCCCATAGTCCAGTGGATTCACCAATCAGCTATGCCTGTAGTGGCTAAGACAGAGTTTGCCCTGGCATGGTGCAATCCTCTCCTGGAGAGGAACAATCCCATCGTATCCAATCTCCAGAACTTTTTGGACACCTTCCGCAAGATCTTTGACGAACCCGGTCGAGTGGCGTCTTCGGAGGCCCTCTTCAACCTACAGAAGATACTCTCTCTGTCGGACAGTATGCCATTCTGTTCCGTACTCTGGCTTATGAGTTACAGTGGTATGATGAGCCCTTGATCAGTGTCTTCCGACGTGGGTTGTCTGGGAGGCTTAAAGACGAATTGGTGGTTTGAGACCTACCCAATACCTTGGATGACTTAATTTCTCTCACCATCCAGATTGATCTCCGCCTACAAGAGTAATCGAAGGAGAGGACTCTTGAGAGGAGTCTTCCTCGTTTGGCTCCATTATTTCAACGATCCCTTAGTCAAGCAGTTCCCACTTCAACTCCAGTCCATGAACCCATGGAGGTCGACCGTCTCAAGCTGAGTGATCAAGAGCGTGAGGAGAGGTTTGCCAAGAAGCAGTGCCTGCACTATGGGAGTGCCAGACATTTTTGCCACAGATGTCCAAAGAGGTCAGAAAACTCCTCCGCTAGGACAGGTAAGAGAGGCCTATCTAGGTGACAGCAATTCCTCTCTACCCCTAAATGTTTCTATACAGGTGTTGGTTGGTGACAAGTGATTTTCTGGACGGATTACTTGGATTCTGGTTCGGCAGGTAACTTTCTGCAACAAGCTGTAGCTCATCAGTTTGGTATTCCTGTGGTTCCCTTGCAGCATCCCTGTATTATCACCTCCGTAGACGGACTACCCTTGCAAGACACTATCTTGGACATCACCGAGGACGTGGAGCTACAGATTGTGGCTCTCCACAAGGAAACAAATCGCCTTCTATGTGTTACCTAACCTCTTTCCTCCATTTCTGCTTGGTCTTCCATGGCTTCACACCCACAAACCAGTCCTGGATTGGCGGACAGGGGACATTCTTCGTTAGGGTCAAGCCTGCCATCACCACTGCCTCACATCCAACCTGGCCACACACTACAACCCCCAACAGCCTTGCCAGAATTGCCTTCGGCCTACTGTTCCTTTGCAGATGTGTTCGACAATCGGGAAGCAGAGACCCTACCACCACACAGGTCGCATGACTGTCCCATCGATCTTATTCCAGGTGCATTTCCTCCCAGAGGCCGGATTTACTCTCTATCACCAGTCGAGACCCAAGTTATATCCGATTACATCACAGAGAACCCGGCTCGAGGGTTTATCCAGAAGTCAACCTCTCCTGCTGGCGCTGTGTACTTCTTCGTGAAGAATAAGGATGGGTCGTTGCATCCTATAGAGGTCTCAATGCTGTCACGGTGAAGAACAAGTAACCTCTGCCTCTCATTCTGGAGCCCTTCGGAGGTTCCCAAATCTTCACTAAGCTTGACCTTCGTAGGGCTTTCAACCTCATCAGGATTAATTCTGGAGACGAGTGGAAGACCGCCTTCAACACTTGCGATGGTCACTACGAGTACTGGGTAATGCCTTTTGGTTTAAATAATGCACCTACAGTATTTCAGGATTTCGTCAATAATGTCTTTCGTGATCTTCTCTACATATGTGTAGTCGTATATCTGGATGATATCTTGGTGTTCTCCCCAGAACTCCCAACACAAAGAAGGAATGTCCGCCAGGTCCTTCAACGGTTTATGTGAGAATCGCTTATACGCCAAATTCAAGAAGTGCCTTTTCGAGCGGAAGTCACTGCCTTTCCCAGGTTATGTTATCTATGATACAGGTCCTGAGATGGATCCTGAGAAGGTGTCTGCCGTTCTCAAGTGGCTACGTCCTGTCGGAGTCAAAGCCATACAATGATTCCTTGGATTCGCCAACTATTACCGACAGTTTATCCCTCACTTTTCGGATCTAAGCAGACCACTTACCACTCTGACTCAAAAGGGATCTGATCCCAAGGAATGGACCCCAGAGGCGGAGTCTTCCTTCCAGTCCCTCAAACAAGCGTTCTCTACCACTCCTGCTTTTCATAGGCCAATGGTGAATAAACAGTTCTTTGTGGTGATGGACACTACCTCTTCTGGGGCTGGAGCCGTACTCTCCCAGAAGCTTCCCTCTGGAAGAGTGGTGACCTGTGGATTTTTTTCCAAGGCATTCTCACCCTGTAAGTGCAATTAGTCCACTGGTGACAGAAAGCTGTTGGTCGTCAAGTTTGCATTGGAGGAGTGGTGCTACCTCCTGCAGGGCAGTTCATCCAGTGGTGATCTACACCGATCATAAGAACTTGCCCTACCTGCAGTCTGCTCAGAGGCTTAATCCACGTCAACCTCAATAGTCTCTGTTCTTCGCTCGGTTCAACTTCCGCCTCAATTACTGTCCGGCCAAGAACATCAAGGCAGATGCGTTAGCCAGGTACTTCATCCCTGATGATCAAGAGGAGGAGCCACGTCTCATCATCGATCCATCCAAGATGGTCACGGTAGCATCGGTCCAGCTGATCCAGCCACCTCCGGGTAAGACATTTGTTCCCATTCCTGACAGCTGGACATGCTGGAGTGACAAAAACCCTGAAGCTTGCATTATTGGTGGCCCAAGATGCGCCAGGAGTTTTACCGCGTTTGTCTTTGCCTGCTCCTCATGTTCTCCTAATAAGTCACCCAAAAGGTTGCCCACAGGCCATCTTCTGCCTCTACTAGTACCGTCTGTGCCATGGAAGCACATCACCATGGATTTTATTAAAGACCAGCTGTACTGTCATATGGGTCCTGGTAGACCAATTCTCCAAGATGGGTCATTTAGTTCCTTTGTCTGGTCTTCCCTTCATGCCCAAGATGGTGGAGTTGTTTGTTCAACATATTCTCTATCTTTACGGCCTACCTCTTCATATTGTGCCTGACTGGAGAGTGCAGTTCATGTCCCAGTTCTGGCATTCTCTCTGTAATCAGTTGGATGTCTCTCTGGATTTCTCCTCGGCATATTATCCGCAATTCAATGGTCAAGGGGAACTGGTGAATCAGATATTGACCAACTACCTGTGCCACTTCATCAACGCACATCATGACGACTGGGTAACCTATTGCCTTGGGCAGAGTTCTCCTATAACAACCATGTCAGTGAGTCTTTTCTAATACTCCATTCTTTATCATGTATGGGTACCATCCTAGGATCCCGACTCCCTTGGATATCACAACTGACAATCCAGCAGCCGAGACGCTGGCCAGGGATTTCGCTAAAGTCTGGTCTGAGACTAAGGCATCCCTGGAAAGGGCTTCTAGACGGATGAAGAGCCATGCCGACAAGAGACGACTGGACCCACCTCCGTACCGATCTGGGTACAAGCTATGGCTCTCTTCCAGGTTCATCTGCCTCAAGGTTCCCTCCTACAAGTTTGCTCCTTGGTACATGGGTCCTTTGAGGTACTTCGAAGGATCAACGAGTTATGCTACCAGCTTAAGTTGCCACCCTTCTTGGGAATTCACAATTCCTTTCATGTCTCCCTTCTTAAACCAGTGGTTCTTAGTCGTTATTCACGGGATCCAAGTGCTTATCCTCCTCCTACTTCAGCTGGTGATGTGTTTCAGGTTAAGGCCATTCTGGATGTCAAACGGAGAGGAAACAAGATTCTGTATTTGGTTGACTGGAAAGGATTCGGTCCGGAGGAATGGTCTTGGGAACCGGAGGAGAATATCAATGCTCCTCGTCTTCTGCAGAGGTTTCTTGCTGGCTTGAGATAGGGGGAACATAAGGGAGGGGATACTGTAACCTTGGTATCCTGCTGTGCCCTGGAGGCATGCTTACCGGGCCAATGCTCCCACGGCATCCTCTCCGGCTGTGGTGGCTCCTCGCGCTTCTCCCATGTCTCCTCACTTCCTGGTGGCGGGGGAATGCGCATAGGGCACGCGCTGCACATAGTGTCACCAACTCTCAGCCAATTGCTGAGAGGCTGGTGGGTTCTTAAAGCCCTCACTTCCTAAGGGAGGTTCCTGAGCAACTTCATTTTTTAGTTTGGTTGCCAGCTCAGGTTCCAGCGAGGCGCTTGCGTGTTCTGTGTTTTTTGACTGTATAATTCATTGTATCTTTGCTTTCAGTGCTGGATCCCTTCTCCTGCCTGACTCACTGACTCCCCAGCAACCTCCTGGATCCGTTCCGCTACATCAGGGTCCAAGTCCTATCCTAGCCTCTTTTCCAGTTTCCTGGTTACTGTGTTCCGTTCCACCTTGGGTCGGACCCACAGGTTTGCTGGTTCAATGGATCCTTTCTGGATGCACTAGGATAATCCCTGTCTATGGGGTTCCACTTCTAGTTGCTCCCTTAGGGAAATCCTGGTGCTCTGGCCCTGTGGACCTTCCTTGGGGAATTTGTGCTATTGTTAGCAATAAACTCTGTTCACTTATTTAACATCCTTGTCTGGTTCATTTCTGGTATCCACCTCCATGGTACATGCCGTGGTCCAGTGGGTTCACCAATCAGCTACGCATGTAGTGACGTGACACCTGGCCACCATGAATTTCTAGTAAACCTTAAAAAAAAAGCAACAGAGAGAAAAAAAATCTTTTAACAGAAATAAAACACAAGACAACCCTCCCTCTAACGTAATCCACAGTGAACATCTTCATCCTTGTGAGCAGACACATGTGAAAGGTTATCTGAATTCATGCCTGAGCCACGTCAGGCGTGAACCCAGATGACCCCATGAGCAGCATCACAAGGCACCCGGAGCCCAGCCTTAAGTGAGCACTTCTCTCACTCACAGCTGGGCTCCATGTGCCATCATGCTGTGGTCATCTAGAAGATGTGCAGTGCGCATTCTAAAGCCGTGAGTGCACCCAATTACTCACCCACAATGCACAGGACTGTAAATGACACACCACGGCGTCATACCAGGAAGGAGCCCACAGTTTGGAAATTAGGTTATCACGCCTACCAGAGCATGATAACCAAGGAGCAAGGGGGGATAATGGACCTGGAGAGAATGCCCACACATCTAGAAGATATCTCATAGCTGGGAAGAAAATGTAAGTTATAAAAAGTGTTTTTTCAACCCTTATACTACACATTTAGGTCAGACAGGGATGCTTAGGGATGTTCTAGGAAGCTGCAGACACATGTAGGTTTGGGGGCATAAAGTAGATGACAGTTCGCTTTAATTTTCTATAATTATTTAATTGCTCATCTCTACCTACGTGATATCAATCTCTTTCTTTTTGTCACTTATAGCACCCTTTACAGCTCTATTTAGCTATAATGGTTTCCTCCTATTTCTAGCATGTTTTTCTTATAGGGTATATATTGTGCACAGGTCCTATTCAGGATGCTAATAAACGTCTCCCATTTGCTTTGTTCACTTTTATGTCTAAGGACATCGTCCCAGTTTATTGCAGTAAGGTCAGCTCTCAATTGTTGGAAATTTGCCTTCCTGAAGTTTAATGTCCTTGTAGGCCTCCACTATACATCCTATTAAAGGATACATGAAAATGTATTATTTTATGATCACTATTACCCAACTCGTATATTTGATGTATGTCAATAAATTCTTGGTTATCTGCTGTTCATTTTCTACTTTAGCTGCTTTCATTATTGTGTTGCAGATTCTGTTCAGCTCTATGTAATGTTTTTATACTGCACTCAGCGCACATAAGTGTCCGTGAATATAACCAATTATGGTATTGTTAATCTCACTTTGGATAAGCACAGTGCACATGTTGTGCTCATGTTTCACAGTTATCACTTAAGTCTATACATATTTTCACAGACATTCTAATTATTCCTGCTAAACAACCTTTCTTATCAGCAAGAAGAGAGCCATAAGTCTATTACTGCTGTGCAGACATGGCAGATTTGGATCTGCTTCCCCTTGGTTTATGGACTAAGTAGTACTGTACATGAGTACACTCCAGTAAGGTTATAATTAACTTCTTACTCCAGACCACACAAACAGTAATCTGTATCTGATCACATATGCTCACAATATGGCTAAAAATGTGGAAGCTAAACTTTCACAATACCGACACACTAGCAAATACTCTAGAATCCTAAATCCAGAAGGGCCACTGACAATAGGTTGCCTGTCTCTGACTGTCATCTCACTATAAATAGAGACACAAGAAGCATCTAGACAGGTGACTAGCCATGGAGACCTTACAATAGACAAGTGTAACTATTATGTATAAGGCTAAGTCTACATTAGCATTGTGGCATTAGTCTGACGGATCTGCCATAGAGCAGCATTAACACAGGGTTAACGCAGTGTAATGCTACCATAGAGTTATATGGGTGAGCGGATCCCCAGCACATGCAACCATAGCCACAAAAGTGCCTGCGTTTGAAATCTCGCATTTTTGCTTGCCGCATTCAACTGTCCGCTGAAAAAAGCGCGAGATTTCAAACACAGGCACATTTGTGGCTATGGTTGCATGCGCTGGGGATCCGCTCACCCATATTACTCTATGGCAGCGTTAAGGCAGCATTACACTGCGGTAACCCTGCATTAATGCTGCTGTATGGCGGATCTGTCCTGACGGATGTCACAATACTAATGTGGATCTAGCGTTAGGCTATGTTCAGACTGTGCATTTTTGATCCCGCTTTTTGTGATCCATTTTTGCATGGAAAATGGATCACTTTCTGTGATGCCCAGCAAAGCCAATGAGTTCTCAGAAATGCTATTCAGACGCTGCGTATTTTACTGGTCTGTTTTTGGGACACAAAATGCATCTAGAAAAAGAATGAACATGTCAATTTATGTGCCATTTTTTCTTCTCAGTTTTTTCCCTTGTTTATGGGGAAAAAACTGTCAAAAACGCATCAAAAACAGTTAAAAATGGATGATACGCATTTATGCATTTGTTAGAAAAAAAAAACAATCCAGTTTTGCTGCTAAAACAACACAAAAATGGTAGTATATGTTAGTCATGTAGGAGCACTGCTGTCATTGTCTCAATTATCTGAAATAGTAGGAGTCACAAGAATTTATGTTTATGTCTATGAAAATATGGAACCTCAAGCATGCTAACAGGTCACAATTTAAAGGTTTATATGTGATACTAGATGGAGCCAGATGCTTACACATAAGGAGGGTGGTGATGTCACGATGGGGGCGGTCTCTCTGGTGCTGGCTGCCTCAATCCCCAATGCAATCTCTGTCCCTGTGTGTGTTGTCTTCTCCTCCTTGTGTGCTGTCTCTCTCCCCTTGTGCTCTCTCCTTTCTCCTGTCTCCCCCCTGTGCAATGTCTCTCTCCCCCATGTGCTGTCTTCTCCCCTCATGTACTCTCTCCTTCAAGCTGTCTCCCCCCTGTGCGCTTTCTCTGCCCCCCTGTGCACTTTGTCTGCCCTCCTTGCACTTGCCTGTTCCTCTGCGTACTTGCCCTTCCCCCTTTGCAATCTCTCTGCTCCTGTGTGCGCTCTCTGCCCCTTGTGCACTCTCTTTCCCCCTGTGTGCTCTGCCCCCCTGTGCTTTGTCTCTCCCCCTTGTGCTCTCTCTCACTGTGATGTCCAAAGATGGCAGCGGTGTGAGTATGTGCACATTCGCGCACCGGTCATGCCACATCATCTTTGTATACCCAGGTGACCAAACATGATGGCCGCCTGAGGAAGACGTATGCGTGCTGGGAATAAACATGTACACTTACTCAGGCAGTGATGTGGTGGCTGCGGGTTGATGAGGCTCTCTCTGCCCTTTCCTGTGCACTCTCTGCCCCCCCTATGCACTCTCTCTGCTCACCTGTGCTCTCTCTGCTCCCCTGTGCGCTCTTTCTGCTCACCTAGTGTGCTCTCTGCCGGTGCGCTCCCTCTGACTCCCAGTGTGCTCTGTTTGCTCCCTCAGTGCACTCTCTCTGCCCCAATTCGCTCTCTCTGCTCCCCAGTGCGCTCTCTCTGCTCCCCAGTGCGCTCACTCTGCCCCCCATGTGAGGTCTGTCTGCCCCCCATGTGAGGTCTCTCTGCCCTCTATATGTGCGCTCTTCCCCCTGTTCTCTCTCCCCCTGTGGTCTCCAAAGATGGCGGCGGTGTGAGTATGTGCACCTGCGCGCACCGGTACATGCCACCATCATCTTTGTATACCCAGGTGTCCAAACATGGAGGCCGCCTGAGTAAGTGAGCATGCGTGCCAGGTATACGCATGCACACTTACTCAGGCGGTGATGTCGTAGTGGCTGCGGGTTGTGAAGGCTCTCTGCCCTCTCCTGTGTGCTCTCTCTGCCCCCCGTGTGCACTCTCTGCCCCGTGTGCACTCTTTGCCCCCTTTGCATTCTCTCTGCTCCGCTGTGCGCTCTCAGCTCACCTGTGTGCTTTCTTTGCCCCCCTAGTGTGCTGTCTGCCCCCAGTGCACTCTCTCTGCCCTCTTTTGTGCTCTCTCTGCTCCCCAGTGAAATTTCTCTTGCCCCAGTGTACCCTCTGCCCCCTTGTGTGCTCTCTGCCCCCCATGTGGGATCTCCCTGCCATCCATGTGTGCTTTCCCTGCCCCCATATGTTGCTTCTCTCTGCTCCTTGTGCACTCACTGCCCTCCAGTGCACTCTCTGCTCCCCTAAGTGCTCTTTCTGCTCCCCTGTGTGCTCTTTCTTTCCCAAGTGCTCTTTTTGCCCGCTGTGAGCTCTTTCTACCTCCTGTGTGCTCTTTCTACCCCCTATGTGCTCTCTCTGTCCCCTGTGTGGTCTCTCTGCCCCCAGTGCGATTTCTCTGCTCCTTGTGCACTCACTCCCTGCCCTCCTGTGTGCTCTTTCTGCTCCCCTTTGTGCTCTTTCTACCTCGCATGCTCTTTTTGCCTCTGTGTGCTCTTTTGACCTCCTATGTTCTCTTTCTGCCCCCAGTGCACTCTCTGCACCCCTGTGTGTTCTCTGCCAACTTGTGTGCTCGCTCTGCCCCCGTGCCCCTTGCTGCCCCGTGCGCTCTTGTTGCCCCCAGTGTGCTCGTTCTGATCCCCCTGTGTGCTCTCTCTGTCCCCCAGAGTCCTCTTTCTGTCCCACAGGGTGCTAAGTCTGTCCCCCACGGTGCTCACCAGTGACGTTTTCTGTGCGCTACAGCAATCGCATGTGCTTAAACGCGACCGCACTTTGCAGTTGTGATTGGCATTGCGTTTCACTGTGTTTGCCCATAGGATATAATGGGTGCATGAACGCATAAGTTTGAACGCAATGCAAGCGCAATGCAGCTAAAACAACCAGGGCACAGATGTGAAAAGGGCCTTATATATTCATTTAGCAGGAGGAAAGGTCAAGAATAGAAAAATTGGGGTGGATAGAGGGAACAAACAAAACTAGCTTAAAAAATTTGAAGAAAATGATTGCCCCTGCTTCATCCCCCACCATAGAAGTGAACATTTCTCCACAGTAATTCGAAGGCAGCACAGTAACTTAGTGCTTGGCATTCTTGCCTTGTAAAGCTGATAAGTGAACAAGAGCATGAATGTTCTCCCTTTTTATATGGCTTTCCCAGGGATATTCTGATTACCTTCCACATCACAAAAACATAACAACATTGTAGGTTTATTGCCTTATATAAATAAACTGTTGTCTGTGATTATTAAAAGTATAAATGATAAGAAACTTACATTATGAGCCCCAATGAGTACATGGACTGAGGTGATTGATGACAATTTTTGTAAAGCACTGTCATTGGATGTATCACAATTGTCATTTATTATACTACATTGTTCTTCCTGCTATGAAGACAAATGTTCCTTAAGAAAGTAAATCACTTACCAACACTTTTCGGCCTGATTTTTTGAAGAACGAAAAAATTGTATGAAAGATGTTTTCCTTTTCCTGCGGAATCACGCACGGTGCTGGATTTTTGTGGAACGTACACTGTGCTTTGTCTTGTGCAATCTAAGGAGAAATGCAGTGTATTGTTTACTTTATGTTCTTGCTTTACTATGACCACTCGTACATTTCACCACTCGCTACCAAAATTAATCCTAAATAATGATATGAAGAAATAAAACATAATTATTTTTCACAGGTTAATAATATCTATAGTGAGTTATTACCCCTGTGCGCATACAACATAAACAGTTTTGTTAAAATGTGGTTATAATTAGAAAGACATACTGAAATAAGAACATACAAACACAAATTGTTAGCTAGTATTATTTATTGCATCCTTTTAATGTCAGAAAAATAAACATTCGTTTGGTAAACTTTTTTTATTCCAATGCCTTCATTTTCTCACATGCTGCAATTTGAAGCATGGATAAATATGGACATACCAGAAATGCAAAATACGGATGGTGCAGATTTTTTTACTGACATTCTTTGGGAGTATCTGGCCATACAATGGCTGTACTGTGTATTTACAGTGCATTGAAAAAGTATTCATACCCCCTGAAATTTTCCACAATTTTACTCATTACACTTACAAACTAAAATGTATTTTGGGGGGATTTTGTGTGATATACTAATAGTAAGTAACATGTATGTGTGAAATATAAAGGAAATAATACATGGTTCCCTAAATATTTAACAAATATAAATTTGAAAACTGTCAATTTCCCTGTGTCATTACTGTCTAGGACCACCTTTCGCTCTAATTACTGCTGCAAGTCTTTTGGGCTATGTCTCTACCAGCTTTGTACATCTAGAGGCCGACATTTTTGCCCATATTTCTTTGCAAAATAGCCCTAAATCAGTGAGATTGGATGGAGAATGTCTGTGAACAGCAATTTACAAGTCTAGTCACAGATTTCTAATGAGATTTAGGTCTAGACTGGGCCATCAAAACACATGAATATGGTTTGATCTAATCCATTCCATTGCAGTTCTGGAAGTAGTCTAGGGTCATTGTCATCCTGGAAGGTAAACCTAGAATGCCTCGATCTCAAATCTTTTGTAGCCTCTATCTAATTTTTTTCAGGTCTGCCCTGTATTTAGCTTCGTCCATCTTCATATCAACTCTGACTAGATTCCCTGTCCCTGTTGAACATAAAAGTATCCCCCTAGAAAGATGCTGCCATCATGTTTGATGATGGTGTTTTGAGGGTGATGTGCAGTCACAGTTTTCCACTACACATAGTGTTTTCATTTAGCCCATTTATTTCTACTTTGGTTTGATTTGACCAGATCACCTTCTTCTACATGCTAGCTGTGTTCTCTGTATGGCTTTAGGAAAACAATAAATGGGACTTCTTATGGTTTGCTTTCTTCTTGCCCATGTTTCATAAAGGCCAGAACTGCAGATTTCAACCTGAGCTGTGAATGTCTGAAGCTCCTCAAAAGTGACCTTGGGCCTCTTGCCTGCCTCTAATTAGTGCTGTCCTTGCTTGGTATGCCAGTTTAGGTGGACGGCCATGTCTTGGTCGGTTTGCAGTTGTGCCATACTCCTTCCATTTTAAGAAGATGAATTAAACTGTGTTCCATTAGTTGTTCAGAGTTTGACTTATTTTTTTTAACCTAACCTGCTTTACTCTCTTCACAACTTTATACTTGACCTCTCTGGTTATTGAGGTGATCAGTGTTACCCCATGGATCTCTTTGCGGACACTTTCAATCAATTCAATACAATGTCTCTAGATAAAATACTTTTTGGATCTTGACTTCTATATTTTTCTACTCTGATTCATTGATAGTATGTTAGGATAAATGAACCCAGACAGTATCTATTTCAAATAAGGGGTTATTCTTATAATATTATGTAGATATATGTCAGTATATTTTTTTGTTTGGATCACGATTACTGAGTACTTAGAGTCATATTCTATCAAATATTAACTCAACATTTAGATTTTATTTTCAGTAAATTAAGTTTTATTGAACATTTCGTTAATACAGAAAACAAAACCATACAAGTGACTACTACATAAATGGGTGTCAATAGCATGGAGACACAAGGGTCGCATGTGGAGTAGGCAATATGACACAGTCAAATGATATTGAGTATCGCGATAACTAGCCTTATGAGTATAGTTCTAAAATTAAGCGAAAATAAACAAGTCAGCTATGGCAGTGCGTAGCTAAGTGAATGATGCCCGGTAGATATAACCCAAAATAACAAATTACACTCTGTGGCATAAAATAACAAGTCTCAACTAGATTAAAAGAGATAGAGAAGAGAAAGACAGGTAGGAAAGTAAGGGGGGAGAGACAAGGCAGGGCATAATGGTACTCCACTACCTGGGTGTTGTATGTATTGGCTTCCCGAGGCCGGGGATGAGTGGGCCTAGCAGTCAGCACTGTGCAAAACCCAGGAAATTGGGTCTGGCGATTCCCTAAACAAAAGCCATAGGGACCATACATCACAATGTCTCGTAATGCTACGATCGTCCAATTAACTGTGAGCAACAAGTTCCTCCATCTTGCAAATGTCGTTTAGTTCAACCACGAGGTCCCCACGGTTCGGGCACTCAACCATTTTCGAGAATCTGGGGATCAGATGTCTCACGGCCATTAGAAAGTGGCGCAGGAGATTCTTATATCTAGAGAGGGACATGGTGATATGGTTCAAGAGTGCCTGCGCCGCTGTGAGGTCGATAGATTCAGAGGTGACCCTCTTATATAGGTCTGCTACAGCTGCCCAGAAGGGGCAGAAATGCTCTCAATCCCACCAGACGTGGAGTTAGGAGCCTCTAGAAATGCAGAGTCTCCAGGACTCATCAGGAGCAGATGGGAAGATGGCATTGACCTCCACGAGGCACCTGTATCATCTCGCCGCCACCCTGTAATTGCGTTCCTGAGAGACTGCCGAGATGGAGGCCGTATGGGTAAGTATGAATATTTTTTACCATTTCAAGGTTATTTTGATACAGCATATGTGATATTTACTCTAACCATCATTTGTGATATTTTATCTATTTATTAATATTATTAATATATATCTTCTAGGTTCAAGATATTCTGTGAACTGCACCTTATAGTTGCATATTCTTTGATGGTGTTGTATGTTACATCATTGACTGTTATGTCTGTATTTTGATCATACCGAGTGTAGCAAAGTCTCTCTGTGGCTGTTAGTCAATTTTTTAGCAGCTTTTTCTACTACAGTCATATGAAACAGTTTGGGCACCCCTCTTAATCTTAGCCTTTTTTTTTTTTTTTTTATTGTTTTTTTGCAACAGCTATTTCAGTGTGATATAGTAATAACTGATGGACACAGTAATATTTCAGGATTGAAATGAGGTTTATTGTACTAACTGAAAATGTGAAATATGCATTATTTCAAAAATTGACAGGTATTTCATGCAAAAGGAACCCTGACCAAGTATTGAGAGCATTTTCTGCACATACTTTTCATTAGACCAACGTTAATAATTTAAAATAATTGTTTCAGTCTGGCCTTATAAAATATTCAAATTTTCTGAGATGATGACCTTTGGGTTATCATTGGCTGTAAGTCATAATCACCAACATTAACAGAAACAAACACTTGAAATAGATCACTCTGTTTGCAATTACTCTATATAATATATGCATTTCACTTTATGTATTGAATTACAGAAATAAATTATCTTTTTAATGATATTCTTATTTATTGAGATGCACCTGTATGTACTGTATGTTGTGATGCAGCGGCTTGCTACATTGCATATAGCCAGTATATATCGCAGAAGCAGGTTGTGCTCAGCAATAAAAACTCAGACGTGTATGCTTGGACTTGTAGATTAGCGAGTTTAAGTAATGCATTATGTTGGGACTTGTAGTTACACAGGTGAAGAAAATGCATTACAAGTAATGGCCTGCAGATAAGCCAAAAGACAGGGTTGTGTCTAGCTGACCCTCCCAAACCTGGGTGTTCCATGGAACAGAATCAGTGTGTTAAAGTGATTACATATCTCTGTGTATTTGGGAGTAGGAGTTGCCATGAAAGATGTATGTTGGACAGATCGGCACATATCAGGTCTTACTCTAAGTACCTGGGTGGCCATTGTCCTGGAATGCCCCTGGGATGGTATGCATGGAAATGGTCGGTGTCCTGGAAGCCACGCAGTGAAGAGATCAGGGGAGTTGGAAGGTAACCCTCGTCAAGGGACTATGTATATAGTGCCAGGCAGTCATATCCGCCATTAGGACAGACTGTATGTCACTAATGTTCCATTGATGTACATATGTTATAATGGACTGTTTAAATTGTGTGGTTTATGGAGTAATAAACCAATGGACTTTGTTTAATGAAAAATGTGCCTGCCTGTCTCAATCCCGCTACCCTTTGCATGTCCCCAACATGCTCAGGGGCAAATCACTACAATAAGTAGTAAGCTTATATAAATGCAGTATGCTTATATAAAAACAGTATGCTTCTGTAAATGCAGCCTACATATTGAATTATAAAAATATTAAAACCACATTCATGTTGGCGGTATTTGTGGTTGCAAGGAGAAACGGTGAACACATGTCCTTTTATTACTTAATAATAGCTCCTTTATTAATTATATACAGCTGACACCACACAGTAGTATGCACCATTTCCAAATCAATCTGTGTACTTTGTGCATACCATCACGCACACTTAAGAGGCTCTCTAGTTCAAATGGAATGAAATGGGAAATGAAAACAGATTTTAATGAATAGTACCCCACCTCCAATTAGTGACAGCCGGAATGCTAGTACAAAGAACAATTATTTTAATGCAAGATTTCCTGACATGCGGAATCAGCCATAAGAAAAATAACTGAAATTATAACAAGCAGTCAGTAAAATTCTTTTAAATCAGCATCCAATATTTCTGTAACTTTGATAACCTAGCTCAGATTTTGATCAGTGTCATTTGTGTAATCGACCTAAATCTCTCGGATGAGAAAACACAGGGTCGTTTGCACCTATCCTTCTCATGTGAGGTGTTCTACAATTGGAGGAGCTGATGGACCAGCAGTTGTTGTATGGACCGAAGTGCTGGTGAATTTATAAGGAAAGCTGAACTAACAAGAGAAAGTGGCCGATCTCTCTCGTTACAATGTGAGTTGCTATGGAAGCAGCGATTCCAAAGATGTGCAGATTTTTTATTTTATTTTTTTTACTTTATTGCTTGTTAGAGCATGATCACTAATATAATACACTGCATTAAATTTGCAATATGGTATATTATGTAAAATACTAACAAACATTTTATTAGACTGTTCCTCAAGCAGGATCTAAAAAAGTAGTAAGACAGCAGCGATGGAGGTCATTGCTAGGCTGCTATAACCCCCTCCCTATGTTTACTAATTTAGATGCTATTGTTGCTATTTACTGCAGAATGTAGAGGGTTAAACTGCTAGGATTAGTACTGGCACTGATTTTGGCTGTTGATGTAGGTGCAGGGCTAAGTAATACAGCACCACTCTTTCTACTGAATATTCAGGAGCATTTCAAACCCTCGCAAATTCAGCCTGAGCAACATATAGGCCACAGTGTGGGATATGGTACCCGACTGATATGCAGAATTTGTCGCTAGTCAATAACCAGTTAAACAGTATAGATTCATACATAGATTCTTGGCTGCCAGTGTGGTTAAAAACGTTTTTTTTAATAAAAGCCAGGACAAATTTCAGCTGACTTAGTTTGGAAATGAATGAAAGACAAGGCGAATGAAAGACAGGGGGACCGGGTTTCCTAGACTGACCATTAAGTTAAGGGTGCCCTAGCTGTCCCTTATCCCAGAGTTACTTTTGATGGTGAGAATGTCTTAGTCACCACCCCTGTCCAGCTCCTGGCTAGCCCTGGTCTAATCTCCCCTCTCCACAACTAAGACCCCACACAAATAGAAGAATAGGGTGTGAGGCACCGCCGGCATGGTCCTCATGGCCGGGGCGCATCACATGCAGGATCAAGGTATGATCCTGTGCACACTGGCCGGTTTTACTGTGATGATGCTGTGTGAACTCAACCGGAACACAAGGGGTTAATTGTGAGTGACTGTTATAGACATGATACACTCATGAGCCTAATGAGCGGCAGTGAGAGTGGGATGAGATCGATGAGGCTCTAAGGAATGAGGGCTGAGTGCTGACAACCCGGAACACAGGGAGTTAACCTGAACTGTGTGAAAGCTGATTACCAGCAGCTAAGGGGGTGTGTCCATGTAGGAGTGGCTGGCACGATAAGAGGCAGCCAGCTGAGTGATTGGGAGGATTCATTTTCAGCCAGACATCAGCCTGAGAGGATGTGGGCTGATTACCAGCCTGAGAGCTGAGCAGAGCCAGTCTGTGTGAGGGACTGGGAGTGCAAGTCCATGCCGCCATGTTGAGATGGTGAAGGGAGCATGCTAGCTCCATGCCGGTGCCGAGGTCCGAGGTTGTGATAGCACCTGGTGGGGAAGCCGTGGCTGAACCCGGTGGATATTGGTCCGGGCGTGGGGTGAAACACGTCCGGGAAAGGAGCCCTTGGGGGACGCTTGGTGTACCCGTTATCCAGGTAGCGAGACCCGGATCCGTGCCTGGTAAGACAGCGGTTCCTGTGTAACGGAGTGAGCGGTATGCGTGATTAATGCCAGGCGGGCATAACCGCTATTGGGTCCGACTAGGCAGTCGGTAAAGGACCCGTTGATGTATGTAGGGGCTTAGGCAATTGCCCTGAATGTAAGATGATGACCTATGTAAGAACATTGTATAATAATGTGGGGAGAAAGTGACCCAGCCAGTATGGATGATGTTGGAGGCGTTCCGTCCCGTGGGGACGAGAGGGAGGCTTGCCCTGCTGCTTGCAGAGGGTACCCGTCCCTCAACCACGGCCTCTAATGGTGTGGGTGTGCCTGTGGTGCCAGACACAGGGGTAATAGGGCTCCTAGTAGGTAACGGATGAGGTTCCCGTGTACTATGGTTTGCCAGTCCCTGTAATGAGCCATGGAGGAGCCACAGTCCATGGATGATGGGCTGTGAGCGTGTGGAAGAAATGTATGTGATCCATGGACGTTTGAATGATGGATCACACATGGTATGTAAGGCCCGGTCAGGCAGGAATCCTGACTACGGGGTAATGTTATGTCATCGAGCTGGGTGACTAAAGCCAGGCGGCATGTACCGCCATTGGGACCCACAGGGCAAGTTGAGGCGTATGTAACGAAGGTCAGAAGCAGGGGTTAAAAGGGCTCCTAGAGTGGGGACACCATGGTTGAACCAGGTGGACTCTGACCGGGACGTAGGCGGAGATACGTCCAGGAAGGAGCCCCTTGGGGATACATGACATACCCGGTACTCAGGTTGCTCAATCCCTGTTATGAACCCGGAGGGGTCATCGTCGAAATATAACAAATGTATTTATTATAAATGTAATGTAAGATGTGTAAGTAGGCCGGAGGCCGTAGCTACCCCGGGAGCAGGTGTTAGAGCTCTAATGGGGAGAGAGTCGTGGTTACAGGTCCCGGGTTATTGTGAATGTATATGTGCCATGTTCTATGTAATGTATGATGTATTTATGTAAAGTGTTTATAATCAATGTGATATGTGTCCAACATACTACCCGGGTTATGTTATTATATGTGAAAAATAAACGGGTAGATATTTGAAAAATTATACACATGTGTTGGCGTCATTACGCAGCAAGCGAGTCCTCCGGCTCGCTACCTCACAAGGGATACAAACAATACTCACGCACAGCAATACCCACAGAGGTATTAGACAATAGATGCACAGGAAGAAATAAAGAGCAGATTGAAAAATTAGGATTTCCACAGCACACCAAACAACACTTCAAGAGATCACTAGCCACTGGATCACCACAGCAAATGGACCGGTATTGCAAACGCTACAGTAAACATAAGAAGACAGATTCCACCATCTTAACAAGGCAGGGAGCAACTGTGATAGGTTTTCCAGAACATGTGATCTTAGAGATAATCAGAAGTCATACAGAGATTAACTCCTGCTAGCCCCAGCACTAATAAGAACACGGCTAGTCGACGCGCAAGCCTGCCTGTGGAACTCAGAAGCATCAGAAAAACCACAGTATGGAGTGTCAGAATCTGTAGTGTGAACAGCACCAGATGCCACCATGACAATCTGCGAGATTTGATCAAAACGCCATGTGACAGATCCCTTAATTAGCCTTGCCATATGGCTTAGGATAAGAAGCCATATCAGGCACCATATTTGGGTCATCAATGCTAACGAAGAGCTCTGATCTGAATAGGCTTTTCACAAGTGGTCAAAGTGGGAATGTTTCTTCTTGCAGAGAGTGCTAAGCTGGCATAAGGAGACTTTTAGGCCATACAATGCCCCTAAAGAAATTTAAAGATGCAAAAAACTGCATCAGGTGACACTAGAGTCCATGTCCTCTTTCTTTCTAAAGAGGCTATTTGCATATTATACAGGGTGGGCCATTTAATTGATGCACCTAAATGAAACGGGAATGGATGGTGATATCAACTTCCTGTTTGTGGCACATTAGTATATGAGAGGGGGAAAACTTTTCCAGATGGGTGGTGACCATGGCACCCATTTTGAAGTCGGCCATTTATGATCCAACTTTATTTTTCTCAATGGGAAGAGGGTCATGTGACACATCAAGCGTATTGAGAATTTCATAAGAAAAACAATGGTGTGCTTGGTTTTAACTTCAAGAGTGGAAGAAGAGGTTTGCATTGACAATCCAACACAATGGGCAGCACTTTGAACACATTTTATAAGTGGTCATAAACTTGTAAATAACACATAAAAGAATAAAGTTGTTAAAACCAAGCACACCATTGTTTTTCTTATGAAATTTTCAATTAAGTTTGATGGGTCACATGACCCTCTTCCCATTGAAAAAAATAAAGTTGGATCCAAAATGGCTGACTTCAAAATGGCCACCATGGTCACCACCCTTCTGGAAAGGTTTTCCCCCTCCCATATACTAATGTGCCACAAACAGGAAGTTGATATCACCAAGCTTTCCCATTTTATTTAGGTGCATCCATATAAACGGCCCACCCTGTACTTATCAGAGAAGCACTGCATTGCCTATAAGTCTCCTTATGTTAACTTGGCAGGTTATGGTTACACTTTTTAACTAAAACTGGTCATAATTTAATTCAAAAATTCAAAGTGCATTTGTACAAAACTGCAATTCTACTGCACTTTCTCTACTGTCTTAACTTAAACCTACTAGTGGGTTAAATGGAGATATGTCTGCTCAACTCTCATCTTCTAAACACTTCAAGCTGTTTTAATCAATACAGATACACTCAGATTCCTTTCAGACATCTAAGACTTTGGCTTCTTTCCCATAACTAATCCTTTGTTAAGAGATTTTCCAAGAGACCTTATAATGCCTAAAAAAGAGACCACTGAGGCACATCACATCTATTCTTGCTCCCATCATATTTTATTATAGTTATGCTTTTACATTTGCTTCATTTCAAAACCAGTTGTCAAACTCAACAGTAAAACACAAAGAAACAGCATGTAAATTGCATGCAGATAGATCACAGTGTTGAAAAACATCCCTCACAGCGCACATGCAGTTTTGGCAGAACATTAATAGTGATGGACGAACTCAACCACCTAGTGTTTGGACACGGCGGACCCAAAACACAGACTTCCCTGAGAAGTCTGGGTTACTCTTCGGGTTTGGCTATAAAAGGAAGCAAAACATTGAATAAAGCAGCAGCATTAAACTTACCGAGGACCGTGCATGTAACAACACTTCCGGGCCGCTCAGTAACCTCTGGTTTATTCACTGGACTCTGCCTCCAACAGCCAATTACAGATGCTCACTCTCTGTCACAACATTTGTTATTGGCTGTTACTCACCCACCCATTTTCCTGGCATCTGTGATTGGTTGCCATTGGCAATGAACCTGCCATCATAGGGGTGTAGAAATAAGTAATTAAAACTTTTTGAATAGGGATTTGCTATATTTTTGATTCTCAGAGCAAATAAAGTGGACAGCTAGATGCCTACCCCAGCTGCCAGGTTTTACCTTGGCTAACAATCCAAAGTACAGTGGAGCCCATTTTTTCACTATTTAAATAAATATTTTAAACAAATGTGTGGGCCTGTATTCATTAGAATCGCCAATTCCTGGCACTTTACCTGGCTCTTTCCAATGCTGGTGGAAATTGGGGTAATAGAAGGGGTTAATGACAGCTGAGTAATGACAGCTGTCATTAAGCACTTGTTTGATAATGTTCAGGCCTCTATGAGACCTGCTCTTTATCAATCATTTAAGTAAATAGTTAAAAAAATATAGACACAGAAAAATCCTTTATTTTAAATTAATACACACAGATAACCCTCATTTTCCCACATATTAACCCCAAACATACCCTCCAACAATAATCCACAGCAATGTCCAGTGAAGCACCCTGGGCTCTGCCACAAGCGTTAAGAAATGAAATTTATGTCTGCTCACTGCAGCAGCGATCTCAGACTGAGCCACGGCTGTGACCTCAGATGAACTCTCTCACACGTTACCATTCATACAGCCACGGCTCAGTTTGAAAGCGTTACTTGTGGTGAGCGGACACTAATGTCTCTACTCACTGCATATGGAAGAGCCGAGCGTGCTTTGCTTGACATTGCTTTGGATTATCATAGAAGGGTATGTTTGGGATTAATAAATGGGAAAACGAGGGTTGTCTGTGTGTCTTATTTCAAATAAAGGATTTTTCTGTGTTTATTGTCTTTACTTATATGATTGAAAATGTGCAGGTCTCATAGAAGCCTGAACATTATCAAACTAGGGCTTAATAACAGCTGTCATTACTCAGCTGTCATTAACCCCTTCTATTACCTCGATTGCCATCAGCAACAGGGCATCGGGAAGAGACGGGTAAAGTGCCAGGAATTGGTGATTCTAATGAATGCATCAATTTCTGGTACCCCTATGTACATTTTTTTAAATTATTTATTTTTACACCCCTATGACAGCAGGTTATTACCAATGGCAACCAATCACAGATGCCGACACACTGGGTGGGGGTGCAACAACCAATCACAGATGCTGTCACAGAGAGTGGGCATCTGTGAGTGGCTGTTGGAGCCAGTGAAGTATATATTTGATGAGATTAATGAGCAAGACCTGAAAGCCATGTGCCTGCAACAACCGGAGACTTTGTAAGTAAAATTCTGACACTTTAATCCCAATTTTGCCTATTTTTACATCCCCCCAGCTGCTCTAGCTACTATTCATTTTCAAACTGTAAAGTTCAGGTCCCCATAGACTTATAATGATGTTCTTGCTCAATGTCAGGTCAATCCCAACCCGAACTTTAAGAAAAAGTCTGGCCAGATCCACCAAACCCGAACATCTGTGGTTTTGCCCATCACTAAACATTAGCCTCTTCTCGACCAATGACTAACTGGATCATACAAAAGGCCAGGTTGTTCCTGACTGAGGATGGAGCGGTTCTTCCTGGTGCAAATGCAACACCCTGGCCACAATAACGCCGTTTAAGCTATGGTATTCTGTGATTCCATGCACAGGATACAAGATCTCAACCTCCCGAGGGTGTGATTCCCCACCCCATCCCCACGATCATTGTGATTGACTGTTGAGTTCTATAGTAGGGGCTGTAATAGCCTCTTACATAGGCTGAAGCGCTGGAGGAAGTGGTATCACTCCCATAAGCATGGCGGCAGGGTGATCCAACTGTGCCTGCACTGCCCGCTCCCCTCAGCCTCATCCCTGCATGGAGGAGATTGCAGGCTGAGAAGCAGTATGACACAGCCAGGGACGCGATCGCTGTATGTTCCTGGCTGTATCACCCCCTAACTGCTGTGATCGGTAACAATCACAGCAGTTATTGTCCAGGGAGAGGGAGTGCATGGTCACTCACCTCTCTCCATGCTAATCTGTCCAGCGGAATGTTATCTCTGGGACTTGGGTCTGCAGCACTGATATCTCAGATTATTGTCATATAGTGCAGCTGCAAGCAGTATGACCCCAGAGGCTGCAGCAAGAAGGATGCTTGTTCCCTTGCTGCAGTCTCTGGATGTAGCATAGGCAATTGTTGTTCTTGGGACCAACATTGTAGATTACCATCAGAGGGTATGTTGGGGTAATAAATTAGATACTGAGGGCTGTCTTTCTGATTTATTTCAAATAATGGAATTTTCTCTGTGAGGGGTGAATTATTTATTATTTATTTAGAGGTTCCTAATGTCCGGGTCTAACATTGGCCTGAAATTAGGAGCCTTGAGCTCTGTGGCAGCTGCCAATAGAAAGATGGCATTAACCCCTTTATTACCCAGCTTGTCACTGCCACAGGTCAGCTGTAAAAGTCTGGTACAGCTCCAGAAAATAGTGCTTCTATGAATGCACCATTTTCTGGGGCAGCTGCAGGCTACAAATTACAGCATGGAGAGCCCAGAATGCTTGGGCCTCCCCACGCTGGGAATTACAGTACCTGGTTGGCAACCTAAAATAAGGCAAAGCCCCACATCATTTTTTTTTTTAAATTATTTCAAGAAATAATAAAAAAAAAATATGTGGGGCAATGCCGTATTTTTAGTTGCCAGCCAGGTACAACTAGGAAGCTGTGGTTGGGTGGCAGGTCGTAGCTGCCTATTTGTACCTGGCTGGCAACCAAAAATACGGTGAAGCCCCATGTAGTTTAAAAAAAAAAAAAAGTATTTCTAGAAATAATTTAAAAAAGGGCTCCGTTGTTTTTTTGTTTACCAGCCAGGTAAAACTAGGCAGCTGGGAGTGGGTGGCAGACTATTCCATCAAAATCTGCGTTCCAAAATGTCACTCCCCACCTTCAGAGCCTTGCTGTCTGCCCAAACAGTGGTTTTCTGCCATATAGGAGGTATCAGCGTACTCAGGACAATTTGCCAAACAAATTTAAGGATCCATTTTATCCTCTTGCCCCTGTTGAAATTAAAAAATTGAGGCTAAAAGAACATTTTTGGGGAAAAAAAGGACTTTTTCCTTTTCACCGCTCAATGCATGAAGCACCTGAGGGTTCAAAGTGCTAACCGTGCATCTAGAAAAATTCCTTGAGGGGTTTAATTTCCCAAATGGGATCACTTGTGGGGGGTTTCTACTGTTTAGTCACAACAATGGCTCTCCACATGTGACATGGAGTCAGCTAAATATCAGCTAAATGTTGCTCCTTCCCTTCCGAGCCCTGCCGTGCACCCAAACAGTGTTTTTTTAACCAGATGTGAGATATAGGCATACTTGGGATAAAGTGCATAACAAATTTTGGTGTACATTTTCTGCTGTTACCCTTGTGAAGATGCAAAATTTGAGTCTAAAGTCTAATTTTTGTTGGAAAAATTACAATGTTCATTTTTTCCTTCCACATTGCTTTGGTTCCCATGAATCATCTGAAGGGTTAATAATTTTCTTGAATGAGGTTTTGATTAGTTTAAGAGTGCAGTTTTTGGAATGGTGTCACTTTTGGGGGTTTTCTCTCATTTAGGTCCCTCAAAGTCGCTTCAAATGTGATGTGGTCCCTAAAAAAAAAAATGGGTTTGAAAGTTTTGTTGGAAAAAATGAGATTGCTGATGAACTTTGAACCCTTCTAACTTCCTAACAAAAACAAAAATGTTGTTTCAAAAACTGTGCTGATGTAAAGTAGGCATGTGGGAAATGTTATTTATTAGCTATTTAGTGATAACACTATCTGGTTTAATGGACTAAAAATTAAATGTTTGAAAATTGCAAAATTTTCACCAAATTTCCATTTTGTTAACAAATAAATGCAAAAATGATCACCCTAAATTTTTTTTTTTTTAGTCAGATAAATTTTTATTGAACAAATAAACAGGCATACAGGAAAATGACCAGTATATACATTTTGTTATTAAATCTCTGAAACCCCTTTCCCGCTCTCCTCCCTCCCCCTCCCCCCCCAGACAGCAATCACCCGTAACAAATCATATCAACAATTTTTTAGATATGTCACAATACAATCCTCCTCCCTCCGTTCCTTCTACCCCTTATACACCCCCTGTTTACTCATGCGTATTCGTCTCTTCTTACGTGCCATATTCTAGCCATGGGGACCAAATCTTGGTGTATACATTATCCCTCCCACGTCTGTGATATATGTTACTTTCTAACTTAGAAATATAGCTTGCCTGTGTCAAGAACTCTCTTCTGGTCGGAGGTTCCTCCCTGATCCAGTATCTGGCTATTAGTTTCCTTGCTATAAACAACAGTCTTGCGATGGCAGTTTGTGAGTTGGGGTCCACACGAATCTCGTCTATGTAGCCCAGCAGGCACACCACCGGTTCTCTTGGTATAGCGCATTTATATGCCCCCTCTATCCTGTTAATGATCAATAACCAGTATGTTGACAGTCTTGGGCATGTCCACATCATGTGATATATCCCGGCCTCTTCCGTTTTACATCTAGGACACTCCGAGGTAGGTCTCAAATTCACCCCAAACAGGAAGGCAGGTGATCTGTAGACTCTATATATCAGATATAATTGGGACAGTCTACCCGGTTCATTAAGGGATAAATTCGGGACCCACTCCAGAATGGAGGACCATTTGTCCTCATCTATGACCCCCACTTCCGCCTCCCATTTCGTTTTTGCCCGTGTCGGGTATTGAAGCGAGTATGTATGTAGCAGGTCTCCATACACCATGGAAATCACCCCTCTTGTAGGTCCATCACCACATACATAATCTATCACTATGTCTTTTTGTATACAAATCTCCCCAACCCTCCGTTGTGTTTGGAAGGCATGCTGCATCTGTACGTATTGGTATACCCCAGTTTCTCTTAGTCCAAATTCCTCTCTCAATTGTGTGAACGGTTTTAAGCTATTCCCAACTATTATCTGGTGCACATATCCAATGCCCTTATTTCGCCACTCATGCAAACATCCCAACTCTCGTATCTCCTGCAGGTTATGGTTGTTCCACAGTGGAGAATATTTAGTGAACTGTGTTATTCCCCTCGCCTGTTTCAATTTCTCCCATACTTTATGATATAAAAGCAGAGTGGGATTTAATTTCCCCGCTAAATTCATGGTATTGTCCTCTAAGCATTGCACCAACGGGCATTTCTCCATTACCTTTTCCAGTATCCTTTGGACTACTGGTCCCTCTGCTCGCTGCACCCATCCCCTCACATGTTGTCCCTGAGCTGCCAAGAAATAAAGGTATGTATTCGGCAGTGCCAGACCCCCCTCATCTTTAGGTTTTTGCATGATCTCTAGCCTCAAACGTGCCTGCTTTTTCCCCAAATTAGGCTCCTAAAAATGGTGTTAATCTGCTTGAATCTCTTCTGTGGGACCCAGATGGGAGCATTGTGCAATATATATAGCAGTTTAGGCATCAAAATCATTTTAATTAGATTTATCCGGCCCACCACAGATAGGCATAATTTACTCCATGCCCCCACCTTTGCCCTGAGAAGATCCAATACAGGGGATAGATTAGTAGAAAGGTAATCCGTGATTGGGGCTGAGATCCATACTCCCAAATATTTAAATTTATCCACAATACGTAGTCCCCCCACTTCCATATCACTAGGCAGCTTATCATCTAAAGCAAACAGCGTAGACTTGGTCCAATTAATACGCAAGCCGGAGACATCTCCAAATCTCTCAAATAGTCTCATAGCGCTACCCAAGGATTCCTCCGGTTCCTCTAGAAACAGCAGGATGTCGTCTGCATACAGGGCCACTTTCTCCTCCAGGTTCCCGTATCTGAACCCTCTCACCTCTTGTGTGTCTCGTATCGCAACCGCCAAAGGCTCCACCGCTAAGGCAAACAGGAGAGGGGACAGTGGACACCCCTGCCTCGTGCCTCTACATAAGTCTATACGCTGTGACAGCATCCCATTTACTCGGACTCTGGCCACTGGTTGAGAGTATAGCAACCGCACCCACGAGAGAAATTGTGGGCCAATGCCCATCTTTTCCATGACCGCCCACAAGTACTCCCACTCCACACTATCAAATGCCTTGCGGGCGTCCAAGGATGCTATCACTCTCTGGCCGGCATTGTCAACCGGTAGCTGCATATTTAAATATAATCTCCTTATATTAATTGCCGTCGACCTACTCGGCATAAAGCCTGATTGGTCCGGATGGATCAATTTATTGATGACCCCAGACAGCCGGTTAGACAACACCTTTGCCAGGAGTTTGACATCTGATGTCAAAAGTGAGATTGGTCTATAGGAGTCCGGTTGTTTCAGGTCCTTATCCTCCTTTGGTATCACTATGATAATCGCCTCTCTCATGGATGCGGGCAACACCCCCCCCTCTCTTGATTTTTCCAATACTTTTCTAAGTTTGGGCAACAACACCTCTTCCATGCTTTTGTATATTTCAATCGGAAGTCCGTCCCCCCCTGGAGCCCTGTCGTTAGTCATAGATGCCAGTGCTACACTCAGCTCCTCATCTGTCAGTGGTCCCTCCAACCCCTCTCTTTCTATTGCCAACAATTTAGGTAGTTTAACCCCTCGCAAATACGATACCACACCCCCGCCCGTGGCGTCCGAGCCAGAGGAGTATAGACCCCTATAGAAGTCTGTGAAGACCGAACCTATCTCCACACTATCCACAGTCAGGTCACCATCCATCTTTTGAATGGAGTATATGAATGGGGTCCTCCTCTGGGCCGCCGCCACCACCGATAGCATGTGGCCCACCCTTTCCCCCTCCTCATAAAAGGTGGACCTCTGAAATTCCCTCCTCTTCTGTGTCTTTTCCAATAGATATTGATTTGCCCTCTCTTGTGCCTCCTTCAGCCTGTCTCCAGCCTCCGGTGTACCAATCCTAAGCACCTCTGCCTCTGCCTCACACAAGGTCTCTACCACTGCTCTTTCTTTCCGTCTTGATTCTGCTTTACAACGACTAATTTCTCTAATGAGAAGTCCCCTTAGGTATGCCTTTCCAGTGTCCCAAACTATCTGTGGCTCTGCACTCCCCTCATTTAAATCAAAGTATTCAGCAACCTCTGTGGATAACTTGTTCATATCCAGCGAACGCAGCCATGCCGGGTGAAGTCTCCAGCCCCCCTGCCTCCTCATCCTAGACTCCGTCCGCTGGATACACACACAAATGGGCTTATGGTCTGATATTATCCTTGGCAAGTACTCCACCTTTGCTACTATCGCCTCCATTTGTTCGTTTCCCAGTGCCATATCTATGCGGGATAAAGTATTGTGAGTTGACGAATAACATGAGAAACACCGTGTTTCTTCGTTCCTCATCCTCCACAGGTCCCTCAGTCCCAGCTCCCTAACGTACGTACCGAATGGTGTTATGTGGCTCTGTGTTCTGTCTGGATTAGACTTGTATTTGTCCCAAAAATCGTCTTGGACATTATTAAAATCTCCTATTAAAAGGAGCGGAACGTTCCCAAGTCTTCCCACCCACTCCATCACCTCTCTGATTTTTTTACTTGAGTAAGGCGGAGGTATATACATGGCCACAATAGCTGTAAGTACCCCCCATAGTCTACACACCAAAATGACATATTGTCCCTCCGTGTCTGTGTGGTTGTCCACGTGTTCATACTTCGTAGTCATAGGAATCAGTACTGACACCCCCTTGGAGTATGTGGAGTAGGTGGCATGGTACGCGTCTGCAATCCATCGCTTTTGTAAAACCCCCTGTGTGTCTTTAACCAGGTGTGTCTCCATTAAGCAAATCACTGCCGGTTTCTGGTCTTTTATATGTTGTAGAATGGTAGTCTGTCTGGTCACGTCAGAGAGGCCTCTTACATTCCAACTTAGTATTTTAATATGTTCTCCCATATTCACTGGTATGATCATGTGTGTACAATATGTCCCAGGCCATGTGCTGTCTGTCCCTCCCCCCTTTCCCTATAATATTCTGCCCCCCCTCCCCCCTTTCCCTTCCCCCCTGACTCCTCCCCTCCCTTTCCCTAACATCTCGTCTCTCACCGAGAGTGGGTCTCCAATACCTAGCGCCCAATCTGCTCGGTACCTCGAAACCTATGATTGCAATCCTCCTTCCTCCTCCCGCCTTAAAAAAAATTCGTTATGCAACTTGCTATACATGTGATACATACACTACAAATTTACAGTAGGATATAAACCGCATATCCCAACACCATCCGGACACCTTCTCAAACTTACAGTGCTCCAGAAGCTGTCCGGCTACCCCCTCAGTACCCCCACCCCCATCTCTGGAAACAACAAAGATGAACAGCCCGTAGTAGGGCAAACAAATCCCCCTTTACTTTAAGGGCTATAAAATGTAAACACTTGGGTATAAGACCCATTTGATCCTTTTCACCGGTATAGTTCTACCAATTCCCGTGGCACTCCTGGGAACATCACTGCTTAACTTTAGTCCCGTTCACTGCCACAGCTCAGCCGTCCGTTGCTTTAAGCTTTTTAGCATTGACATCCAGCCATTGGGTAGCCTCTTCTGGTGTCGTAAAAAACTGAACTTTGTCCAGGGCAATCACTCTCAGCCTTGCCGGGAAGAACATTGAGTACTGTATCCCCATGTCCCGCATGCGTCTCTTAACTCCCTTGAATTGCATCCTTTGTTTCTGTACCGTTGGGGAGTAGTCGGGGTACATTGCAATTTGCTGCCCATTAATTGTCAGATCTTCTGCATCTCTCGCTTTCCTAAGGATAATGTCCCGGTCTCTGTAGTTTAGAATCCTGGCTAGCACAGTGCGGGGTTCTGCCCCTGGTGGTCTCTGCTGTGTGGGGACCCTGTGGGCTCTCTCAACTGCAAATACTTTAGTCAGGAAATGTTCCCCAATCTTTTCTTTTAGCCAGGTTTCTATAAAACCAGTGGGGTCTCTCCCCTCTGCCCTTTCCGGTATGCCCACTATACGGATATTGTTCCTTCGTGACCTGTTTTCCAGGTCATCATTCTTTGCAATCACCTCTGCTAGCTGCTGGCTGTGCTTTTTCTCAACTTTTTGCATGGCTGTAATAGTGTCCTCTGTTGTTCCCACTCTCTCCTCCACTGCAGCCATGCGCTTATCAGCTTTTTTAAGGGTTATATTTATGTTGGTGATCTCCCCCTGCAGTCTGTGAACCTGTTCAGCCACAGTAGTCAGTGTCTTTTTGCAGGAGGACACTAAGCAGAATACGTCCCTCAGTGTGGGTTCTCTCTGCATCTCAGGCTCTCCTGAGCCCCCTGCAGCTTCCTCCATTGCCGGGTCTGCCTTCTCTGTATTGCCAGCTTCTCCCTCTGATTGGGAATCCTCTTCCTCCACTATCGGGCCACTCGCACCCTCTCCTCCAGCACCCACCTTAGCTCCTTCAGATTTCCTGGAGAATCGCTCCAGTTTTGCTGCAGCCGCCATCCTGTGTCTGCAGGCGGTGTTCTCCTTCTCTGCAGCCTCCCGCGCCACGGCGCCATCTTGGGAGCTTCCTCCTCCAGCAATGCCCACATCTTGCTGCCTCCATCTCGTCATTACTGCCGTGTGCGGGCTCCAAAGTGTCGGCAATCGGGTCCTGGCAGTCTCCCCCGTCACACTCGAGAGTTTGGGGCTTCAAACGGCGAGATATGCGGCGGTATAGTGTTTCGGTCGGCGGGAGATCTCCACACAGCGTCCGCTCACATTACCCGCTAGGCCACGCCCCCCGATCACCCTAAATTTACCACTAACATGTAGTTCAATATGTCACAAAAAAAACAATCTCAGTATCACTGGGATCCGTTGAAGCGTTCCAGAGTTATTACCTCATAAAGGGACATTGGTCAGAATTGCAAAAAATAGCCTTCAATTATTGTCCTCAGAGACTATAGGGTCTGCGAGACAGGGGTGAGAGGAGAAAGGAGGGCGCAGATCTAGGTAAATAAAGTTGATAGTGAAAATTATCCCCACCTTTTTGATGTCTTGTATACTTGGTGTATATTCTATGGGGAGTTGGAGTGTCAGTCTGGATCTGCTGGCCTGCTGCCCGATACCGGAGAAACAAACTGCCCAGTATAGGGTTCGTCAGGAAGAGATAAAACCAGGAAATTCCGGTTTGTTGTGGTGCGCTCCCAGAGGATGCACAGGATACTCCATATATTTTGAAAGTACCGTATATACTCGTGTATAAGCCGAGTTTTTCAGCCCAAAAATTGGGCTGAAAAGTCACCCCCCCGGCTTATACACGGGTCAATGCGGTAACTTCTCCAACAAGGCTGGAGGAGGCTGCTGAATGAGCGGCCCATCACGTGGGGCCGCTCATTAGATAACATGGCTCCCCCTGCCCATCACAACGGCAGGGGGAGCCGTGCATACAGCCCCCCAGTGGCACTAGCCCCCCATCATGAGAAGAGCCCCACACACTTTGCAGAGCCCCCCCGCTGCATTATCTTACCATCTGCGGGTCCTGCAGTCATCATCGCACGCTGTGTTCTGGTCTCACGTGACCCGGCGCGATGACGTCATTCCACTGCGACCGCCGGGTCACAAGAGACCGGGAACACAGTGCGCGAGGATGGACTGGAGGACCCGCGGTGAAGAAGACCCTGGATGGTAAGATAATGCAGCGGGGGGGCTCTGCAAAGTGTGGGGGGCTCTTCTCATGATGGGGGGGGCGAGTGCCACTGGGGCCTGCTGTATATACCCTTGGGGGCCTGCTGTATATACCCCTGGGGGCCTGCTGTGTATATACCCCTGGGGCCTGCTTTGTATTTACCCCTGGGGGCCTGCTGTGTATATACCCCTGGGGGCCTGCTGTGTATATACCCCTAGGGGCCTGCTGTGTATATACCCCTGGGGGCCTGCTGACTATATACTCCTGGGGGCCTGCTGTGTATATACCCCTGGGGGCCTGCTGTGTATATACCCCTGGGGGCCTGCTGTGTATATACCCCTGGGGGCCTGCTGTATATCTGTCCTGGTGGCTGTATACCATACTACTGGGGCCTGTATACCACTGGGAGGGCCTGTATACCTCACTGCTGGGGGTTGTATACCTGTGCTGGAGTCCACCCTCGGCTTATACGCGAGTCAATAAGTTTTCCCAGTTTTTGGGGGCAAAAGTAGGGGGGTCGGCTTATACACGGGTCGGCTTATACACGAGTATATACGGTATCTAATTTATTATTCCATGTACATACAATGCATTTCAGCTAGACATATAAAAATAGCCTTCATCAGGTAAAATCATGTGTAACTTGAAAAACAGGATTTAAATAGGGAGATTTAGTCCAACCCTTCAATTAGCTGCTTCATTAATTAAATGTATATGCACATCCCTACTCAATAATTAGATTGCTAATTAGAAAGGGATATGTTGTTTAAATCTTTAACATATATCTTTTTGTGTTTTTCTCTTACAGATACTCATACAGGTTTGTATATAGCTTCTTATCATGAGTATTGTGCGATCTTCTCTGTTTATATGTTCTTTTTTATATATGTTCCTTCCTTGGGAAGATCGCACAATACTCATGATAAGAAACTATATACAAACCTGTACGAGTATCTGTAAGAGAAAAACACAAAAAAATATATGTTAAAGATTTAAACAACATATAATCCCTTTGTAATTAGCAACCTCATTATTGAGTAGGGATGTGCATATGACTTTAATTAATGAACTAATTGAAGGATTGGATTAAATCTCCCTATTTAAATCCTGTTTTTCAAGTTACACATGATTTTACCTGATGAAGGCTATTTTTATACGTCTAGCCGAAATGCATTGTATGTACATGGAATAATAAATTAGATACTTTCAAAATATACGGAGTATCCTGTGCATCATCTGGAAGCGCTCCACAACAAACCGGAATTTCCTGATTTTATCTAAAAAATAGCCTTGTCATTAGGGTTCAGGGGTAAATAACCCAAATCACAATATATTATTGCCCATGTTTGTACCGTATGCTTACAATAATGTATGAACACAATATAGTATACCTAACATAATAATAATAATAATATAATATTTATTCATTTATATAGCGCTATTAATTCCATAGCACTTTGCATATATCAGTAATGCTGTCTCTCTTGGAGCTCACAATCTAAACATCCTATCAGTATTTTATCAAAATAACAGTAAGTGAGACATCACTGAAATCAGGGTCTCTGCTCATATATCATACTGCTCTGATAAAATTGCAAAATTCTGGTGGTAGATTCCCTTTAACAGGGTCGGTCGTTTCTGCAGTTATACGTAATTGCAAAACGTACCGACCCTGTAAAGGGAATCTACCACCGATTTATGCAATGTTATCAGAGCAGTATGATATATGAGCAGGGACCCTGATTTCAGTGATGTCTCACTTACTGTTATTTTCATAAAATCACTGTTTATATACTGCAGATCTAGCAGTCCTCTAAATGCTGAGCACTGCAAAACTTCATCCACGACAATGTCTGCATAAGCAGAAAGCTACCAATCAGTGCTGGGGGTGGGGTTATACAGAGCTCATGAATATTGAAGACTACATGGCAGCAGGTTTATTCATTTTCTAGAGATAATCTGCTGATAACAGTGATTTAATCAAAACTACAGCAAGCGGCCCAATAAGTGACACATCACTGGAACCAGGATCTACATCTCTACAATATGCTGCTCTCAAATTAGGAGGCAAAAACTGGTTACAGAATGCCTTTAAAGATGTTATTCCATTAGGATATTTAGTAGAAGAAGCTTGGGGAACCTGTGATAAGTAAAGCATTAGTAAGTTATATAACCTACTTTGTTAGGCCTATATTACCTGGATGACTCATTAATGCAAACAATTTTACTAAGTAGCACCATTAAATTTTTGTTCTGAATTCCGCATTTCTACGCAGCAACAGGCGGCTGTTTTGTACTCACTTTGTGATGAAGACAACTCAAATGCAAAATGACATGAAAAGACTACACTTACTATAACGTCTTGGATAAGGAACATCTCAGCTCCAGAAGCAGAAAGGTGATCAGGAAACAAAATTTTGATAGATGATCCAGGCAAAGTACTAGGTCCAGCATTGTAAACCTAAAATCAAAGATCATATGCTAATTAAGAGGAAAAAATCTCCCACCGAAGGCTTTATATATATAGACAACTAGCTGTAATACCCGGCTACGCCCGGGTTAATAATTGAAGTTAGCTATAACAAAATAGAAATTGAATATTTCATATTAATGACCTTTAGGAAAATAGAAGCTGAGCTGTGATTGATTGCTATATGCAGCCTGATAAATCTCCAGCCAACAGTAAACCCTCCCCCTGGCCGGCAGTATATGTTACCTCACACATACACATAATAGACAGCTCATGTGACTGACATCTGCCTTAATTCCCTATATGGCACATGTGTTGCACATTGGCTGTTTTTAATCAGATGTTTATTTTTGGAAATTAAAGATATCACCGTATGAGGCGAGCTGTGTGAGGCGATTTGTGCACATCTGTGTCTGTCTGTGTGGTGTGTGTGTCCCTGGGGTGTGTGTGTGTCTTTGGGGTGAGTGCATGTGTCCCTATAGGGTGTGTATGTGTGTGTCCCTGTGGGGGGGGGGTCTGTGTGGTGTGTGTGTGTCTCTGTGTTGTGTGTGCCTCTTTGTGATGTGTGTGTGTCCCTGTGTGGTGAATGCATGTGTCTCTATAGAGTGTGTATGTGTGTGTGTCCCTGTGGGGGGGTCTTGTGGTGTGTGTGTGTCTCTGTGTTGTGTGTGTCTCTTTGTGGTGTGTGTGTGCGTCCCTGTGGGGGTTGAGTGCATGTGTCCCTATAGGGTGTGTATGTGTGTGTGTCCCTGTGGGGGGGTCTGTGTGGTGTGTGTGTCTCTTTGTGGTGTGTGTGTGCTCCCTGTGGGGTTGGTGCATGTGTCCCTATAGGGTGTGTATGTGTGTGTCCCTGTGGGGGTGTCTGTGTGTGTGTGTGTCCCTGTGTGTGTGGTGTCTTTGGTGTGTGTGTTCCTGTGGGGTGAGTGCATGTGTCGCTATAGGGTGTGTGTGTGTCCCCGTGGGGGATGTGTGTGTGTGTCTCTGTGTTGTGTGTGTCTCTTTGTGGTGTGTGTGTGTGTTCCGGTGCGTGGTAAGTATCCAATGTTGGGGCTGCACCTTAGCGACTATACACTTGCTGTTACTCTTTGTGTGCGTGTGGTGTGTATACATGTCCCTGTGTGGGTGAATATCCCATGTTGGGGCCCCACCTTAGTGACTATATGCTGGTATATGCTGTTAGTCTTTGGCACAGTCATTAAGCCCCTCTCATTCACAACTGTCAACTGGTAACTGTCACTTTTTCCCCATTAATTTGTACTATAGGGGCAAAATTGTCTCGGGGTCCAGATGTGTGACTGTGCGATATTTTGTGGCTGTAGTTGCGACGGTGTAGATGCCAATCCCGGACATACACACACACACACCATACACACATTCATAAAACAAGAATAAATGTATATAGCTTGATCCAAAATTAGCCTCTTCTGCCACTTATAACAGTCAAGTGTTTTAGAATTACATCATACAATTTTTGGGGGGAAAGTTACCATTGAAAACTAAACTGTTTTATTGTTAAATCAAATAGTGATGATAACATATTATGTTTAGGATGAGAGTCCTAATAGCTATGGTCCTGGAAGAAATATAATTAGGCTATGTGCACATGGTGCGATTTTTGCTGCAGATTTGGTGCAGAAATTTCGTAACAAAATACCATGCGGAAATTCCCCTTACAGTGTGTAGAAAGGTGTTCAAATCAAACTCTTATTCACTGCACTCTAAATCTGAAGATCGGCAGCCGGCAGGTGTATCATTTACGTCAGTTATAGCCCAGATAAAATAGCAGAACCCTCTACTTGGCTGTTTCCACCAGTGCTGACTGCCAACAAATCCCCATTCATGGGGTCCATCTTTTTGGCAAAGAGTAGAGCTGGAAGCAGTCAGACTCCCTCCTATGTGGCATTTATCACCTATGAAGGTTTTAAAATGGACTGCCTCTTCAGTTACATACACAATGTTTGTCATGCTGGTCCCAGCTCATGAGTAGAAGAATCTGTAGTACTGATGTGAATGGCTGCTGTAGAACACTAACGGCAAGTGGCATGGTAACTTCATCCTCACTTTAAAGGAAACCAACCACTAGGATTTTCATATATAATGCAAAGCCAGTGGCATACTGGCACTAGGATGCTGAATGCAATGATACCTTTAGTTGATAGATTGGATGCTTGATTGCAGTAAAATGTCTAATTAAAGGTCTGGAAATGCACTATGCATTTGGCGTGTGCATAGGGGTTGGTTATATTATCTCACCCTTGCATCCTTTCTCATTGTAAACACCATTGGAGCACGCTTGGTCACAGGAGAAGGAGGAGAAAGCCCACAACATCAGCTGGCTGACCCAAGAACAACAAAGAGATGAAGGAGAGAGGATGTGAGGGTACATGCGATGCCCACAGCACAAGCAGCCCAGAAGTGCGGATCAGTAGTACAGTATCTTTAGTAAGAAGGAGCTGGAGGTAGCGCTATGTGCAGGCGCTGACTCCGATGCCATCTTACTGAAGTGATACTGCAATACTTCAACATACTAATGCGCACACACAGGAAAGAATGTAATGGTGGTGCCATGGAAGGAAGGCCAGTGGAACATATAGGGATCAATGTAAAGTGGAAACCACCGGTGCTTGTCTTCATAAAATTTGTTCTTTATTGTTAAATGAAATTTATAAAATCATTCAGCGTGCTTCATTTAACAATAAAGAACAAAATTTTATGAAGACAAGCACCGGTGGTTTCCACTTTACATTGTTTCCTGGGCAGTTGCCAAAGCTGCCACACCAGGTGCAGGAATCCAGGAGGATATGGGCGGTGGAGCGGCCTTTTCCCTTTCCCTTTCCCAGTGAATGCATGGAACATATAGGGATGACATAATAAAGACAGACCAGACCAACATAGTCCCACCCCTATGCACACGCCAGTTACATAAACAGTGCTTTTTGGACCTTTGATTAGACATACTACTGCAATCAAGCATCCAATCTACCAACTAAAGGTACAATTGTATTCAACATCATAGCACCAGATGGCACTGGCTTTAAATTTTACACTGCTCAAAAAACCAAAGAGAACACTTAAACATCACAATGTAACCTCAAGTCAATCACACTTCTGTGAAATCAGCCTATCCAGTTATGAAGCAGCACTGATTGTGAATCAATTTTCCCTGCTGTTGTGCAAATAGAACAGACAACAGGTAGAAATGATAGGCATTTAGCAAGACATCCTCTAAAAAGGAGTAGTTTTGTAAGTGCTGACCACAAACCATTTCTCTGCTCTTACCCTTTTTGGCTGTTGTTTTCTTCACTATTACATTTTGTCATTGCTCTCACCCCTAGAGTAAGCATAAGGCGGTGTCTACAACGCACAGAAGTTGCTCAGGTTGTGCAGCTCCTCCAGGATGGCAGATCAATACGAGCTGTGGCAAGAAGGTTAGCTGTGTCTGTTAGCACAAAGTCCAGAGCATTAGATACACCATATGGAGAAAAGAATCTGGTCTTTTGCTTCTGTGTTGTTCACAGTTTTACTACTGGCCCATATGGCAAAAATAACAGGGTCCAGAGCATGGAGCAGATACCAGAAGGCAGGCTAGTACGCCAGGAGACATGGAAGGGGTTGTATGAGGGCAACAACCCAGCGGCAGGACCACTACCTCTTCCTTTGTGCAAGGAGGGTCAAGAAATACAGGGCCAGAGTCCTGCAAAATGAACTGCAGCAGGCCACTAACATCCATGTGTCAGCTCAAACTGTCAGGAACAGACTCTATGATGGTGGTATGAGGACCAGATGTTCAGAAGTGCGTGGTGCGCTTACAGCCCAACACCGTGCAAGGCATTGGCATTTGGCATAGAACACCGAGATTGGAAGATTCAACATTGGCACTCTGGAGGGAGTTGGAATTCCATGTTGCTCAGGACAGCCCCGAAACATTACTGCTCTAGAGGAGATCTGCATGGAGTAATGGGCCAACATACCAGCAACAGTGTGTGCCAACCATGTGAAGACTTACAGAAAATGTTTGAAACCTCTGTCATTGCCAACAAAGGATATATAAAAAAAGTATTGAGATAAACTTTTGTTATTGATCAAATACTTATTTTCCACCAAAATTAAAAAGAAAAATTCTTTCCAAATCAGACAATGTGATTTCAGGATTTGGTTTCTCATTTTGTCTCTCATAGTTGAGGTCTACCTAAAATGTCAATTACAGGCCGACCTCATCTTTTTGAGTGGGAGAACTTGCACTTGTATTGGTGGCTGACTAAATACTTTTTTCCCCACTGTAATTATTATTACTTATTTTAGGGTGTCTGCTCATTTTTGTTCCTTTTCTTTGGTTTTGCTGATTTGTGGCCTGTGTGAACATGCACCTATATACTGCATACGTATACTTGCGTTCCAGTTCAGTTTTTGGTTCTCTTCGTTTTTTTTTTGCAGTCAATGCAAACTAAGGTGTGGTCTGCCTTCCAATTAGCTGGACATTGTGTATATAGCTTGGGCCCCTAGCCCTGCTCAGTTCTTAACATGTTTTCGTCACTTGACATCTGGCAAGGTTTTTAATATGTGATGCTAGGTTTGACCGTCCCGATGAGGTCACCTTGACATGGTGGGATGGCTTTTACATTTTTTGATTAAAATCATGTTACCAAATACCCTATTTTTATTTTCATTTCAAATAATTTACTTATTTTAGGGTATCTGATCATTTCTGTTTCTTTTCTTTGGTTTTGCTGTTTTGTGGCCTGTGTGAACATCCACCTATATATACTGCATGCATACACTTGCGTTCTAATTCAGTTTTTGTTTTTCTATGATGGAGGCATTGATGCTATGGATTGGCCTGCCAATTCCCTACACCTGAATCCAATCGTGCATATCTGGGACATGTTGTCTTTTTCCATCCACCAACCTTGCACGACAGACTGAGACTGTCCAGGAGTTGACTGATGCTCTAATACAGGTTTGAGAGGAGATCACTCAGGAGAATATCCTTTGCCTCATCAGGAACATGCCCAGGCATTGTAGGGAGGTCATACTGGAACATGGAGGCCACACACACTACTGGGCCTCATCTCCTTATCTTAAGGCATTTCCATTGAAGTTTGATCAGGCTGTGATATGATTTTCCACTTTGATGTTGAGTATCATTCCAAATCCAGACCTCCATGGGATATTAATTTTGATTTACATTGATCATTTTTATGTTTTATTATTCTCAACACATTCCACTATGTATTGAATAAAGATGTGCAACTGCAATTTTTCATTAATCGAGATCTAGGATGTGGTACGATAGTGTTCCCTTTATTTTTTTGAGCAGTGTATAAGAAAATCCTGGTGGTTGGTTCCCTATAAGTATTTTGTCTGTTTATATGTATTTTTAGGAAACACTAACAAAGTGAGTTAGTAGCTATTTCATTGAAATTATCATTTTTGTTCCATTTTAATTAATTTTCTTCTTAATGAAGCAATTATATTAAACTACACACATAACAGTAAATGGCTCACGTCTTTGCATTAGCTTAATTTGCCATTCTTTGTTTATAAATCATTCTGGGTTTTTTTTTCCAAAGAAGTTGTTTGGCGCCAGATTTATATATTTCCAGAGCAAACATATGTTACAATTTCTGCATGTTCTTTCACTGCTGGGAAAAAATTCCTGTGGTCACTACTGTTTCATAACAGAGCATAAACATTGAACACATTTCCATCCATGTTCCCTATTCTCATCTGACGCAAAACTAACAGTTGTTTCCTTATTGATGCTTGTGTATGTGAGCATGTGTGTATATACATATACACTTAGACACACAAAGGATTAGTTTTATTATATTGCCAAAAGAATCCTTAACATTTCTTGTGGTATACAAACCATGAAATATGCCCATTTGAATGTAGCCTTAAGGCCCCGTCACACACTTCAATGTCGTTAGCGATCTGATCGCTGGAGACATTGACGGCTCATTGCTGGTGAGTTGTCACACAGGCAGACTAACCAGCAATCATTGGACCAGCGACATCGTGGAAATTATTTAAATATCGTTTCCAAGATGTCTGCAGGCTGGTATCCATGGTAGACTGCGGGTAACTAGGCAGCGCGCACTGCCTAGATACCCGATGTGCAACTGGGTTACCAGCCTTCTCCGCTCACCGGCTGGTATCCAAGGTACGCAGCGGGTAACTAGGGTCCCTACTTCATTCGATACACTTACATTGAACCCATCCCATCAGCACATGATCGCATGTAGCAAATCAAAAGCTTGTAGTCACGTGCCAACCATTCTTCGCAACGGAGAATACTCACAGAGCGTCATGTGCGTAATATCAGAACTTACAAGTCTGTAGTCACATAAAGTATCTGCAGACTTCTTGTGTAAGGCTGGACAATCTCCTTAAGTCATATTAAAGCCTATGGGTGCATTTTTTTGCAGACGTGCCAAGTTTAGCCTGATTTGTGGACCAAGCTCATACATTTCTATAAATGGGTCCATGATTTGAATCTGCGTGCTGTCTGTTAATGAACACAGTTGTGAGAGTTCAGCCTCAGAATAAAACCAAATGTAGCTGGTTAAGTGATACAACTGGCCGTGTGGGAATGCTTGTGAGTGCATGTTCAACACACCAACTGACTTCAACCATAGTGCTCTTGTGAAATCAGAACATATAGGTAATTTTCACAAATGTCTATAAAGTACTTGTACCCTCTACTCATTTTTATATATTTTTATCAATTGATAATTTATCACTACTAACGTCAAACTATTCACAGATGTCATGATAAACTGATAAACAGGATAACTGATAAAGGATATGCAGTTTAACTGAAAATGAATTACTGTTCTCTTTCTTTGTGTTCGTCACAAATATTATTAAACACAAAATAAAGCAGACCTGTAATGTGAAATTAAGTGGCTGGAAGTGACATTCCAAATCTCGGAGTATAATAAAATTCGAGCCATCCACTGTATCGCCATACACAAAGGACGAAGGGGACACAGTCCTGAATAAAAGAAGAAATCACTCAAATAAGAATTTGCTTTGTGTTGTGGTCACAAATTACTACAAAACGTATAGTGTATAAGAAAAGATCTGTTGGCTTTCATAACATTTCTGTTTTAATAAATATTTGTATTTCCCAAGAACAAACCGTTCTGGTGCTAACCTGGGGACATCACATCTTTGAACAGACCCCTGTAGAGGACAATAAACTTTGACACTTCTTACATGAACTGTTATCACAACTATTTCACCCTCCTCCTCATCCCTGTTTTTTGACCAGCCATTAATCTCAAGGCCCCGTCACACGCGTCAATGTCGTCAACGATCTGATCGCTGGCGACATTGACGGATGATCGCTGGTGAGCTGTCACACAGGCAGACTCACCAGCGATCATTTTACCAGCGACATTGTGGAAATGATTTAAATATTGTTTCCACAATGTCTGCAGGCTGGTATCCAGGGTATCTAGGCAGCGCTCACTGCCTAGTTACCCGCAGTTTACCTTGGATACCAGCTCCCAGCGCTTCCTGAGAGGCGCTGGGAGTTGGCTAATCGCGTCTCCTGGTGTCACACGCAGCGATGCTGCGTGTACACCGGGCGACCATGTAATGACCAGAGCTCCTATTAAGATCCAGTGAGTCACAGACTGAGACAGAGGCAGAAATAAACAACAGTATTTTTACTGATATGGGGATCAAGGTATGGTTCAGTAAGGAATGTAAAAGTCTCAAAATTCCCTTAAAATATTACCAATAACAGTTTAACACCCTCAGCGTTAGCCGACATCAATGCACCGATCTCAGAGTTCCCAGGGTATGTAAATCACACTCAGAACCAGGAGCAAATTTACCTACACGTTAGACTTATCAAGGATTTAACTTAACTAAAGGCTATGTACATCAACTGTGGGCGGTCTGATGGGACCTCTGAGATGGCACATTGAGTATAACTTATCACAACTAATAACAATACATTACACTATATCAATGCTGGCTATACACTTAGCACAGGGATACCCGGGTATCTCAACACTATGGTGCCATCAACCTCAAATGTAGCTTTACACTGGTGTATATTCCACCTGGGCTGCAGCAAGTCCAGAAAAAGAAAAGAAAAACCTTTGGCATCAAAAAAAACGTATTGTAAAAAAAAAAACAGCAAAATTTGGCAGCTTACCAGCCAATGCCAGATTCACCTGTCCAGTACTTTAGTTCTGTAAGCTTGGGGTGAAATCTGTGGAGCACTCTTTTCCAGGGCTTGTCAGCACCTTGTCAGGATCCTCCCAATGTGGATGGCACCGGACGCCGGCTCTCCTTCGCAGTCACTCACGGCCTTCCTGGAAGCCAATCACTCGCTCCATCAGGGGGAACATCTCCTCAGCCTCTCCTCGGATGCTGGACACTTGCTCAGTTCAAGATACAGTCTTTAGTCCACACAACAGGGCTTGCAAACAACTTTAAAGGCCCATATAGCTTGCACTGGCTCTGCTGTAATCCTTACACTAGTAATGGCCACCGCAAAGAGAGATCAACAACAACAGGAGCAACTGACAGAGCCGTCACCAAGGCAACCAGAGACCGTGCTTTCACTTTCCTAGACACAGAGCAGTCACCATGGCAACCAGAGACTGTGCTTTTCACTTTCCTGGGCCACTACAAAATGGCAGTCTGCTTGGTTTTAGCAGCCTATTAGTTTACTCTCTTACAACCATCACCAGGTTTTCTGTCCAGTCCGAAAACCTGGCGATGATCATGATCAACCAGCGATTTATCGCTGGTTGATTCAGCATGTCACACGCGTCAACACCGCTGCAACGTCACACGCAGCAGCGATATTGACAGCGATATTGACGCATGTGACATCCCCTTAAGGACTATAAAACTGTCCATTCCCCTTATCTTTGAGTTTACTTCTCCAGATTCTCCTTCTCCCTCCCATCTGCCCACTACATGCTGCAAGTAACCTGTCTTATGTATTGCAATTTCCCCACCCTGCATTTGTACATATACAGTTGTGGCCAAAGTATTGACACCCCTGCAATTCTGTCGGATAATACTCAGTTTCTTCCTGAACATGATTGCAATCACAAATTCTTTGGTATTATTATCTTCATTTAATTTGTCTTCAATGAAAAAACACAAAAGAGAATGAAGCAAAAAGCAAAACATTGATCATTTCACACAAAACTCCAAAAATGGGCCAGACAAAAGTATTGGCACCCTCAGCCTAATACTTGGTTGCACAACCTTTAGCCAAAATAACTGTGATCAACCGCTTCCGTAACCATCAATGAGTTTCTTACAATGCTCTGCTGGAATTTTAGACCATTTTTCTTTGGCAAACTGCTCCAGGTCCCTGATATTTGAAGAGTGCCTTCTCCAAACTGCCATTTTTAGATCTCTCCACAAGTGTTCTATGGGAGTCAGGTCCGGACTCATTGCTGGCCCCCTTAGAAGTCTCAGTGCTTTCTCTCAAACCATTTTCTAGTGCTTTTTGAAGTGTGTTTTGGGTCATTCTCCTGCTGGAAGACCCATGACCTCTGAGGGAGACCCAGCTTTCTCATACTGGGCCCTACATTATGCTGCAAAATGTGTTAGTAGTCTTCAGACTTCATAATGCCATGCACAGGTTCAAGCAGTCCAGTGCCAGAGGCAGCAAAGCAACCCCAAAACATCAGGGAACCTCCGCCATATTTGACTGTAGGGACCGTGTTCTTTTCTTTGAATGCCTCTTTTTTTTCTCCTGTAAACTCTATGTTGATGCCTTTGCCCAAAAAGCTCTACTTTTGTCTCATCTGACAAGAGAACATACTTCCAAAATGTTTTACAAAGCACTCACTGATCTCAGGGAGACCACTTAAGGGCCACTTAATATGGGGATTTCCACCCCAGGGCTAGGTCCTTCCCTGGAGGAATATCTGGCTAGTCCCGTGTTTGAGACTCTTAATCAAGGCTCCACGGACTCAATTTGCATATCCAAAACGTTTTAGGCTTTCTCAGGTAAGTTTTGGCAAACTCCAGCATGGCTTTTTTATGTCTCGGTGTAAGAAGTGGGGTCTTCCTGGGTCTCCTACCATACAGTCCCTTTTTATTCAGACGCCGACAGATAGTACGGGTTGACACTGTTGTACCCTCGGACTGCAAGGCAGCTTGAACTTGTTTGAATGTTAGTTGAGGTTTTTATCCACCATCCACACAATCTTGCTTTGAAATCTCTCGTCAATTTTTCATTTCCGTCCACATCTAGGGAGGTTAGCCACAGTGCCATGGGCTTTAAACTTCTTGATGACACTGCACATGGTAGACACAGGAACATTCAGGTCTTTGGAGATTGACTTGTAGCCTTGAGATTGCTCATGCTTCCTCACAATTTGGTTTCTCAAGTCCTCAGGCAGTTCTTTGGTCTTCTTCCTTTTATCCATGCTCAAAGTGGTACACACAAGGACACAGGACAGAGGTTGATTTAACTTGAATCCATGTCAACTGACTGCAAGTGTGATTTAGTTATTGCCAACACCTGTTAGGTGCCACAGGTAAGTTACAGGTGCTGATAATTACACAAATTAGAGGAGCATTGCATGATTTTTTTTAACAGTGCCAATACCTTTGTCCACCCCCTTTTTTAAGTTTGGTGTGGAATTATATTCAATTTGGCTTTAGGACAATTATTTTTGTGTTTTTTCATTGAAGACAAATTAAATGAAGATAACAATACCAAAGAATTTGTGATTGCAATCATTTTCAGGAAGAAACTGAGTATTATCTGGCAGAATTGCAGGGGTGTCAATACTTTTGGCCACAACTGTATATATATATGTGAGTCTCCAGAAGTTGTATCATCATTAAGCCTGATGAAGAGGCCATAGTGTCTCGAAAGCTCACTTTGCTTTTCCTTACCATTTTTTCAGTTAGTCATTAAAAGGTATCAACCACGGAGGACTCTCAGATTCTAATATTTTTCTATCTACTGGCTAACATGGTACAAACATTTTTCACCTTATCATCCTGGTGCATGATTTATTGTAAGCCGGTATTGTGCCACTTCACATAGGAGTTTCTGAATACATTAACTACTGAGTATTAAAAGTTTGGGTGTGACCACCCAGTCTGATATTACGCAATCAGTGAGGTAATATTAAACTGTGATGACACACCCCTTTGATTATGGGAATAAAACAACCAGTAGTGAATTTATTCATAAATTACCAGGAGGAATAGCTGACCATTGACAAAGTGCAAAATTTGAAAAATATAATCCTAAATTGTTGTTTCATGAGATGCAAGTACAGTATTTCTCCTAAAACAAGACAAGCCAGGAAGTATGACAGGTCCCCTTGTGTGCATCTATATTATATGACCAGTGGTGAACTGCATTCTGTTGCAAATGCCACCTTCATAGCTCAGCTTACACCTTGTAAAAATGTATTTTTTAAATACTTTTTTGATATTTGCATTATTAGTCTGTGCAGAGTTTATATAGAAAATTTCTCATTCTATTGGTCTGTAAACCCAACACAAGATACATGTAGTGCTGAGGTCCCTAACCTGTCTGACTTTGAGAGTCACATTCAGCTCTAAGGCTAGGGTCACACTTGCGTCAGCCCTGACGGCTGACGCAAGCGCTAAAAACTTAGAAATTTTCCCTGCAGTGCATAGCGTTAATGCTATGCGCTGCCAGAGAATGCTGCCCCATAGAAACCCTTTGTATACCTTAGCAGCGGCCACACAGGGAGTGCGCTTTATAACTGCGCACAGGAAAACGCTGCAGACAGTGACGCAAGTGTGACGCTAGCCTACGAGAGACGTGCAAGCCACATCCACATCAGCTCTGAGAGAGGGTTGTAAGCCACACACAGCTCTGAGAGTAGGTCACGAGCCACACACAGCTCTAAGTGAGGGCCACAAGCCACATCCAGCTCTGAGAGAGGGTTGCAAGCCAAACACAGCTCAGAGAGAAGGTCACGAGCCACACACAGTTCTGAGAGAGGGCCACAAGCCACATCCAGCTCTGAGAGAGAGTTGCAAGCCACACACAGATCTGAAAAAGGGCCATGAGCCATAGACAGCTCTGAGGAAGGGCCACAAACCACATTCAGCACTAAAAGAGGATCATGAGTCGCATTCAGCTCTGAAAGAGGATCATGAGCAGCATTCAGCTCTGAGAGAAGGTCACAAGCCACACTCAGGTCTGAAAGAGGGTTGCATGCCACATTCAGCTCTGAGGGAGAGTCACTAGCCACATCCAGCTCTGAGAGAGAGTTGTGAGCCACATCCAGCTCTGAGTGAGGGTCACAAGCCACACACAGCTTTGAGAGAGGGTTGCAAGTCACTTCAAAACTGAAAGAAGGATGTCTAGCCACATACAGCTCCTACCCCCTCACAACAGTGACACCAAGAGCCCCGATTACCTATATAATCACAGCCAAAGCTTTTTCACAGGTATCAAAAGGAAGCAGTATACCAAGATCTATGAGTTCCTACCTTATCCCTATTTAGATCTGCTCATTTATGTGGGGCTACTCACAAAAGTCACCATCAGGAGACCTGTTTCTTATAGCTCTTTGCTAGCCCTGGAGCTTATGCACCAAACTAGAAATAAGTCATGAACCACACATCACGGACCTGTGAACCACACATCACGGACCTGTGAACCACACTTCACGGACCTGTGAACCACACATCACGGACCTGTGAATCACTTGTTTCTACTGAGCTACAGTTTGTGGATCCCTGATGAATCAGTTTGAAAACGCTTACCTTGGGGATTTCCTGATAGCACTATTTTATTTGATGAAACACTGTGCATCACATTAAAAGTTAAAAATTCTTATTAGCACTAAATAAATAGATGTCTTTTATTCTTATAGGAAATAGTTGTGAACTTGCCATCAAACATTACTCTAATATATCCTGTTTTTACAGCCTGAGAACTGAGGCTAGATAAAGCTGGAGTTGGAAAATTTGACACAGAATCGTGAAAAGAATGTGATTTTCCATTGGGATGAAAACTGTCCACTTCCTTTCATTAGTGGAAGATGCCAGGTTGTCGCTTACCCTGTTACAGACAAGTCCACTTCATGCTTCAGGGGCACAGCTAGAATCAGGGTGTTGTCATGTAAAGATTCTGCTCGTTCATTATTTCCACTGCGCAGGGGGGGAGGAAGATAGAATGAAGCAAACATTTAATATCACATTGTTTTCACATCACGAAGAATCACAAAATCATTGCATGAAAATCAGTAACCAACTAAATGACAAACTATAGTGAAGAATCAAGAATGTGATGGGGTTTTCATTCCCCTTGAAGCAGATCCACATGCACTGTCCAGAATAATACTGCATATAGCGCATATTATATTTTAATCTGAACACATCATAATAGTAAATATATTAAAGTGTTCCTATTCTTATAATAAACATTTGACATTTCAGAAACATTTTCGGTGTGGTCCGCGTATCTCTAGCAATGACAGTTAGTTTGTAGACGATGTGGAGGCCTCCAAGCTAAAGGCTAATAGATCTCAGTGTCCAGAATTATTACAGAGGGAATCTTCAATTTTTACGATTGTCTTATAGATTTGAACAAAAAAAATCCAAGTCGTTCTGTATGAAAATACCAAAATCATCATTACTTACTTACTGCTACTCACTGTCAGCTTTTCTCTACAGACCATCAGGGGTGACATTCCATCAACAGCATGTGACCATTGTAACCGGCCACTGGACTCAATAGATTTATGCTGTACATGAGCTGAACCATAATGTGCAGTATACATGACGTTACCGCTGCAGCCAGGTCAACTAGGATCAGCAGCCGAGCAGGAGTAGCAGAGAGGGGGCACTGAAGGCGGCAGTGGGTTACTAATGATGGTTTGGTTATTTTCATAAAGACCAAGCTTTTGATCATTTTAACTTGAAAACCACAACACTCCTTTAAACTAATCTAACTAATCGCATATCAATTGGCATTTTGCCTTGATGAGATTTTGTATATTTTTTTTTATTTTATAGCACTTTTAGGGAATGCTGCAAATTATTGATACTCAACTAATGATAGGAATAATATAGACACATTACGTGTATAAACATCATAAACGTATGAAAATGTACCTTTGAGCAGTGACCAGAAACTGAAGAACATCATCTTCTCCAGATAAATGGCTGGTATCAAAGATCACACTGAAGTCATACTATCAGGAAAGGGAAAAAAGTGAGTATTAAATGAAGTGACTTCTGACTTTGAAATATTTAGAATGTTAACAAGCAGATCTCCTAAAATGTAAAGATCAAGCATAAATAAATCTACTTAGCTTCTTCTTAATATTACAACCCTGGCAAAAATTATGGAATCACCTGGCTCGGAGGATGTCTATTCAGTTGTTTAATGTTGCAGAAAAAAAGCAGATCACAGACATGGCACAAATCTAAAGTCATTTCAAATGGCAACTTTATGGCTTTAAGAAACACTAAAAGAAATCAAGATAAGAAATGTGGTAGTCAGTAACGGTAACTTTTTTCAGACAAAGCAGAGGGAAAAAATTATGGCATCACTCAATTCTGAGGAAAAAAATATGGAATCATGAAAAACAAACACACAAAAGAACACTCCAATACATTACTAGTATTTTGTTGCACCACCTCTGGCTTTAATAACAGCGTGCAGTCTCTGAGGCATGGATTTAATGAGTGACAAACAGTACTCTTCATCAATCTGGCTCCAACTGTCTCTGATTGCTGTTGCCAGATCAGCTTTGCAGGTTGGAGCCTTGTCATGGACCATTTTCTTCAACTTCCACCAAAGATTTTCAGTTGGATTGAAATCTGCACTATTTGCAGGCCATGGAATTGACCTTATGTGTCTTCTTTCAAGGAATGTTTTCACAGTTTTTACTCTATGACAGGATGCATTATCACCTTGAAAAATGATTTCATCATCCCCAAACATTTTTTCAATTGATGGGATAAGAAAACTGTCCAAAATATCAATGTAAACTTGGGCATTTATTGAAGATGTAATGACAGCCATCTCTCTAGTGCCTTTACCTGACATGCAGCCCCATATCATGAGTGACTGTGGAAATTTGCATGTTCTCTTCATGCAGTCATCTTTATAAATCTTATTAGAATGGCACCAAAACAAAGTTCCAGCATCATCACCTTGCCCAATGCAGATTCGCGATTCATCATTGAATATGACTTTCATCCAGTCATCCACAGTCCACGATTGCTTTTCCTTAGCCCATTGTAACCTTGTTTTTTTCTGCTTAGGTGTTAATAATGGCTTTTGTTTAGCTTTTCTATAAGTAAATCCCATTTCCTTTAGGCGGTTTCTTACAGTTCGGTCACAGACATTGACTCCAGTTTCCTCCCATTCGTTCCTCATTTGTTTTGTTGTGCATTTGCTGTTTTGGAGACATATTGCTTTAAGTTTCCAGTCTTGACGCTTTGATGTCTTCCTTGGTCTACCAGTATGTTTCCCTTTAAGAACCTTCCCATGTTGTTTGTATTTGGACCAGATTTTAGACACAGCTGACTGTGAACAACCAACATCTTTTGCAACATTGCGTGTTGATTTACCTTCTTTTAAGAGTTTGATAATCCTCTCCTTTGTTTCAATTGACATCTCTCATGTTGGAGTCATGATTCATGTCAGTCCACTTGGTGCAACAGCTTTCCAAAGTGTGATCATTCCTTTTTATCCTTTTTAGATGCAACTAATAAGCAGATCTTATTTGATGCAGGTGTTAGTTTTGGGAATTAAAATTTACAGGGTGATTCCATATTTTTTTCCTCAGAATTGAGTGATACCACAATTTTTTTCCCTCTGCTTGCTCTCAAAAAAATTACCCTTACTGACTACCACATTTTTTATCTTGATTTCTTTTAGTGTCCCTTAAAGTCATAAATTTGCCATTTGAAATGACTTTAGTTTTGTACCATGTCTGTGATCTGCTTTTTTTCTACAACATTAAACTGAATGAACTTCCTCCGAGCCAGGTGATTCCATAATTTTTGTCAGGGAATGTATATAATAATATTTATTCATTTATAGTGCTATTAATTCGATAGCACATTACATACATTTGCAACACTGCCGTCATCGGGGCTTACAATCTAAACATCCTATCAGTATGTCTTTGAAAATATGGGAGGAAACCGGAGTGCGTGAAGGAAACTCATACAAACACGGGGAGAACATACATACTCCTTGCAGATCTTGTCCTTGGATGGGATATTATTAGTTGTTGATAACATGGGTGAAAGTGAATGTTTACAAATTGCAGCATTTATAGAATGAGCATCACAGCGTCAGGATAATAAACATTGTAAAGTTATAGGTGCCACTTATTGCCCTATCTGACCTATCTGTAGGTGCATGTGTAAATCTATAGCTATCCTCCTGTCCACAAAGGGCTGATACCCATATCTGGATCATACATAATTATGATTGTAGGATTTTAAGTCAACTTCTGAGGTTTATGCATCCATTTATCTATAAGTAATTTTTGAGAGCGGTCGATATGGGTATTACAACTGGTTCTTGGCTACGCTGTAACATACTCAGCAAGCTGTGTTGCACTTTAGTTCCAGACACTTTGCAAAGTCAGCAATAAACTGTTACTTCTATCTCAGCCTTTCAATAACTTGTCCAGGTTTTGACCACTGAAGGTGGAGATACAAAAGCAGTCAAGAGAGTATAATGTATGCTGTTTCCATAACTCCAACTCTTCTGTGGACATGGAGCAGATGGGCTATGCGCCATCCCCCTTATATATTAATGAGCCTTGAGTGCCTATGGAGCTGCCACTTTTCATTGGTCGCCTTCCTCAAGTCAGTTTTTGTAGGTACTAAACAAGTGGTAAGACCTGTTTTGGAGAGATGCTCTTACTTAGGTGTCTAACCATTATAATCTGATAGCAGTCCATCACATCCTTAAACTTTTCAAATATTTCTTTTTTCAATATATCAACTTCAATAACTACATTTTTATTTGCAGTCAAATAAATTCCACTTCTTTACAATAATTATTAATAGCGCTATATAAATGAATAAATATATAATATAATTAATGCAATCCATACCCTGTCAGTGGCTTTAAAATGTAAAGGTACCTTTACACGCCGCAACTATCACCGGCAATCGGTAGCAACCGTACGTGCGCGTGCACGTTTTTAACGGTTGCTAACGATCGCCGATTTCGCATGTACACGCCGCAACTGCGTAGTCAACTCAAGGTATTGTGGTTCCCCGGAAGTTGAAACAGATCCTGCGGATAACTTCCTGTTGAATACCGTCGCCGCTTCACACGCCGCAATCAGTAGGGGAATGTGGGCGTACATGTTCAGCGGCTCTAAAACATAGGCGTGACAGACTCGTGTATTCTGTGACGCTAACACGCTGATTGGACAACGCAATAGCGTCATGATTGGCCAGTCTACGCAGAAAGGCTGGCTAATACATGACGTCATTCCAATTGTGGAGTGTGAATGGTCAGCTCTTTAAATATGGCGCCCTGTGAAGGGACAACCAATGGTAACACAGTAGCCCCCACCAATCATCGCTGATGGGTGCGCGGAAAACATCACGCTGTGGCATGGCTCTAGGAAATCACGAGGTGACGCAGAATCCATCCCTATAGCCCGTTTACACACCAATACCAGGGCAATTCAGCATTTGGGTTGCCTCGGATTTTAGAACACGGCTCAGAAACAGCTACCCGCAGCAACTGCGAAAAACCTGATCACTTTCCCAAATTACACACCGCAACTTCGTGCAATTTCAAGGCAACCATGACAAAAATCCCGATTGCCAGGCAGTTGCTACACCTCAGTGGGGGCGTGTAAAGGTACCTTAAAGGTACCTTTACACGCGGCAACATTTCTAGGGTGTCAACAGGTAACTTACTGGCTGCAGTGAAATCATGGAGACATGGTTCTATCTTGTTGCTGTGTACAAATGGAATCATGTCTCCATGATTTCATTGCAGCCAGTAAGTTACCTGTCGACACCCTAGAAATGTTGCCGCGTGTAAAGGTACCATAACAGTTGCCAGATTTCACAATTACTGCAAATATCGCTAAATTGGTATTTTATGTCTGACAAGCTGATGCACGTTCATTGATAATTCAGGTTAGAATGGCTGTATTATACCAAAATTAATATGAATATTATATGAGTAGCACTACAGCTGAAATCCAAAAATGCTTATTTTTATACCGTTCTATCCAATAATATATGTCATTTGTAGTGTAAAATCTGCTGACAGATCTGCTCGTATATTAGGCAAAAATATCTTTCTGAGTGTTATTTTCCGAAAATTTCACCCATGCATTTATGTTTTTTCACTGAACTAGGAATGCTGCCATGCAATAATAAGCCATTAAAAGGAAATAATGTGCAAAGCATCCATCTGCTGACACATGCATGTTCATTCATTAAAGAAACCAAAAAACAGAACGCTCCCGTAACAAAGCAATAAAATCTGTCAAGACTCCAAGAGTTTCTATGTGATCTGGAGCCAAGCTGATAACCCCAAGTTACTATACAGAATTTAAATAGAAGCCATTCACCCGCCTGCATTAGTAAAATATGTACTGCTCAATTCCAGAGAAACAAAGCTCACCCAAATACTGATAAACACTGTGGGGTGATAAGAGGTATGTGATAATAAGCACACAACCCCACAACATTCCTACATATGAAAATCTTTCAGAAGATTCACTACAAGCTGATATACAGTGACATGTAAAGGTGTGGGATCCCCTGGTCAAAACTATTATTATGAAGAGTTAAGCAAGTTGAAGATGAAATGACCTCTAAAAGGCATAAAGTTTCCATTGTATTTTAGGCAAAAAAAATATTTTCATCTTTATAGAATTTTATAGAGTGTGGAGGCTACCAATGAGGCCATGATACAGTATGCGGGCTACTAATGAGACCACAATACACTGTGGGGACTACACAGGGGGTGATCATAAAGTGAGGAGGCTACCAAAGGAGTAATCATTCAGTGTGGGGGCTACAGAGGGGTCATCACAGAGTGTGGAGGTTACAAAGTGGGTTATCATACAGTGTGGGGGCTACGAATGGGGTCTTTATACAGGGTGGGGGCTACTAATGGGGTTTTGATACAGTGTGGGGGCTACTTATGGGACCAATATACAGTGTGGGGCTACTAATGGGACCATGACTAAGGGGCTACCAAATGGAGTAATCAGACAGTGTTGGGGCCACAGAGGGAGTCATCATACAGTGTGGGGGCTACTAATGGGGCCATGATACAGGGTGGGCCTACAGAGGGGGTGATCATAAAGTGAGCGGGCTACCAAAGGAGTCCTCATACGGTGTGGTGGCAACAAAGGGAGTATCCATACAGTGTGGGGGCTACTGAGGGGGCCATGAAAAAGTGTGAGGGATACTGCAGGGGAAATTAAACAGTATGAGGGCAACTGAGGAGTCCATGAGACAGTGTGAGGGGGTCATTACAAAGTAGGGGGGTTAGAGAGAGGTCATCATACAGTGTGGGGGCTGCATAGGTGGGTCATTATACCGTGTGAGGTTTACAGGGGGTCATCATACAGTATGGGGGCTATTGAGGGGGTCATTATACAGTGTAAGGGCCCCTTTACACGCGGCTACATTTCTAGGGTGGCTACAGGTAACTTACTGGTTGCAGTGAAATCATGGAGACATGGTTCTATCTTGTTGCTGTGTACAAATGGAATAATCTCTCCATGATTTCACTGCAACCAGTAAGTTACCTGTAGCCACCCTAGAAATGTAGCCGCATGTAAAGGGGCCCTGAGGGATAGTGAGGGGGTCATTATACAGTGTGAGCCTAGTGAGGGGGTCATCATACAGAGTGGGGACTGCTGAGGGGGTTATCATACAGTGTGAGGGCTATTCAGGAGGACATAAAACAGTGTGAAGGCCACTGAATGGGTCATCATATAGTGTGGGGTTTACTGAGGAGGGTTACTGAGGGGGCCATGAAACAGTATGAGGGCTACTGAGGGGGATATGAAACAGCGTGAGGGCTACTGACAGGACTATAATAGAGTGTGAGGGCTGCTAAGAGGACCATAGAACCATGACAGTGTGAGGGCTAACAAGAGCGTCATGACAAAGTTTGAGGTCTACTAAGTGGGCCATAAGAGTATGGAGTCTACTAAGAGGACCATGACACAGTGTGGGGGATACTAATAGGGCCATGACACAGTGTGTGGTCTACTAAGAGTACCATAACATAATATGAGGGCTACTAAGAAGGCCCTGACACAGGGTGGGGACTACTAAGAGGGCTATGACACAATGTGGGGTCTATTTAGAATACCATGACATAGTGTGGGGGCTACTAAGATGTCCATGACACAGTATAGGGTCTACTAAGAGGGTCATGACCTGGTGTTGTGTCTACTTAGAGGACCACGAATGTGGCTACTAAGAGGGCAATGACACAGTGTGGAGGCTACTAAAGTAACCATGACACAGTGTGGTGGCTACTCAGGGGGACATCATACAGTGTGAGGGCAACTGAGGGGATCTTTATACAGTGTGGGGGCATCAAATTATGTGTAGAATGAGCTATGCATAGGGAGACATGGGACATTATTACATTTTAAGTGTGCACTTATTTGTATCGGGGCATTCTGGTTATTGTGACTGTCAAAAGGGAATACAGAGGGCATTATTACTTTTTAGGGGGGAAAATGTGGGCACTGTTTTCTAGGGAACTTGCACAGGTCATTAATATATTCTAGAGGTTTGTTTTACCACTTATAGGGCACACAATATCAGACAGCAGGTCTGTAGAAGGAACACATATTGCAGCAGATCAGCATTACGGTATCAGCAGGATGAGGAGTTTGTGCAGGTTGGGAATAGATGAGGACTGGGCTGGAAATGTGAGAATTCAGATGTGTCTTTGTTGTATCTGTAGATGAGACGCAGCAGGGGAAGTTGTCAGGTCGATCTGGGCAAGATAGAAAATACGGGAAAAGTGAACAACTCCATAAGAAAGAACGTCACCATCTATAACTGTACTGTAATCTCTTATATGTTCTGCATAACTAGTATCTACCACTATATGGTCGCCATATGGCAGTAGTATCAGTGTTGGTGTTTGTATAGGGATTTTTTTTAGTAACAGTGCAGCCATCTGCCTAGGTTCCCAGTATTAGGGTGTGCCACCATTGTTGTAATCAGGGCTATCTGGTTAGGGACCCACTCAAAAGTTCTACCCCCATTGAGCTGTGCCCTTAGCTATGCCTCTGACAAGTACATTACCTTTCTCTGCATATGATGGGTAATTTAACCAGCGATTATGTGAAGCAAAGCCCCATCTACAGATGTTATCTTGTTAAATCCGCTGCTAATCACTGACAGCAACATTTAGTACGTGCCAGCAGGGAGGTGCGTTGTTCTACACTTCCATTGGTACACCTGGCCATGATGTGATCCTTGGGCACCGATTGGGTGTCATAATAGTCAAGGGTCTGCTGATAACCCGTGTCGGTCATTGGGCATTTAACACGCGCCAGCTATTCCACGCTCAGCCCGGCACACCTGGCCGTCATGTGATCCTGGGGCACCGTTTGGGTGTCATGATAGCCAAGGGTCTGCTGATGACCCCTGTGCCTGTCATTAGGCATTTAACATGTGCAAGCAGAGGGGTGCGTCGTTCCATGCTCCCACCGGCGCACCTGGCCGTGATGTGATCCTGGGGCACTGATTAGGTGTCATGATAGCCAAGGGTCTGCTGATAAAAAACAAAAAAAAGGTTGTCTAATGGAGCGCTAAGAAGGAGAGGATTACTATTCATATATCACCTTTATTAAGATGTCCCCTATATACCACAACGCGTTTCAACAATCTACAGCCATCATCCTCAAGTGATATAAGGGACTTTACCACAGAAATGCTTTAAATAAGGAGTGGAAGCCTGGCCCCAGGAATCTAATTTGTTCATTGTAAAATTCTCACATTTAACCCTTAATAATCCTAATACCCTGGTCTCAGGCTTCCACAATCCATAATAAAATATATTTGATATGTATAATACATTAAAACACCCTATAAAAACACATTATATGTTGTAAAGAAATCTATAAAAAAAATATACATACAATTCCATATAAATTCATAAATGTCCATATAAAATACATTAAAATCCATACTCATAAAACCAATTAAAGGGATCCTGTCACCTCCAAAACGCCTCCTAAGCTATCAAAACATGTCCCTGCACTATCCCATCAGTAATCTCACACTTCTTTGTCTCCTAAAAGCATCCTGTGAAAGTGGAAAAAAACATTTTAATACTTACTCATTAGTGATTATAATTAGCAGTGAATATATTCTTTAGTCACCAGGGGGTGTTGTTTAGCAGCTCCAGGATCCAGCTTCTCTCTGTCTGTGCTGCTGTGAAACTGAAACTGAAGGCAGGACTAATGATTTGCATTCTGTGAGTGATAGAGGGGGTAGGGTAAAGCCTGCACATCACAGCAGAACACACAGAGACAGGGTGGATCCTGGAGCTGCAAAACTAGCCCGCCCTGGTGACTAAAGAATAGTCACTGCTAATTATAATCCCTAATGAGTGAGTATTAAAATGTTTTTCTCCACTTTCACAGGATGCTTTTAGGAGACAAAAGAAGTGTGAAATTAGTGATAGGATGGTGCAGGGACATGTTTTGCTAGCTTAGGAGGTGTTTTGGAGGTGACAGGATCCCTTTTAAAATGACCACAAATTATTAAAAAATTGTCCATAATTATCATCATTCTCCAACCGCTACCCACTATATACACTCACATCCCCAAAATTCGTGTATATGTGATATAATAACTCCCCATCCTATATATATAAGTCTCTATGTCTCTATATGTCCCACTGTACTTCACTACTATCCAATTCAAAGGTCATTCATAAGCTAACGGATATATATTGCACTACCCCTAGTAAACACAACCTAAAAGGATCTTCCACCAAGGGTCTGCTGATGACACACATTTAGAATTTTTTCTCAATTTCCAGTACACTGTATGATAAAATGAATGAGGCAATTGAAAAGAACAACCCATTCTGCAAAAAACATGCCCTCATATGGCTATATTGACAGAAAAAAAGTTATGACTTTTGGAGAAAAGTCAGGAAAAACAAAAATGAAAAAGTGGAAAAAAAGCCTGAGCAGGAAACGGTTAATAAAGGGGCGGATATATTGCTGGTTCAGCCGATGCACCTGCATCGGGGCTCAAAGTTGAGGTGGGCCCGAACAGCTGCAGAAGTATTATTGAGCAGAGTCAGCATGGAAACTATGGGGAGAGGAGGGGCCGTAACTGAGTCATCTGCAGAAAGAGGGGAGCGGCTGCTCTACTGCACTCTGCTGGTAGGGGCCTCCGTCCCCTCCTCTTTGATCCATGCTGTAAGTAAAAATATTGCACTGCTGGGAGGGAGCCGCTCATATTAAACCTGACCGCCGGAATTCCCTCTCTGCAAGGCATGCAGGCAGTTGGAGGGTTGCACAGGAGGGGTCAGGGGGGAAGAGACATTTTTACTCTCCTCACGCGGATCAAGATGAGTGGAAAGTGTGAGCTTCTATTTACATCACACCACACACCTCCACCCCTATAGAAGGAGCAGAGAGGGAATAGCGAAGGAGGTAGAGAGAACTGGGCTTAGTGGCCCCACAGACACTGTAAGGAGTCGGGAGGCGCCCGTCATACAGTAGGACACTGCACACACTGGGGCTCACCCCCTGTCAGTCACAGTTTGCACTTTATGAGCACATCTTTAATAGGATGACAGGGGATGAAGAATAAGTGTCAGTGTGCAGACAGCAAAAGCAACAATAAACTGTAGAAGAGAAAAGCACAATAGGTCTTATCCAGGGGGAGGAAGGAATCACAGGGAAGCGATATGGTGCTCACCTTGTATGGTTGTGACCCACAACCAAATGAAATAATTAAAGGCAGCTGCTGCAGGAACCACATGCACCAAGGTAAGTCGATTATGTACATTTCCTGATGAAGAAGCAAGGTTATGCTCCGAAACGTGTAGAATAAATCACCATATGCTACATTGATCGCTTTGAATTGGATTCTTTGGCGGCAGCGTGCATTTATTACCATGTCTCCTGATATCCTGCATAATAGACAGCAAAAGAGCACAATGGCTGCCTGGTCGTATCTATAAGACAGACCAGACCAGTGCATGCTATCACTGGGCAATATAGGGAATCGTCATTTTGCATATATATTGCAATTCTACAGTATTGCAGTATATAAACACGTGAGGTATACACTCACAAAACTAGAAGTAACACAACTACGGTTATCAATATCACGTCCCAGTACGGCACAAAGATCAAACGACCCTATCTAGGATGGTCAGTTGTGATATAGTGACACAGATATAACTGTCAATTGCGCTGATTTGGAACTCACATGTGTCAATTTAGAACCAGCCAAATGACTATAAAAGAAGTATATAGCTCACTATCGTCAGTATACACAGTGGTCTACCAAATGATAGATGTAATACCTCCACAGTAAAAGACATCAAAATATGGAACGATCTAATAGTTTCTTCAGTAGGGATACATCACAGCGTTCCTCCAGATGTGCTTTACACACTGGTATGCCAGGGAGGGTATGTTGAGCAGCCTTACCCTACCTTACCCTTAAATAGACTTAAATTGACAACTTTCTGTGACTGACCCTATATAGGTGCCCAGGTGAATTATATCTGTGTAACTATGTCACAATTGACCATCCTGGATAGGGTCATTTGATCTCTGTGCCCCACTGGGACGTGATATTGATAACCGTAGTAGTGTTCACTTTTAGTTTGTGAGTATATACCTCATGTGTTTGTATGCGCTGTATGTCTAGAGAGGCGAGTACCCTCTCTTTTAACCTGGTATTATTAAAAGTTATATTTTAATTTTCAAAACACACAATAAGCCATATCTTTGATTTGATCTGAATTGTGATGTAGAGGCCCAATAGGCCAGTTGGTCTAGTTGATTTAACAAATCCTGCGCTTTATCATATATTGCAGTGAATAGAACAAGTGAACAGACAATTTCAAATTCAGGTTTCATAAGCCACTAAAAAAGAAAATTAAAATAAAGTTTTCTAAAATTTAAAAACATAAAAGTTAAAATAACCCTCTTTTACTCTAGTAAAAAGAAAGAAAAAAATCAATATATTTAGTAATGCTGCAAAAGTAAAAATCTTATCTGTTCAGGCGCAGTCAGAAGGCCGAATTACTCACGTGACGATAGCATCATAAAGCCTGGACTGGCCAACAGTTGCATAGAAATACCTGCTGCCACGATCTGGTCAGGGTTGCTGTCGGCCAGTCAAAGACTGCGATGTGATCCTTGCACGAGTAATATGGCCATCTGAGAATGTCTAGGTGTGCGAGATTTCTGCGAGGATGAGCTAGTGGCTGGATATGGGGGACTGGTGAGGAGGACAAGGATGAGAAGGTGAGTAGATGGTGGTCAGATAGGGGGAAGGCGGAGGTTGTGAGAATAGATAGGGAACAGAGGCAGATGAAGATGAGGTCTAGTGTATGTCCATCTGTGTGAGTGGCTGCGGAGGACCACTGAGTAAGTCCAAAAGATGAGGTAAGAGAAAGGAGTTTGGAGGCTGCTGGCTGGCGGGTGTCAGTAGCGATATTGAAATCACTCATGATGATGGTGGGAATGTCAGCAGAGAGAAAGTGAAGAAGCCAGATGGAGAATTGGTCAATGAAGTTAGTGACAGAGCCTGAAGGTCGGTATATGACGGCCATTTGAAGATTGGAGGGAGAGTAGATATGGACAGAGTGAATATATAATATGAATATATATGTAAAGGTGAATGTGTTTATATGGGTGTCGCTTGATGAAGCTGGGGGAACAGGAAGTCCTGCACAGTGTCCACCCCAGGGTTAAAGGGAATGTGTCACTATATACTTTTTAGGCTGGTTTCACATTGCGATTTTGGCGCATCCGTGGCTGTCCATTTTACCCCATGTTATCCTATGGGGATCGGATCGGATTGGATTTGGCTATTGCCATCCGATTTTCTGGGATCCGATTTATGTCCGATTTTTTGCTGTACCCAAAATCGAACATTGCTCCGATTTTGGACACAGAAAAAAATCGGACTCAAATACGGACCTCACAAAATCGGATGGTAATTAGGCCAAATCTGATCCGATCCTCGGCCTTTAACATGGGGGCCTATGGAGCACGGGTCCGAGAAAAGACAGGATCGTTTCTCTGACCCGATTTTAGTGTACTGAGCATGCTCAGTACACTAAAACTGCTCCTAACCATCTAACTTGACTTCTGCAATGTATATATATTCATTGCGGAAGAGAAATTAAGTAAAAGAAATTATTAAAAATAAAAAAATCTCTATGCTCACCTGTCCGGATCCACCGATGGCTCCAGCAAGCTGCGGTATGACTACAGGACCTGTCGTGACATCACATCCCGATCAGCTGATCGGGTCACATGACCGGTTACCACGGTAACTGCAGTCATGTGACCTGATTACGCTGCCGGGTTGTGACGTCATGGTAGGTCCTGTAGTCACACTGCAGCTTGCTGGAGCCATCGTTGGATCCCGGACAGGTGAGCATAGATATTTGTTATTGTTAACCCTTCCTTTTACTACATTTCACTTCCGCAATGTATGTATATACATTGTTGAAGTAAAAGGGCCCCGCACAGCGCTTTCTGGACCCGGACACAGAAAAGGTCAAAAAGTAGGATCCCACGGGCAGGAAAAAATATGCAATGTGCACCCAGCCTTACTTATCAATACCAATTAGTGAAGCATATTTTTTTTTCTATCATCTGTTTATATGACCTGCCTTTTATTTCTTTATTCTTTTGTTATACTGTTATAACAGTATAACAGTATAAGGGCTCCTATCTTGCCTGAGTGTCAATTAACATAAGCAGCATAAAAAAAACAATAGACTAGAGCTGTTTGTTGACTGCTATTAGAGCATTTCCTACTGATGCTATTACCTTTCCAGAGTCTATTGTACAGGAAGGAGGGGGCAGAGGCTTATCATCGCCTACAGTGGATGATGGAGCCTATGTTATCTATATCCATTTGATCTTGTTATTTCAATCCGTCAGTGGTGATAATAATATGACAACTCAAAAGTGATCTCTACAGAACAGGAAACATCAGACTAATAGACTTCAAAGTCAAATTGAAAACTGCAAGATTCATTTTTTGAGTAAATGACATGGAAAATAAAGAAAAAGATCATAAAAAAGTCTGAAAAACATTTAGGCTGTGTGCCCACATGCCGGGTTAGGGCCGGTTTAGATGTGTAAACCGCCGGTCGGTTTACATAAATTTTATGTAAATTTATGTTAATCCAAACTGGCGTTTGGATTAACATTAAAACCTATGTAAACCGACACCCGCTGTGCACACAGCGGGTTAGCAAAGAATGAGCATGTTCTATAATCCGGCCGGTTCTGCAGCGGCTGCAAGCAGAATCATGTGCTGCTTCCAGCCGCTGCAGAACCGCCGGCGCTAACCCGCTATGCACCCGCCCGCACCGCCCGCCTCACATACCCGCCAGGAAGCCACCGGACGCCTGCAGAGCTTCCTGGCGGGTCCGCCCAGCCGCCCACCGGCACAAAGCCGGTATGTGGGCACACACCCTTAAAGTTCTAGAGCACTATACTGCTCCCTGACAAATGTTTGTCCTGATCCTGGTTATTAGGGCACGGCCACACCGGCGTGAAACTCGGACGACTGCAATGCGTGATTCTCACGCATTGCAGTCGGACCCATGTTAAGTAATTCAATAGAACAGACTTGCGCCTGTTGGACGCTTTTTTCTCATCCAGATTCTGGATGCGACAGTCTGTGATTCTCATGCGAGAGTCGCCAATTCAAGTCTATGGTCTGACAAAAAATTGGACCGCACATGGACCATCTGTGTGCGATGCGATTTTTTCACAGCTGAAAGAGTTTTAACACAGGAATTAAGTTTGATAAGCCTCCGTCACATGGCAAACCAGGAAGTAGAAGGCTGCTGTGCCCTCACTTCTTCTGGAAGCATACCTCCACGGAGCTGATCAACATGGCACCATCCATCAATGCTGCTCGTTTTGGTCCAGAAGAGGCCTGAGTTGTGGGACCCCCAAGATGACTCATGGGTGTACATCACTCGCCAATATTCCCATGTTATGATGACAGCTCCCGATATGTCCAGATTAATCTGGGTAAAGTATTATGCTGGTTCATCTTTACTAATTGCTTTTTGTTCATATTGTCATGTCAGTGTTATTTGTGCAACCTCTTTTTTTTTTATGGTATTTTACACCACAGTAGATATGGTCACAAAGAGATGGCATAGTTTTCGGGACCAGTACAGGCAGGAGTTGAAAAATATGCCACCTAGTGGGTCAGAGGCTCCCCAAAAGCGCCCATACATTTATTTTTCCCGGTTGAACTTCCTGACTCCTGTGCTGGAACTTAGGCCGTATGTATTTTTATGCCTTATCCGTCATGTAGCTAAATAATTGCTGTATGCAAAATGTTTAGAAATTTACATGCCTCGCGTTTTTGGTAGCACCGAGTGCAACCTGCGCCAGCCATCGGCCTCTGAAACAGAGTACCACAATGACCGTGCTGTGGAGTCTGCTGACGAGGGCGGTATAGCATCAGTCTTTCAAGAGGATAATGAGGAATCCTCATCAGCAACATTACCCAGGACACTGATAAGCAATATGGAGCCTTTGCCTGTGCCAAGCCAACAACCACCGGAGGATTTGGGGGCAAATGTTCGTCCAAGTGTGCCAATGTCTAGGTCCCCACTGTCACCAATTTTTCCACATCGGTCTAGGCGCAAGCGACAGTTGTCCGCGAGTAACCAAAGACGTGGATTCTGGGGTGCTCCAATAGGAAGGCAGAGGAAACAAAAGGTATAATTATGTGCTTAATTGTAAAACACTGGGCAAAACTGTCACTGAAAAAGACCTGGGTGTATGGGTAAATGACAAACTCACATTTAGTGGCCAGTGTCAGGCAGCTGCTGCAAAGGCAAATAAAATAATGGGATGCATTAAAAGAGGCATAGATGCTCATGAGGAGAACATAATTTTACCTCTATACAAGTCACTAGTGCGACCACACTTAGAATACTGTGTACAATTCTGGTCTCCGGTGTATAAGAAAGACATAGCTGAACTAGAGCGGGTCCAGAGAAGAGCGACAAAAGTCATTAGAGGACTAAGGGGTCTGCAATACCAAGACAGGTTATTAAACTTGGGGTTATTTAGCTTGGAAAAACGAATGCTTAGGGGTGATCTTATAATAATGTATAAATATATGAGGGGACAGTACAGAGAACTTTCTAATGATCTCTTTACTCTTAGGCCTGAGACTGGGACAAGGGGGCATCCTCTACGTGTGGAGGAAAGAAGGTTTAATCATAATCACAGACGCGGATTCCTTACTGTAAGAGCAGTGAGACTATGGAACTCTCTGCCACATGATGTTGTAATGAGTGACTCACTACTAACATTTAAGAAGGGCCTGGATGCCTTTCTTGAAAATTATAATATTACCAGTTATATATACTATATTCTTTGATAGCGTGTTGATCCAGGGAACTAGTCTGATTGCCATATCTGTAGTCAGGAAGGAATTTTTTTCCCCAATGTGGAGCTTAGTGTTGCCACATGTTTTTTTTTGCCTTCCTCTGGATCAACATGTTAGGCTATGGGTTGAACTAGATGGACTTAAAGTCTTCCTTCAACCTTAAAAAACTATGTAAAACTATGTCAAATATCTGGCCCGTACAGTGAATGATGATGGTGAGGAAGCTTTTGGTGGTAGCCACAGGAATTATCTACGGGAAATTCCGCCCCATGAAGCTACGGGCAAGGACTGCCATGCAAATTGTCCTTGATGCCTGTGTTCTCCCCAACAACCCACAGCCGATATTTCTGATGCTCGAACAGTGGCAGAATTTGCACGACAATTTGCTGGCCAACACAAACACAGTGGGAACCCAGAAACCCTCATCATCATCCTCACTTGGCCCTCAAATTGATGTACAATCCCAAAATTCATGTCGACAGGGGCCCCAAAGAAGCAATATGGTACCCTTGCCACCAGTACCAACATTTCCACAAATGGCCCCACAATAAGTAGGTCAGTCATGCGGTGTCTTGCAATCATGCCAACTGCATAAGTGCTGACTGTACAAGTGCAGTTACACCAGGCAAGAATCTAATGGTCATATCTTCTCTTTTCATACAGGTATATGAATCTGTCACTTCAATTCACTCAGCTTTCCTGCCTGTCTCTCTTCACAAGAGAGGTATATGAATCTGTCACTTCTATTAACAACATACTTGTCTTTTACTAATGTAATATACTGAAATCATCTTACTGTGTGTGATGTGGGATGTTCAGAGGTCATCTTTGGTTTAAAAGTGTATATGACCCATGATGCCGAGGCACTCTTGTTTATTTGTCTTGCATTTATTGCCTCCTGCTGTCCTGAGTTTCTTTGATTGATTAACAAGTTTAATAGACCAAGATCTAAGTAGAAACTCACTATATATGTAGAGTCAGCTAAGGGGTGCAATCATGCAGGGTCTTGCAATCATGCCAACTGCATAAGTGCTGACTGTACAAGTGCAGTTACACCGGGGAAGAATCTAATGGTCATCTCTTCTCTCTTCATACAGGTATATGAATCTGTCACTTCAATTTACTCAGCTTTCCTGCCTGTCTCTCTTCACAAGAGAGGTATATGAATCTGAGTGAATTGAAGTGACAGATTCATATACCTCTCTTGTGAAGAGAGACAGGCAGGAAAGCTGAGTAAATTGAAGTGACAGATTCATATACCTGTATGAAGAGAGAAGAGATGACCATTAGATTCTTCCCCGGTGTAACTGCACTTGTACAGTCAGCACTTATGCAGTTGGCATGATTGCAAGACCCTGCATGATTGCACCCCTTAGCTGACTCTACATATATAGTGAGTTTCTACTTAGATCTTGGTCTATTAAACTTGTTAATCAATCAAAGAAACTCAGGACAGCAGGAGGCAATAAATGCAAGACAAATAAACAAGAGTGCCTCGGCATCATGGGTCATATACACTTTTAAACCAAAGATGACCTCTGAACATCCCACATCACACACAGTAAGATGATTTCAGTATATTACATTAGTAAAAGACAAGTATGTTGTTAATAGAAGTGACAGATTCATATACCTCTCTTGTGAAGAGAGACAGGCAGGAAAGCTGAGTGAATTGAAGTGACAGATTCATATACCTGTATGAAAAGAGAAGATATGACCATTAGACTCTTGCCTGGTGTAACTGCACTTGCACAGTCGGCACTTATGCAGTTGGCATGATTGCAAGACCCTGCATGATTGCACCCCTTGGCTGGCTCTACATATATAGTGAGTTTCTACTTAGATCTTGGTCTATTAAACTTGTTAATCAATCAAAGAAACTCAGGACGGCAGGAGGCAATAAATGCAAGACAAATAAACGAGTGCCTGGCCATCATGGGTCAAAAACACTTTTAAACCAAAGATGACCTCTGAACATCCTACATCACACACAGTAAGATGATTTCAGTATATTACATTAGTAAAAGACAAGTATGTTGTTAATAGAAGTGACAGATTCATATACCTCTCTTGTGAAGAGAGACAGGCAGGAAAGCTGTCACTTCAATTCACTCAGCTTTACTGCCTGTCTCTCTTCACAAGAGAGGTATATGAATCTGTCACTTCTATTAACAACATACTTGTCTTTTACTAATGTAATATACTGAAATCATCTTACTGTGTGTGATGTAGGATGTTCAGAGGTCATCTTTGGTTTAAAAGTGTTTTTGACCCATGATGGCCAGGCACTCGTTTATTTGTCTTGCATTTATTGCCTCCTGCCGTCCTGAGTTTCTTTGATTGATTAACAAGTTTAATAGACCAAGATCTAAGTAGAAACTCACTATATATGTAGAGCCAGCCAAGGGGTGCAATCATGCAGGGTCTTGCAATCATGCCAACTACATAAGTGCCGACTGTGCAAGTGCAGTTACACCGGGCAGTTAAATGGGGCAGGAAACGGGTAAGTCATGCAAGACAAACAAACAGATATGTAATTTGTTCACTTGTGCTGCAATTATGTATTCACTATGTAAACCCCAGACCACTCATCACTACTGACCACTCACCCACCACTACAGCTCTCCTTCCCGCTGCATCTGACCCACGCTACTCCCATCCCCCGCTCACCATCCACAATGTACCCCCTCCTTTGCACTCTCACTCCCATCCTTCTCCACTTCCTGCTACCCCCGCTCATCCCTCCACCCAGCAACAAAGTACTTCTCTCACCCTCCATCCTACCTAACCACCTTACCCACTCCTCTGAACTATTCCTTCACTTTCAATCCTCCATCTCCAATCAGGCACGGCCACCACGTAAACTCTCATGCTCTCACCTGCTAACCCTCTCCCTGCTCCTCCTGCTCGCTGGCGACATTTCCCCTAATCCCGCCCCCCCCGCCACATCCCCACAGTCACCTACACCCCACCCCCACATCCCATCTCCAACTCTCATAACCCCTCCATCACCCACCCTCGCAATCTGACCAACCTTAGACCCATCCCCCCAGCCCCTGCTCCTCTAATCTCCCTGCAAGGTGCACTCTGGAATGCCCGCTCAGTCTGTAATAAACTCCCAGACATCCATGAACTCTTTATTTCTAGTAAACTCTCATTCCTTGGCATCACAGAGACCTGGCTCACCCCCTCCGACATGGCCTCTCCTGCTGCACTATCCTACAGCGGATTTAATCTTTCCCACACCCCCCGCCCCTCTGACAAACATGATGGAGGTGTCGGCATACTCCTATCCGACACCTGCTCCTTCGCCCCTATTCCATTACGCCCCTCTGCTACTCTCCCATCTTTCGAAGCCCACTCTGTCCGCATCTTCTCCCCCTGTAACCTCCAGCTAGCCGTCATCTACCGCTCCCCTGGATCCATCCCCACCTTCCTCGACCACTTCACCACCTGACTACTTCATTTCCTCTCTACTGACATCTCCACCATCATTATGGGCGATTTCAATATCCCCATTGACAATGCCCACCAAACCGCCTCTCAACTTCTTTCCCTGACCTCCTCCTTCGGGCTCTCTCAATGGTCCTCCTCTGCCACCCACAAAGATGGCCACACGCTGGCTCTCATCTTTACCTGTCTTTGCTCTCTTACTAACCTCACAAACTCAACCCTCCCCCTGTGTGACCACAATCTGCTGACCTTCTCCTCCCTCACCTCCCCTACTACATCACCTCCTTTCCATAAACTTGATCATCCCTGCAGAAACCTAAAACACATTGATCTGCACTCACTCTCAGAATCCTTCCTCCCTCTCGCCAACATAACATCTATACGTGACACAGACACTGCCACCACCCTCTACAACACCACATTAACCAAGGCCCTCGACCTAGGAGCCCCCCTCACATACCACGCTCCACGCACTAATAGGCAACCCTGGCACACCACCCTCACTAAAGACCTGAGACAGGCATCCAGGGTCGCCGAGAGGCGATGGAAAAAATCACGTTCCACTGAGCACTTTGCACTGTTCAAACAGTCCCTCATCGCCTTCAAGACTGCACTTCCTACCACCAAACAAACCTTCTCATCCCTAATAACCTTCTTGTCCCACAATCCCAAGCAACTTTTCAAAACCTTCAATTCCATACTCCGCCTGCCTGCTCCCCCTCCCTCTCCCCTTATCTCTGCAGAAGACTTTGCCTCCTTCTTCAAAGAAAATATTGACAGAATCAGAGACAGCTTTGATCCACAGCCTGTCCTTTCACCTATACTGCCCTCTCCTTTCATCAACTGCTTCCCCCACATAACTGAAGACCAGCTCTCCTCCCTTCTGTCAAAATCACACATCACCACCAGCGCCCACGGTCTGCTCCCATCCCACCTCATTCCCAACCTCACCTCCTTTATCATCCCAGCCCTAACTCATCTTTTCAACCCATCACTTACCACTGGCACCTTCCCCTCAGCCTTCAAACACGCCTTGATCACACCCATGCTCAAAAAACCCTCCCTCGACCCCACAACTGTCTCCAACTACCGCCCTATATCTCTCCTCCCTTTCGCCTCTAAATTACTTGAACAGCATGTCCACTCTGAGCTGTCCTCTCACCTCTCCTCCTGCTCCCTCTTTGACTGCCTGCAATCTGACTTCCAACCCCTCCACTCCACTGAAACAGCCCTGACCAAAGTCACCAACGACCTACTGACTGCCAAAAGCAAGCGCCACCACTCTGTTCTCCTCCTCCTCGAACTGTCTGCCGCCTTCGACACTGTTGACCACTCCCTTCTACTTCAGATCCTGGAATCTCTTGGCATCACGGACCTTGCCCTCTCTTGGATCTCCTCATACTTAACGGACCGCACCTTCAGCGTCACTCACTCCCACACATCCTCCTCGCCCTACCCGCTATCTGTCGGTGTCCCCCAGGGCTCGGTTCTTGGACCGTTACTGTTCTCAATCTACACTCTCGGCCTAAGGCAACTCATTGAACCCCATGGCCTCCAGTACCACCTCTACGCCGACGACAACCAAATCTACCTGTCTGGTCCTGACATCGCTTCCCTTCTATCCAAAATTCCACACTGCTTGTCTGCCATCTCATCCTTCTTCTCTGCTCACTTCCTTAAGCTGAACATGGACAAAACCGAGTTCATAGTCTTCCCCCCAAGACGCTCCCCCTCACTACCTGACCTATCCATTGTCGTCCACGACTGCTCTCTCTCCCCAGTCCCCCATGCCAAGTGCCTCGGGGTTATCCTTGACTCTTCCCTCTTCTTCAAGCCCCACATCCAGGCCCTCGCCACCTCTTGCCAACTCCAGCTCAAAAACATCTATTGGATCTGTACTTTCCTTGACCACGACACTGCTAAAACCCTTATTCACGCTCTCATCATCTCCCGCCTGGACTAATGCAACCTCTGCTCCCCGGCCTCCCCAATACCTCCCTTGCACCATTACAATCTATACTGAACTACGCTGCCCGCCTAATCCATCTGTCTCCCCGCTACTCCCCTGTCTACCCCCTCTGCCAAGTCCTTCACTGGCTCCCTACTTCCCAGAGATCCCGGTTTAAAACATTAACCATGACATACAAAGCCATTCACAACCTGTCCCCTCCATACATCTCTGACATGGTCTCCCGATACCTACCCTCACGCAACCTGCGATCCTCCCAAGAACTTCTCCTCTACTCCCCCCTCATCTCCTCTTCGAACAACCACATACAGGATTTCTCCCGTGCTTCACCCATACTCTGGAACTCACTGCCGCCAACACATCAGACATTCTCCTACCCTAGGAACCTTCAAAAGAAGCCTGAAGACCCACCTCTTCCGCCAAACCTACCACCTGCAATAAGACCCGGTCCACCACACCGCCTCACGACTGGAATTTCCCCCTTCCACTGTATCCCCACCCGCCCCTCGTAGACTGTGAGCCCTCAAGGACAGGATTTCTCCCCTCTTGTATCTGTACAACCGAATTGTCCACGTTTATTGTTACTTGTATTGTTACTATGTTACTTGTCCTAGTCTGCTCTTTTAGCGTGTAAAGCACCATGGAATATAATGGCGCTATATAAATAAATAATAATAATAATAATAATAGCACACAATGTGGAGTATGGAGACCAGCCACATCCCTGGCCTACCACACGGCAAACCTGTGACCCACAAGGTCTTCAACATGGCACAAGAAATGCTAATTTTCCCAGGCATACTAATTATGGTCATGCGCACAGCCAACATACCCACGTTCCTATGGGTAGCAATACCAGTTTCTGTAGGAATGAATACAGTTCTATGTCACACCAAGCAGGTAATAACACTCTTACCAACCTCCCATTCAGGGCCACACACACCTTACAGGCTTCCTATGCCCATCCCAATCAAGGGTAATTTACAGAAATGGGAACAAGTCAGGACCTAGAACTTACACAACATAGCCTTTCATCTTCCCAAAGCTCTAGTTTGGGTGGAAATGCAGGGCCTACGCATGACCCCCAAACCAATACTAACATTTAATTGCTGTTAATGTTGAAGGGAAGAGTAATGTTGGCACACATGCGCCATTTTGTTTGTTTTGGTTTTATGTATGTCCGGCATTTTGGCACATATGAGCGAAATATGTAAAAGTTCAATTTTTCAAGTTCATGTACCCCAAAGAAAAAAATAGTAAAACATTTTAGTTTAGGAAACTGTTGTCTGGCTTTTACTTCAAAACTCATTGGCTCAGATAAAAATCTGTTCACACAAATATGACAACACATATGCTTTGAATTACAAAGAAGGCACAACCTAAAACAGAAATCGATGGCACTTGCAAATGACAACCACAGCACGACCATAATTTGGCTGCAATGGGACTGAGGCCTCTGTTGAAAAATCTTTTCATTTAAAAAGGTCACACATTGTGAGGGCAGAGGGGTCAGATTGAGGCCTTATGAAAGGACCAACAGTGGGCGAAGGATTGGTTGCAGTATTATCAGATGGTGCACCTTCTGTGGGTAGGTCATGGATCATGGTGGCATTGGTGGAATTACACAGGCCTTTATGAATGAAACAACATGAATGCCAATTATTTGGTTTGGGGATCTGAGCACCCATCATTTGTATGTTAGGAAACCAAAGACACACTGTCCAATTCAAAAAACACATGCCACTGTGGAGTTGAACACAGGGCCCTGATGATATAAGGCGCATCTTTGTTAATGGCCCATCAAGTGACACCTAAACGTGAAGGACTCATGCCCTTCAATGACAAAAGGGACTGGTGGTCCAATAAAGTGTATGCATATGCCCACAGCTGTGACGTTGCCGTAGGAGTGGTTGGACCAAGAAATGGACTCGTCTCCTCGGAAAATAATTATGGGGTATGGAGGCCCCTATCGTCAAATTAAAAACCAGTGGATCAAAACACTCTCTGTGGTGATCAATCTAAGGTTGCCAGCAATTACAGTATCCTGATGGGACAATATGGCCTTAAAAAATGTCCACAGGCAATACACCAGCGACCACAATCATGTTCAGGGCACATGACTACAAATTAACAGTGGTCTGCAGCATTTTCCTGTGCGCTGTCCAAAAGGGCATGTCCGGGTCTGCTGAGTGGAGCCGGCGGGTGCGTGATACATAAGGTTAGCATAGCAATGCACAGGCAGGCAGCGCATAGCGTTACCTGCTGTTAACGCTATGCGCTATGCCTGCCTGGCTCTAAGTTTTTAGTGCTTCCATCTGGCTAGGGTCATAACGCAAATATGACCCTAGCCAAAGGGCCATTTCACATCTGTGCGCCGATGTGTTTACCAGCATTGCGCCAGCGCAGGTGGTAGGGCAGGTGGTAGCGCAGCCAAGCGCATTGGCGCACAGATGAAGTGCATTGCGCTTATGCCGCCATTACCTTGTATGGGTGAGCGCACCACACTGCATCCCAGAAGCGCAAGTGTGACAGGGCCTGTGTCACAGCACATGCGCTAGTCCGGACGCACCGGAAAAGCGTCATGCGCTCTGACACAAGCCTTTTTACACTTGCGCCTCTGGGATGCAGTGCGGTACACTCGCCTATACAAGGTAATGGCGGCGTAAGCGCAATGTGCTGTATCTGTGCACCGATGCGCTTGGTTGCGTTACCACCTGCGCTAGCGCAATGCTGGCAAACGCATCGGCGCACAGATGTGAACTAGGCCTAAGTAAACTTTCATTGGATAACGCCTTATGAACCCTGAGGCTAGGGTCAGATTACTGTTTTTAGACATGCCCCGTGGGGTCGCGCTAAAAACTTTGTCAGCAATAACGCGGTGCTAACGCCATGTCAATACTTACCTATGGAGAACCCGCCGTAAACGCGGCTGCCACACCTACATCTTAGTGAAATCTCACATTATTTTCTAACGCGCTCTGCAGCATCTTTGATCATGTTTGGAAATAATGCGAGATTTCATTCAGATGCCAGCGTCTGAGCCGCGGTAAGGCCCACCTCCCCATAGGTTAACATTAGCAGCTTTATTGCGGTGCTAACATGACGTTAGCACTTCGTTATTGCTGCCAAATCCTGTTTTTAGCGTAACCCACGAGGTGTGGCTAAAAACGTTAATCTGACCCTAGACTTATTAGGAAACTTTATAAATAATGACTTCTGCAGCTGCCGTGCCTTTTCCTTCTCCCACACAGGTTTATTATGAAAGAAGCTGATCGTTTGCCTTTTGTTTGATTAATCAGTAACCCCTGTAAACAGCTAGGAGGTCAAGCATTGGGTTTTGAAACACATTCAAATAAAAACAATCATAATGCATCACATCCTTAGTTAAAGGGAACCAACCACCTCAGATGACGACTATAAGCTGTTAATACATGTCCCTGCACCCTACCTACACCATTCCACCTATGTTTTTCTTAAGAATATTGATAAATGTAAACCGAAATATACACTTGATAAAATTACATGCCTGTGTACTTCTGGGCGTCTCCTTCTGGGTCAGTTACTAGAGGGCTGTGTCTCCAGCAGCATGACTGGCTTCTCTAGCCCTCCCTCTTACTTTGCAGGACATCACATGAAGGGCGTGATGTTATCTATCAGTGGGCGGGCACACAAGGCAGCTCCCGTCCCTTCTTAAGAAAAACATAGGTGGAATGGTGTAGGTAGGGTGCAGGGACATGTATTAACAGCTTATAGTCGTCATCTGAGGTGGTTGGTTCCCTTTAATGAGTAACTATTATTAGTTGAAAAGGTTTATCTTGACAAATAATCTCGTAAAGAAAAAATAAGCTATCTGGACACGGACAAGTATGATGTAGGAACTGATTTTGAATATGCAGAACTGGACAAGAGCAAATATTGAAAATGAAAAAAAGAGTTGTCATGCTGAGTATAAAAGAAAGTAAAAGTAAATTCCAAACATCAGGTAGCACATAGTGATGAGCGAGTATGCTCTGCGCTGCTCGGTACTCGCACGAGTATCACTGTACTCGGGCTACTCGGCGAGCACCGAGTAATCTCGCGATACTCGTGCTGTGCTCGTGGTCCTCATCCTTGCATGTTGGCGCTCTTTAGAGAGCCAGCCCACATGCAGGGATTGGCTGGCGACCACTGCAATGCCACAGCCCTGTTAGTTGTGGCATTGCAGTGATTGGCCGGCCTGCACAGCGTGACTGAGCCTTTATAAGACCCGGCCGCGCTGTGCTCTGCACACAGCCATCAAGACAGTGAGTGTAGGGAGAGTGTCTGCTGCTGTTAGGGACAGATTTGCGGCCCTCATAGGTAGATCCGGAGCAGGGCTGCAAACTGCTGCTGACCGCTGACCACAACAGTCCTTCTCAGGACTAATCTAGGAGGATAAAGGCAGGGTGATCCAGATCGGAATCCAAGCTTTTCTGTGACCATAACAGTCACCAGACTGTTGTACTTACTACCTTGATACAGGTTAGGGACTAAAATCCTACTCTCCTGTGACCATAACAGTCACCAGACTGTTGTACTTACTACCTTGATACAGGTTAGGGACTAAAATCCTACTCTCCTGTTACCTGAACAGTCACCAGACTGTTGTACTTATACCTTGATACAGGTTAGGGACTAAAATCCTACTCTCCTGTGACCATAACAGTCACCAGACTGTTGTACTTACTACCTTGATACAGGTTAGGGACTAAAATCCTACTCTCCTGTGACCTGAACAGTCACCAGACTGTTGTACTTACTACCTTGATACAGGTTAGGGACTAAAATCCTTCTCTCCTGTGACCTGAACAGTCACCAGACTGTTGTACTTACTACCTTGATACAGGTTGGGGACTAAAATCCTTCTCTCCTGTGACCTGAACAGTCACCAGACTGTTGTACTTACTACCTTGATACAGGTTAGGGACTAAAATCCTACTCTCCTGTGACCATAACAGTCACCAGACTGTTGTACTTATACCTTGATACAGGTTAGGGACTAAAATCCTACTCTCCTGTGACCATAACAGTCACCAGACTGTTGAACTTACTACCTTGATACAGGTTAGGGACTAAAATCCTTCTCTCCTGTGACATGAACAGTCACCAGACTGTTGTACTTACTACCTTGATACAGGTTAGGGACTAAAATCCTTCTCTCCTGTGACCATAACAGTCACCAGACTGTTGTACTTACTACCTTGATACAGGTTAGGGACTAAAATCCTACTCTCCTGTGACCTGAACAGTCACCAGACTGTTGTACTTACTACCTTGATACAGGTTAGGGACTAAAATCCTTCTCTCCTGTGACCATAACAGTCACCAGACTGTTGTACTTACTACCTTGATACAGGCTAGGAACTAAAATCCTACTCTCCTGTGACCATAACAGTCACAAGACTGTTGTACTTACTACCTTGATACAGGTTAGGGATCAAAATCCTTCTCTCCTGTGACCTGAACAGTCACCAGACTGTTGTACTTACTACCTTGATACAGGTTAGGGACTAAAATCCTACTCTCCTGTGACCATAACAGTCACCAGACTGTTGTACTTACTACCTTGAAACAGGTTAGGGACTAAAATCCTACTCTCCTGTGACCTGAACAGTCACCAGACTGTTGTACTTACTACCTTGATACAGGTTAGGGACTAAAATCCTTCTCTCCTGTGACCTGAACAGTCACCAGACTGTTGTACTTACTACCTTGATACAGGTTGGGGACTAAAATCCTTCTCTCCTGTGACCTGAACAGTCACCAGACTGTTGTACTTACTACCTTGATACAGGTTAGGGACTAAAATCCTACTCTCCTGTGACCATAACAGTCACCAGACTGTTGTACTTACTACCTTGATACAGGTTAGGGACTAAAATCCTACTCTCCTGGACCATAACAGTCACCAGACTGTTGTACTTACTACCTTGATACAGGTTAGGGACTAAAATCCTTCTCTCCTGTGACCTGAACAGTCACCAGACTGTTGTACTTACTACCTTGATACAGGTTAGGGACTAAAATCCTTCTCTCCTGTGACCATAACAGTCACCAGACTGTTGTACTTACTACCTTGATACAGGCTAGGAACTAAAATCCTACTCTCCTGTGACCATAACAGTCACAAGACTGTTGTACTTACTACCTTGATACAGGTTAGGGACTAAAATCCTTCTCTCCTGTGACCATAACAGTCACCAGACTGTTGTACTTACTACCTTGATACAGGTTAGGGACTAAAATCCTTCTCTCCTGTGACCATAACAGTCACCAGACTGTTGTACTTACTACCTTGATACAGGTTAGGGACTAAAATCCTTCTCTCCTGAACAGTCACCAGACTGTTGTACTTACTAACTTTATTAACTTTATACAGGTTAGGGACTAAAATCCTTCTCTCCTGTGACCATAGCAGTCACCAGACTGTTGTACTTACTACCTTGATACAGGTTAGGGACTAAAATCCTTTTCTCCTGTGACCATAACAGTCACCAGACTGTTGTACTTACTACCTTGATACAGGCTAGGAACTAAAATCCTACTCTCCTGTGACCATAACAGTCACCAGACTGTTGTACTTACTACCTTGATACAGGTTAGGGACTAAAATCCTTCTCTCTGTGACCATAACAGTCACCAGACTGTTGTACTTACTACCTTGATACAGGTTAGGGACTAAAATCCTTCTCTCCTGTGACCATAACAGTCACCAGACTGTTGTACTTACTACCTTGATACAGGTTAGGGACTAAAATCCTTCTCTCCTGAACAGTCACCAGACTGTTGTACTTACTAACTTTATTAACTTTATACAGGTTAGGGACTAAAATCCTTCTCTCCTGTGACCATAACAGTCACCAGACTGTTGTACTTACTACCTTGATACAGGTTAGGGACTAAAATCCTTCTCTCCTGTGACCTGAACAGTCACCAGACTGTTGTACTTACGACCTTGATACAGGTTAGGGACTAAAATCCTTCTCTCCTGTGACCATAGCAGTCACCAGACTGTTGTACTTACTACCTTGATACAGGTTAGGGACTAAAATCCTACTCTCCTGTGACCATAACAGTCACCAGACTGTTGTACTTACTACCTTGATACAGGTTAGGGACTAAAATCCTACTCTCCTGTGACCTGAACAGTCACCAGACTGTTGTACTTACTACCTTGATACAGGTTAGGGACTAAAATCCTTCTCTCCTGTGACCATAACAGTCACCAGACTGTTGTACTTACTACCTTGATACAGGTTAGGGACTAAAATCCTTCTCTCCTGTGACCTGAACAGTCACCAGACTGTTGTACTTACTACCTTGATACAGGTTAGGGACTAAAATCCTACTCTCCTGTGACCATAACAGTCACCAGACTGTTGTACTTACTACCTTGATACAGGTTAGGGACTAAAATCCTACTCTCCTGTGACCTGAACAGTCACCAGACTGTTGTACTTACTACCTTGATACAGGTTAGGGACTAAAATCCTTCTCTCCTGTGACCATAACAGTCACCAGACTGTTGTATTTACTACCTTGATACAGGTTAGGGACTAAAATCCTACTCTCCTGTGACCATAACAGTAACCAGACTGTTGTACTTACTACCTTGATACAGGTTAGGGACTAAAATCCTTCTCTCCTGTGACCATAACAGTCACCAGACTGTTGTCGCTGTATACAGGCAAAATGCGCAAGGGCGTTGGCAAGGGCATTGGCCTCTGCCTGCACCACCATCACGTCCACTTCCTTGTCCTTGCCGAGGTCGTGTGCAAACACTAATTTCGCAACAACAAAGGGGCACATCTACTCGCTCGCACGTCCTGTCCCAAATTATTGGGGCCCGCAGCAGTACACCGCTCTTGAACCAAGACCAATGTCAACAGGTTGTTACTTGGATAGCGGATAATGCTTCAAGTCAGATAGGCACCTCCACAAACACCTGTCTTCCACACGGTCAAGTGTCAGTAGCCGTGATACTGCACCGCACATTTCCCAACCTGATCCTCCTTCCTACCACCAGGCCGAGTACACGTCCACGGACATTACTGATCCCACAGTAGGACACTCGGAAGAGCTGTTCACGTATCCATTCGCAGAATCTGGCATCTCGCCAGCTCCTGTTGAAGTGGGTGATGAGAAGATGGTATGTACAGATGCCCAAATATTTGAGCAGCCACGTTCTCACAACGGATCGTTGGCAACGTGTCTCAACAAGGGGTGGACGATGATGAGACACAATTGCCAGGAAGTCAGGAGGAGGATCAGGGTGCGGAAGAAGAAGACGATGTGTGGATGATCCAGTAGCTGACCCAACCTGGCAAGAGGATATGCAGAGCGAGGCCAGCAGTGCACAGGGGGAGGGAGGCGTAGCATCCCAACAGGCAGTACGAAGCAGGGTCGTGTCCGCAGGCAGAAGGTAGGCAACCGTTCCCCGGAACAATAACACGACTCAAGGTGCCTGTGCAAATGTTAGGTCTTCCCGAGTCTGAGAGTTTTTTAAGTTGGCTCCAGATGACTCTAAAAAGGCCATTTGCAACACCTGCCATGCCAGTATCAGCAGGGGTACGAAAACTAGCAGCCTGACCACCACCAGCATGATCAGGCACATGTCAGCCAAGCACCTTACTTTGTGGAAGTACAACAGAGTCGAGGAGCGGTGCTTGCTGATGTCACTGCTACGTCTTCGCGTGTTGTGCGTGCGAGCCAATCCCCTGTCCATGCTGGCCGCGAACAAGCCTCCAGCCCTGCACCTGAAGTTGCCCACGCACAAATAACACCACCATCAAGCACGTCCTTGTCCCAGCGCAGCGTTCAATTATCCATTCAGCAAACCTTTGAACGCAGGCGCAAATACGCTGCCAACGCCCCACATGCCACAGTCCTAAATTCTCACATTTCACGACTCATAGCGCTAGAAATGTTGCCTTTCCGGCTGGTGGAGACGGAAGCATTCCGCGACCTGATGGCAGCTGCTGTCCCACGTTACTCGGTCCCCAGCCGACACTATTTCTCCCTTTGTGCCGTTCCTGCATTGCATAACCACGTGTCCAACAGCATCACACGTGCCCTGAACAACGCTGTTTCAGCCAAAGTCCACCTAACCACAGACACGTGGACAAGTGCTTGTGGGCAAGGCCGCTACATCTCCTTGACGGCACACTGGGTTAATATTGTGGAGGCTGGGACCCAGTCTAAGCGAGGACGGAACACGTCCTTCCCACACCAAGGATAGCAGGCCCTACCTCTGTCAGGGTTTCACCGACACTCTACAGCTCCGGAATGTCATGCTCCTCAGCCTCCTCCTCCTCCTGCGCATCCTCATCCACTGTACCCTCCACACCAGTCCCAAGCTGGAAGCACTGCAGCACTGCCTCTGCGAAGCGGCAACAGGCTGTGCTGAAGCTAGTCTGCATTGGTGACAAACCACACAATGCAGAAGAGGTGTGTACAGCTCTGAAACAGCAGGCAGATCACTGGCTCACACCTCTGAACCTAAAGCCAGGAAAGGTCGTGTGTGACAATGGCCGGAACCTGGTGGCAGCTTTGAGGTGAGGCCAGCTGACGCATGTTCCATGCGTGGCCCATGTGCTCAACCTGGTGGTTCAGAGGTTTCTAAAGTCATACCCAGAGCTGTCTGAACTGCTGGTAAAAGTTTGCCGTCTGTCTGCACATTTTCGCAAGTCACCTGCTGCTTCAGCCGGCTTTGCCGGCTTTCAGCGCTGTTTGTGTCTTCCGGCCCACAGACTGGTGTGTGATGTCCCCACGAGTTGGAATTCAACTCTGCACATGTTGGTCAGGATATGTGAGCAGAAGAGGGCAGTTGTTGACTACCTGCATCACCTAAGCCGTCGGGAAATGGGTCAAACTCCGCACATAACACCTGAGGAGTGGAGATGGATGTCCGACCTATGTACCGTCCTCCAAAACTTTGAGGACTCCACCAAGATGGTGAGCGGCGATGACGCCATTATTAGCGTCACCATACCACTACTCTGCCTTCTAAAACGGTCTCTGCTGAAAAACAAAGAGGATGCATTGCAGGCGGAGCGCGATGACTTGGAGCAAGAAACAGTAGTGGGTGTGGGTGATAACACACAGCCCAGCCTCATCTCATCACAACGTGCAGTGGAGGACTATGACGAGGAGGAGGAGGATGAAGACATGGAGCAACTCTCTGGCCAAATTGAGGATATGACATGCACACCAGTCATACCCTCGATTCAGCGTGACTGGCCAGAGGACAGGGGAGATGAGGAGGAGGAGGACAGCATGTTCAGTCATCGTGTTGGTCTGGATACTGAAGTGATGGCTGTTAAGAGTCTGGCGCACATAGCTGACTTAATGGTAAGCTGCCTGGCTCGTGACCCTCGCGTTCAGAACATCTTGGCCGACAATCAGTACTGGTTGGCAACACTGTTAGACCCACGCTACAAGGAGAACTTTATGTCTCTCAGTCCTGAGGCGGAGAGGTCAGCCAAAATGCAGCAGTTCCAGAAGGCCATAGTCACGGAAGTAGGCAAATCATTCCCCTCACAAAACGCTAGCGGCATAGGTCAGGAATCGGTGGACAACCAAGGCGTACGGCCGAGAGGGGCACAAGTCCAATCCGCCAGAGGTAGGGGAACAGTCTTTACGATGTGGGACAGTTTTCTCAGCCCCTCACGTACTACAGCCCCTGAGGTGCGGGGTAGTGCCACAAGAAATGATAAGTTTGCCCAGATACTGAAGGAGTACCTTGCAGATCGAACAACTGTACTGCGAGATTCCTCTGTGCCTTACAATTATTGGGTCTCCAAGCTGGACACGTGGCATGAATTGGCTCTCTACGCCTTGAAAGTCCTGGCCTGCCCTGCCGCTAGCGTTTTGTCAGAGCGTGTTTTCAGTGGCGCAGTGTGAATCATTACTGATAAACGCACCCGCCTGTCAACTGAAAATGCTGACAGGCTGACTCTGATCAAGATGAACAAGGGTTGGATTGGGCCAGACTTCACCACACCACCAACAAATGACAACTGAATTTAAATTTTGTTATGGGAATTTGCCATGTACCTCCACTCACCCATGGGTACACACTTCTGGACTTTGGCTAATCGCTGGACTGCTCCTCCTTCTCCTCATGTGCCACCATGATGACCGTTACAATAGTTAGGCTGTTGTTTCAGGTATACCCCAGTGGTAAATTTTTTCGCCCATTCTTTTAGAATGGGCATTACAACGACAGGAGACCCGCTCCTTTTCAATGGGAAAAATGTTTTGAGGCCCTCATTCACGTCTCTATCCAGGGACAATGTGGAGCCTCCCAATTTTTGGCTGTCCTGCCAAAGGGCTATACTACAATACACCCACTTGAGGTTTACAGGCCCTACTGCATGTCTGTATGCATGGGTCATTGTAGAACCTCCCAATTTTTGGCTGCCCTGCCAAAGGGCTATACTACAATACACCCACTTCAGGTTCACAGGCCCTCCTGCACGTCTCTATCATGGGACAATGTGGAGGCCTCCCAATTTTTGGCTGCCCTGCCAAAGGGCTACACTCCAATACACCCACTTCAGGTTTACAGGCCCTCCTGCACGTCTCTATCATGGAAGGACTCCAATGTGGAGGCCTCCCCAATTTAGTTGCGACATGTGCCCCATGCCCGCAAAGGGCTATACTACAATACACCCACTTCAGGTTTACAGGCCCTCCTGCACGTCTCTATCATGGGACAATGTGGAGCCTCCCAATTTTTGGCTGCCCTGCCAAAGGGCTATACTACCAATACACCCACTTCCTTACAATGGGCACTTCAGGTTTACAGGCCCTCATGCACGTCTCTATCCAGGGGCATTGGTGAACCTCCCAATTTTAGACTGCCCTGGCAAAGGAAAATACTAGAATAGACCCAGTTCCTCAAAATGGGCACAATATGTCAAGACAGGTCTTCATGTACGTCTCTTCTCAGGGACATCGGAGTCCACAATGTTTCACGTAAAATCTTTCATGTAATCACAAAAGGTAAATACACCAGCTGTATCTCACTATTGGGTATGTGCCCTTAACATTTCCACCCTGAATATTCATTTTGGTGTCATTTTGGAAGGTTTTCTGGTGACTCCGTAAAATTGGCGTGAAACTCGGACAAGATTGTTCACAGCTGTGACTTTTGAGTGAGAAATGCTTCCAGGGTCTTCCCCATGGTGTTGCCATGTAATTTGAGCACTCTTCTGAGACTTTTGTGACATTTTTAGGGTTTCTACATGCTGCCGGCAGTCATTTCATAAAAATACTCGGGTCTCCCATAGGATAACATTGGGCTCGGTACTCGGGTCGAGTACACGAGTATCTCGGGATGCTCGGCCCGAGCTTCGAGCACCCGAGCATTTTAGTACTCGGTCATCACTAGTAGCGCATCATTCTCTCCACCAGTGTAGCATATCCTATAACAGCTAAACTGAAAACTAGTATGATTATAAAAGTAGAATTAGTGTACTTCATCTAGATGGTTTGCACAAATCGGATATAAAATCCACTACTGCCACAATTAAATTGCAAACTATCATGGACAAGTTGTATCGTAATGTGCCATATAGTACAAAGTTATAAACACGACCAGACACCCATTCAGAAAGTGAACATCAATTCATTTATGTCTACCAGGATAACACACAGGGGAAGTACGTACAGAAGAGTAGCGCTATATGGCAGGCGTACACTACTGGAGTATTCACTGGAGCGAACATTTAAAGGGATCCTGTCACCTCCAAAACGCCTCATAAGCTAGCAAAACATGTCCCTGCAGCATCCCATCACTAATCTCACACTCCTTTTGTCTCCTAAAAGCATCCTGTGAAAGTGCATAAAAACGTTTTGATACTCATTAGTGAGTATAATTAGCAGGGGCTATATTCTTTAGTCACCAGGGCGGGCTGTTTTGCAGCCTCGAGGATCCACCCTCTCTCTGTCTGTGCTGCTGTGATGTGCAGCTTAAGGCAGGACTAATGATTTGCATTCTGTGAGTGATAGAGAAGGGAAAGGGTAAAGCCTGCACAAGCAGAGCAAACAGACAGACGCATGCGTGTGAACCCAGGCTAACTTGTACACATGTACTCGCAGATGTGAGCGCTCAACGTAGAGCGCAGGATAATCGTGAACTGAGCCTGACTGCAATCTTTGGTAGGCAGAATAAACTGAAAAGCGCAGTTGAAGACTTGACATTATTACTATTTTTACGCCGTTCACCTCGTGATATAAGTAATTAGATGGCTCTATTCATCAGGTCAGTGTATGTGTGGCACCCCAGGGGTTAATGTGCCACAGTAACAACACTTAGGGTACCTTTACACGCAGCTACATTTCTAGGGTGGCTACAGGTAACTTACTGGTTGCAGTGAAATCATGGAGAGATTATTCCATTTGTACACAGCAACAAGATAGAACCTTGTCTCCATGATTTCACTGCAACCAGTAAGTTACCTGTAGCCACCCTAGAAATGAAGCCGCGTGTAAAGGTACCCTAAGGGTTAATTCCCCACACAACCCGCAACATTACACTAGCTCCTCCAGGCCAGAAGGGGGAGCTAAAGCTGCTTCCCTATATATTCTGGTGTGGAGAGGAAGTGACAGTTAGTTCAGTTCCTGAGAGGACTGAGGAAAAGGACCTGGGTGTAAAAGGGCTGCGTCAGGCTCAACCCACGGTCCACTGTCCACTTCCAGGCCGGCCAAGGTCTGAAGAAAGGAGTAGGAGAAGCAGAGGAACACACCCGGGACCCAGAGTTACCCTAAACTTACCCCGGAGAAGCGCAAAGACCGGATACCGTATCCGCAATTGTGCCTGACACAAGCAGCACAGAAAACACCGGATAAGTGAAGATTATATATCTTCACTGTACCACAGCAAAGCAACACGGCGGGGTCAGAAACACAAAAATAAGTACCAGTGAGGAGAGACAGGGCTGGCAGCCTAGCTAAAGTGGCACCCACACACAGCGCAGGAGTAGGAAGCCAAGGACCCGGCCAGGGTGGGAGCAACCCGGCCAGGGTGGGAGCAACCCGGCCCCGGTATAGACTCCGTGGACAATATCTACTGAATACCATCTGCAGTAAAGACTTGGAAAACTACAAACCCGTGAGTCTGAGTACTCCTTGCGCTCGAGCCCTACTGTCTCTCACAAACTGTTATCATCTCTACCACCTGCATCATCCATAGACTATCATCATTAGGAGAGCCGTTACATCACCAGCTGCCAAACATCATCCCTGGAGGTTCTGCAGCAGCGGTGGTCACCCTGACCACATACCACTGGTGGCGTCACGACTTTATCCCCTGTAAATAACCCCCAAACCCCTTTTACTTATGGGCTCAGGACATGGTCCGGACCAAGGATCGCCGTAATAACCCACGTGATACCCCCGTCCGGTACCGAGTACCCCGTCCCAGTGGGCTCCACAACTTGGCGTCACGAACAGGATCTACCATGCCCAGCAAACCGGGCATTGTGTGCCGTGATTTGTGAGAGAAACTGTTTAGGGACTGCCGTTATTACAGAGTGCGCGACAAACAGAATTTAAACTGCACCACAAGGACTGTATTTATAAATTGCCGCCATCACAAAGCGCGCGACGCGCGGGAAGAAAAAGGGGCATGTCATTGTGGGCGGCACTCTGCAAAGCGCTCTGACGTCATCCGGCGGGGAAGAGAGTCCCTGTCGCACTGCGGAACCTTTAGTAGACATCCAGATGGAAGCAGAAGACCAGGAGGGTCGACATTAACTAAGGGGGAACAGGATGTCACAACAAGGAGATGCTGCGGCACCAAGCAGCAGCGGAGCACCCGCCAGTGCTGCAGCACCGGATAACAGAGGAGCACCCAGTGGTGCTGCGGCGCAAGGAGCAGCACCCATCATGCTGTTCCTGATGCCATACACTGCGGGAGCAATGTGGCTACCGCAATACTAAGGTGAGCCCAATACCCTCAATGACTTTGCTATGAAAATCAAAGCGTACTACGTTATGTATTCCCTAACAGAAGCCCAGCGTGTCGGTATGATTATTGGACAGTTAACCAGCAATGCACAGCAGGAGGTTGCGTCCTGGCCGGACACAGACAAAGATACTGTAGAGCATCTTGTGGCTGGACTGAAAGCAGCATTTGAGTCCAGTGCTGACACCCGGGCTAAAATGAGGTTCTTTGGATGTCAACAAAAGCCTAAGGAGAGCACAAGAGACTATGCCTTAAACTTGCAGGAGGTGCTCAAAGCACTTAAACTACCAGAAGCTGCCTTAGCCCCGGGAGCTGACAAAATGCTAATCGATCAGTGCATAGAGGACCTCCTATCCCCTTCTCACAGAGAACAGTTGAGTATGATGATTATCCAGAATCCTGGAATGACTTTTGCCGAGTTAAAAGATAGAGCCATCCGTCTTCAGCAGATACAGGCGCCCCGGGCTATAAACTCTATTCAAGGCTCTACAGCAGCACCCCAGCAGCCAGGAGCATCAGCAACATCTGTTCAGCAGCAGTCGCTAACATGGCACAGAGAGCCTATCTCTAATGAGGCACTCAACCAAAAGCTGGATGCCCTGACGGACATTGTTGTTTCTATGGCTAAAGTCATCAAGGAGCTGCGAGGATCCAAGCCTGCACCCAAGATCGAGTTGGTGACCAGCAAGGAGGATGTCCCGTGGATGAGGCCCAGGAAGTAACAAGCAACAAGAGGACGACCCGGCGACCACTATCAGCCGGATGGACAGCCCATTTGCTGCCATTGCAAGGAACCAGGTCACTTTGCTCGGGAATGTGCTTTAAACGAGGAACCCCTGGGAAGGCGGGCCGCTCCTCAGGTATGAACTCCCAAGGTCCTTCAGCCTGGTATGAAAAGTTCAAGGGAGGACGGCCAGTCATCCCTATCGTGTTGGATGGCATTCCCTTCAGCGCCTTGTTGGATACCGGGTCCCAGAGAACATCAATTCCGCATGTTCTCTACAGAAGGTAATGGGCTGATTCAGACATTAGTAATGGTCCATCTGACATTGCATTGAACTTATGGGCTAGCAATGGTGAAATAATACCACAGGTTGGGTTCAGAGAAATGACCATTCAGATTGGTAAGGTAGAAATGCAGAACCAGGGTATTATAATTATAGATGTTGACCGGCGAGAACGTAAACCAGTAATGTTACTAGGAATGAATGTAATTGAAAATTGTTTTTCCGAGGTGATTACTGTTTTACATCAGATTGCCAAGACTGCCAAAGTCAGGCAACAGAGACTCCTGCAAAAGGAAATAAAAGCCCTGATGCTGAAACAACAGGTAGAAATATCAGGAGGTGAAATTGGCAGTGTAAGGGTAAGTGACCCGATACCCATTGTAATACCTCCCAAAACTGAAATGTTGGTCTGTTGTAGAGCAGCAATAGGCATTAAAGGGCGAGACTATCAAGCCCTGGTAGAACCCGTGTACTCAGACAGTAGGCCCACTATACTGAATGCCAGAGGAGTAGTTGAGGTACACCGGGGAAGAGTGCCATTACCCCTTCTAAATTGCGGGGAAGATGAGGTCACCGTACCGAAGTATGCTACCATGGCTAAATTATTTACGGTTCATAACAATGCCACCACAGTCGTCGGGCCGTTGAACCCGTCAAGTCAGGCGGATGACAATGGCTCAAGGGAAAAGCTGGAGGATTGGTGCCAAAAGCTACATGTGGGTACCAGTTTTACACCTCCCCATCAAAAGCATGGATTATACTGGCTAGTAAAAGAATATGAGCAGATATTCAGCAAACACCAGTTAGACTTTGGGCAAATTAAAGGGGTAGAGCACACTATACCCACAGGTAACCATCAGCCTATAAAAGAGAGGTATAGACCACTACCGCCCTCTCACTATCAAACCATCAAAGACATGGTCAAAAAGATGAAAACTGCAGGTGTAATAAGGGACAGTTGTAGCCCCTGGGCAGCGCTTTTAGTGTTGGTTAAAAAGAAGGACGGGACCATGAGAATGTACGTAGATTACCGGCAGATCAACCACATTACACACAAGGATGCATACCCGTTACCTAGGATTGAGGAGTCATTAGCCACATTAAAATCTGCTAACTACTTTTCTACCCTAGATCTGACTAGTGGGTATTGGCAAGTTCCTGTGGCAGAGGCTGACAAGGAGAAGACAGCGTTTACTACGCCGATGGGCCTCTGTGAGTTCAATTGTATGCCGTTTGGACTCTGCAACGCACCCGGTGCCTTCCAACGCCTGATGGAGAGATGCCTAGGACATAAGAACTTTGAAACTGTCCTCCTGTACCTGGATGACATCATAGTCTACTCCAAGACATATGAACAACATCTACAAGACCTGGCAGAAGTGTTTGAAGCCTTGTCCGGACACAGCATGAAGATCAAACCATCCAAGTGCCACCTTCTCAAGCCAAAGGTGCAGTACCTAGGAGATGTCGTGAGTTCAGAGGGAGTAGCACCGGATCCTGATAAAGTCACAGTGATAAGGGATTCCTGGGACTGGTGGGCTATTATAGAAGATTTATCAGAGGGTTCACAAAGTTAGCAGCTCCCCTACAAGATATCCTGGCAGGACAGTCAAAAGGTCTTCAACCCATAATCCCCCTTTCCAGTGGAGTGACGAGAGGGAAGAGTCCTTCAAAAAGCTAAAGTGGGCACTGACAGGTGAAGAGATCCTGGCGTATCCGGATTACCATCAACCCTTCATTCTGTACACAGATGCCAGCAACGTGGGACTGGGAGCAGTACTGTCACAGTAGTGTAATCATAATCACAAACGTGGATTCTTTACTGTAAGAGCAGTGAGACTATGGAACTCTCTGCCGCATGATGTTCTAATGAGTGCCTCACTACTAACATTTAAGATAGGCCTGGATGCCTTTCTTGAAAACTATATTAACAGTTATATATACAGTACTAGATTATTTGATAGGGCATTGATCCAGGGAACTAGTCTGATTGCCATATCTTGAGTCAGGAAGGATTTTTTTCCCCCAATGTGGAGCTAGTGTTGCCATATGGATTTTTCTTTTTTGCCTTCCTCTGGATAAACATGTTAGGTTATGGGTTGAACTTAATGGACTTAAAGTCTTCCTTCAACCTTAAAAACTATGTTACTATGTTACTATGTAGAAGCAAGGTGGCAAAGAGAGTTATTGCCTTTGCAAGCAGGAAACTCCGGCCTACAGAAAGAAACCCTGAGAATTACAGTTCCTTCAAGTTAGAACTACTGGCAGTTGCAGAATTTACCATCTACACTGATAACAACCCGTTGTCCCACCTGGACTCAGCAAAATTAGGTGCATTGGAGCAGCGATGGATAGCCCAGCTGTCTACTACAATTTTGTCATCAGATATAGGGCAGGCCGCAAGAACAGGAATGCAGATGCCTTATCCCGGATGCCACACCTGAAAGACGTGGAAGAGGAATCGGAGGAGCTGGAAGAAATTGAGCTACCAGCCTTTCACCGTTTTAAGGTAGAACAGTATCAACCCGGCATCTACCAAAAACAGAAGGCAAATCTCAACCCGTTAGTGCACCATGGATGGGCTGACACCCAAGATAGCAATCCAGCTGTGAAGTTAGTGAAAGAACTGCTTACACAACAAGGTGCGTACCCTAATCAGAATGCTCCAGCTGAGACCCAACAACTCTGGAAAGAAAGAAGCAAGTTGTTCCTATATCAAGGGAAGCTCTGCAGAAGGCACACCAACCCTAAAACACATGAGTTAGTCTGGCAGATTATTGTACCCAAGAGAGACGTCAAAATGGCCTTAGAAGCCTACCACGACAGTGCAGGTCATTTTGGATGTAAGAAGTTGGAAGTGCTCTTAAGAGAGAGATTCTACTGGGTTGGCATGAGAAAATCAATTGAAGATTGGTGTAGAAAATGTGGCCCGTGCAACCTCAGAAGAAAGGATCAACTGAGTCAGAGAGCCCAACTCCAGTTCATAGTAACCAAGCAACCACTTGAGTTAGTTGCGTTAGACCACGTCAAGTTGTCAAATCGTGGACCATTACTCCCGCTTCTTAGTGGTGGTACCCGTCAAGGACCTGACAGCGAAGACAGCTGCAAAAGCATTTCAGACACATTTCTGTAGATGTCATGGCTACCCGAACAAGTCCTTGCAGATCAAGGTCCAGCTTTCAAGTCAGAGATTTTCCAGGAATTCTGCAACATGTACAGCTGTAAGAAGATCCGCACAACAGCCTATCATCCCCAAACCAATGGCTTATGTGAAAGATGAATCATACTATGATTGACCTGTTGAAAACCTTACCAGAGTCAGAGAGAAATCAATGGCCAGAGAAATTACCCGACTTGGTAGACTTGTACAACCATGTCCTGATGAGTTCTACAAACTACACCCCAGCCTAACTTTTGCGAGCAAGGCCAGGTAAACTGCCAATTGATTTAGATATGGGAATTCTGAAGCCAGATGCAGAAGTTGAGGAATCCAATTGGGATACCCTACGTCAACAGCAGTATCGCCAAGTACAAGAGTGCGTAGAGAAAAGTCTCCAGCAAGCCAGAGAAAGACAAGAGAGAACCTTTAACCAACATGCTCTAGCAACCCCATTACAACCTGGTGAGCACGTTCTCAAGAGAAAGAGGCACACAAACAAATTGGATAATCAGTGGGCAACCACCCCATATACAGTCTTACCATCAAATTTAGACAATGCCAAAGTGTGTCTAATCAGCAAAGACAAAGGAAGGACGTCAGCAGTTGTGTCAAGAGACCATCTTAAACCGTGTCCTGAAACCCTGAAGACAACAGAAGTAACCTTACACGTACACGTCCAACCTGTCAGGAAAGAAGAGGATGTGTTCCATACCGTCTTAGGAGATTTCCCCAAAACATGGCCAAATTAATATGGAGCAGTTGTAGTTCCCATGATTGCTTTCCCTCCAATGGTAGAACCAACGCCAGAACCCGTACCACAAGAAGTCCCAAGACAGGAAGAACTGGAAGTTGAGTCTGAAGAGAAAGAACCAATTCCTGGTCCCAGTGAGCTTGCCAGTCCTACTGTCAGATCTCCATCTTCAGTAGTAACAGATACTCCAAACAGATACATGTCCACCGCACCAATATGCTAAGTACATCCAGTATACCAGTCTTATGTACATCCAGTATACCAGAGCACAGCATCGTAGCAAGGGTCAGTTACCAGCTAGGTACAGAGATTAAAATGTGGAATCAAATGTGAAACGTATATATGTTACAGTAGTATATAGTTAAATAGAACCTGTTAAAGTGAAGGTGTACAGAAAGGGTGAGAGTAGCATGGTGTTAAGTGGCAGCCACGGAGACTAAGAACTTGGCATCTTTATGCGGTGACCCGAGGGCTTAGAAGCCTACTGCGCTTAAACCAGAAACACCCTAGAGACTTGTTAATCTTGTTGTAACGTTAAAAAGCCCAGGACCTACAGAGATTATCCTGTATGAACTACTTACATATTCTTGAACATTTTCTTCTTTATTACTTATGGACCATACCTACCACAGGGCTGGTTGTGGTAAAGACCACTTGTATATATTTACCAGCCCCGGAGACAATAGACTAAACCCCCGGAAGGACTGATTTATTTTTGAACTTTTTGGACTCTTTTTGCATTTCAGTGGTTTTTGTATATTTTTATTTTTGAGACTTTGTATATATTAATTGTATTGATATGTTGTTTGTTTTCTACAGTCCCGAAGTACTGTTCTTTACTAAGGGGGAATGTGGCACCCCAGGGGTTAATGTGCCACAGTAACAACACTAAGGGTTAATTCCCCACACAACCCACAACATTACACTAGTGCCTCCAGGCCAGAAGGGGGAACTAAAGCTGCTTCTTTATATATTCTGGTGTGGAGAGGAAGTGACAGTTAGTTGAGTTCCTGAGAGGACTGAGGAAAAGGACCTGGGTGTAAAAGGGCTGCGTCAGGCCCAACCCACAGTCCACTGTCCACTTCCAGGGTGGCCAAGGTCTGAGAAAAGGAGTAGGAGAAGCAGAGGAACACACCCGGGATACGGAGTTACCCTAAACTCACCCCGGAGAAGCGTAAAGACCGGATACCGGATTCGCAATTGTGCCTGACACAAGCAGCACAGAAAACACCGGATAAGTGAAGATTATATATCTTCACTGTACCACAGTGAAGCAACACAGCGGGGTCAGAAACACAAAGATAAGACTCAAGTTGCCTAGCAAGTTTGGTACCAGTGAGGAGAGACAGGGCCGGAAGCCTAGATAAAGGGGCAGCAGGGCCACACATACAGCGCAGGAGTAGGAAGCCAAGGACCCGGCCAGGGTGGGAGCAACCCAGCCCCGGTACAGACGTCGTGGACAATACTGAATACCATCTGCAGTAAAGTCTTTGAAAACTACAAAACCGTGAGTCTGTGTAATCCTTGTGCTCGAGCCCTACTCTCCCTCACAAACTGTTATCATCTCTACCACTACCCCTACCCTGCATCATCCATAGACTATCATCATCACTGCCCCGGGAGAGCCCGGTACATCACCAGCTGCCAAACACCCTGACCACATACCACGGGTGGCGTCACGACTTTATCCCCTGTAAATAACCCTCATACCCCTTTTACTTGTGGGCTCGGGACACAGTCCGGACGAAGGACTGCCGTGATAACTCCCATGATACCCCGATTCGGTACCGAGTACCCAGTCCCAGTGGGCTCCACATATGATCACAGCGATAACAACTTTATATAGTTTTATTAAGTTTGGATACTATCACACTAAAAATGCTTTTTCACAAAATAAAGGTTTCTTGCGTCACTGAGTTTTAAAGGCTATAGTTTTTTTTTATTATCCTGCTGAAAGAGTCATGTGGGGACTTGTTTTTTGTAGGATAAGTTGGAGTTTTTATTGGGAACATTTTTGGTCATATAATATTTTTTGATCGCTTTCTATTCTGATTTTTGTGAGGCAGAATAAAAAAAAACAGCAATTCAGAAATTGATTTTCTTTATGCTGTTCACTACATAGTTGTGTAGTTTTTTTATGTTTTTCCGCTTTTACATACTATATTATACGAAAAAACATTTTTTGCATTGCTGTATTCTGGGAGCTATAGCTATAGATAAACGTTTTCACTGGTACCATTTTATTTATATACGACCTTTTTTATTGCATTTTTTTCCACTTTTTGTCAAGTGTATAATGAAAATACATCATTTTTGCAACACTTTATTTTTATTCTTTACAGTGTTCTCTGAAGGGATTAACTAGTGTGACAGTTTTATAAAGCAGGTTGTTACAGATGTGACGATACTAAATATTTGTAGTTTCTTTTTACGTACATTTTATAACTATTTATTGGTATATTTTGTTATTTTTTTTTCTCTCATTGTATGTTATTTTTCATGTTTTTACTTTTTTATTTATTCATTTTTTATCCTTGTGGGACATTAACAGGATTTACATTAATTGCAGGAGTGTGTGATGAATATGACTCATGCTTAGGTGATCTAGGGACGTGCCTGGGCTGGTTGCTCCCCACCCCTTGGCCATAAATGGTTCAGCTCTCATGCACCTGATGTCGCTGATTCAGTTTACTGCTATTCTGTAACCCTGGAATGCACACGTGATGTCAAGCTGCTGATGTTTTTCCCATTGGAGGTTGCTGGCTTCCATGGTCCGTGGGTGGAGGTAGGGGCCTTATTCCTAGGGCTTCTTAGGAGTTTTAGGGTCTTAGGCTGGGGACTCGGGGCTCCTCACATTCAGAGGTACCTCTGAGTACAGGGAGAGTCAGGGACCCCAGTATCAGGGCCAGAGCTGGCTTCCCTGACTCCCTACGCCCAGCTCCATCCTACTTCTAGGCACCCCGTTCACCCCCCCTCCAACGTGACATAAAAAGTGACCCACTATTTTTCCCCAAAGCCACTATGTCAACCCGAGCTTTTGCGCACCTGGTGGAGGAACTCTCCCAGGAGGTTTCTAACTTGCGGAGGCAGGTGGTGCATCAGCTTCGAGGAGTGGTTGGGTACTTGCTGCAGTTGACATGCTGGCTGTACTAGAACCCAATATATCCCTTCCTGACTGATTTTCAGGTGGAGAGATACATTTTTTGTTTTTAGAGAAGCCTGCAAATTATATTTCAGGCTGCGTCCTCGTTCTTCGTGGAACGAGGAACAGAGCGTAAGGATTATACTCTCCCTTCTTAAGGGGGATCCCCAGGCCTGGGCCTTCTCTCTGCCGACCGATTCTCCAACAATGCGGCCAGTGGATGAGTTTTTTGCAGCGCTGGCCCTGGTGTATGGTGACCTTAATGCCATCTCCCTTGCTGAGTCTAAACTACGGAAGCTCAGGCAAGGAGCACTATCGGTTGAAGAGTATTGCTCGGAGTTCAGGAGGTGAGCCACTGACGCTCAATGGAACGACCCTGCTTTGAGGAGTCAGTTCTGTCTGGGGTTGTCAGATCGGTTACAAGACACCATGACTCAATATGCTGCTCCTAAGACGCTGGAGGCTGCAATGGCGCTTGCTATAAGGTTGGACAGATGCCTAAGAGAGAGACCAGATCCGACCCTGCCCCCAGTGACCATCCCTGCTGTGGAGGGCACACGTGTTGGCTTACGATATCTCTGCATGTGACATCTCCAAGGCAATCTTGGAAAAGTGCCAAAAACATGCGCACTCCCGTGAAGCTGCCGGCAACATCGCAGCAACGTCGCCTCGTGTAACGGTACCTTAAGAATTAAATTAATGAGTAAAATAAGTAGCCTGTCACATATTTGAGGGAAAGAGAGGTTAGCCTGTCACATATTTGAGGGAAAGAGAGGTTAAGGTCATTGTGCAAGTCAAATGCTATGGCTACTGGATGACAAGGAAAAACGTAATAAATGAGGATGGTGCCATTGGCCACCACAGCAGTACTGTTCTGAGGTGGGCCCTGAGTAGAATACTAGCATAAGTAATAGCAGTTTTATACTTTAAGAAAAAAAAATAGTATATGATTCTTTATACTTATTTTAACCTATTTTATCAGCTTACCTTAGAACGTGATCTCATGAATGGAAATCCCACGCTGCATTTAAGATAGTCGTCATCCAATAACTCACAAGAAATTCCTTGCTCTTCCTACAAAAAGGGGAAACATTGTCTTAATAAAATAAACAATGTTCCTATTTTCTCTAGTAATATATTAGTGATTTCATTTTATTTATTCCTTGATATGTATATAACAGCAACATATTTACCATGGCTATATGAAGACTATATTTCATCTGTGATCTCAAAATAACTTACAGGTCATAAACCTACAATAGAACTCACATAAAGAGACCATTAGAGCAGATGTTGGAACTCGTCAAATTTGTATTTTTGAAAGATAAAACAAATGTTCAATTTCACTGCATGGCTGTAGAAGTAAATGAAAAAAATTGTGCATCCATCTACCCTTAGGGGAAGCTAAAATGTGACTTAGGCTGGCTTCACACCGCGGCAAGATCCGATCCGGAGCTGTCCGGTGTAAACCAGAGAGCCCTGGATTGGATTTTGGCCTCATAGTATCCTATGGGGCCCTGGATGGAGCCGGATGGCAGCTCTCTGACATCCGGTTTGCATCTCTCCAGAAGAATCTGGCAGAAATCCGATTTTTCTCCCGGACACATAACCGTTGCTTGCAACGGTTTTGTGTCCGAGGAGAAAAATCTCTCCAAATTGGCTTTTCTCGGATCCTCCCGGTTCCTCCCGGATCCGGTGCAATCCGCGCTCCCTTACTTGGGAGCCATGGGGCCAGATTGCTCCGATCCGAGAGGATCCGGGAACCGGACACCGGCGGCTGCACGCCGCTGTTATTTCAGGACCGCAGCTAGCTCCCCGCGAGCTGCGTCCGGCTGCACACCGGACCGGAGGGCATATTTGCCCTCTGGTTCTGTGTGCTGATCCAGTCCTGGGCTGTCAGGTTCACCCCGAGAGCCCCGGATCGGATCTTGCCGCGGTGTGAAGCTAGCCTAAGGCTGGTTTCACACGACAGTTTTTTCCCTGATCAGGTTCAATCAGGTTTGTGTGCCAAAACCAGGAGAGGAACAGGAGAGGAAATTGCAGAGAAAAACTATAATTGAATGATTGACACCTGTTCTGGTTTTGGAGACACTCCTGGTTTTGACACACAAACCTGATCTAACCTGACCAGGGAAAAAAACTGCAGTGTGAAACTAGACTAAGGCTGGCTTCACACCACGGATTAATCCAATCCGGGCTGTCCCGTGTAAACGGGACAGCCCCGAACCGGATTTTGGCCCCATAGTATCCTATGGGGCTGGATGGAGCCCGATGGCAACTCTCTTCTATCCGGTTTCCATGTGTCTGGGAGAATCTGGGAGGAATCAGATTTTTCTCCCGGACACAAAATTGGAGCATGAAGCATTTTTGTGTCCGGGTGAGAAAAATCTCCCCAAATCGGATCCTCACGGATTTTCCCGGATCTTCCCGGATCGGGGCAATCCGGCGCTCCCTACCATGGGAGTGTATGGGCCCAGATTACTGATCTGGTCCGGGGCTGTCAGTTTCATCCCTGACAGCCCCGGATCGGATTAAACCATGGTGTGAGCCGGCCTTAGTATAGAGTTCAATTTATAGAGCAGTGTAGAAAGTTCCTTCTAGTGCTTCCAGATGCCAAAACGTATTGTCGGAACACAAATGAGTGCTGGATAGTTACAACACCATATGATATGGCCAGTATTATAGCAATTTCAAGAGGCAAGTATTAAGTTTGAAGAATCATTTTTTGGATGCTCCTTCAAGAAAAACTTTTCTAGATTCTTTTGTTTCTTCCCATACAGGAGTTGCCCACTTTTACATTTCATTTTATAACTGTGTTTCGGTATGTGATTTTGTGGACCATAGTAATACAAAATTATCACAGGATCTCCTCCTTCGGAAACTGCACCTGAACAAGGCTGCACTAAAAGGCGGGTGGCCCATCATAAAGAAGATCAGCACTGAATTGTACAGTCTATATACTAGTAAATACCACAACATTAGGCCTGCAATGAAGATAAAGTGGAAAACCCTTTGAAAATACTTTAAGGTGGTTTGTATCATTTTTATGTCTTTTTACTCTCTTGGACATTGGTAAAAATGTGTCTTCAAATACATCTTCCTGCTGTATGTAACAAGAAAAAGAAGAAAAAATAAATCACTCTCCTTGTTGCTATAGTGTACAAACAGTTCAGATAACAGTTATTATTAATAGCACAAAATTCAGATTGACGTTCTCATTAATTCATCTGAGTTGTGGGAAGAAGAGTAATTAAAGTAGACTGCATAATTGGTTAATCATGTGAATCCAAGTCTGGAATATTTCACATGAATTAGCAATGATGTTTCAAATAATTAGATAATGCCAAAAGTAGAGCTCTATCAATAAATATTTATTAATAACACCAAACAAAATTCATGAAAGTGTCATACTAAACCATGTTGATGACATGTGAAACTTCATAAATATGATGTCACTATAGGAGTAAAGCATCCTTTCATTGAACATAGATTCTGATCTTTATTTTTTAATACTCATACTCGGCAAGCCCCATGCTGTCTCCATCAGTCAGATTTATACTGTAGATGCAAAGCAGGGATCCCCAACCTGTAGCTTGGGAGCAACCTTTGGCTCACAGGCCCATGATTTGTGACTCACGGCGGTCTTCCAGCTTTGTGCAAAAACACCATGTCTAGCAAACAGCTCTAAATAGGAGGTTTTAAGTTGGTGACTTTTGTGAGTAGCCCTACACAGAAGAGCAGATTTGCATGGAAGTAAGGTTGGAACCCCTTAATTTGGGTATACGACCATGGTGTGATTTATGTGGAAAAGCTTTGGCTGTCTTTATACTGGTAATGGGGGCTCTGGGTGACACTACTCTAAAGGGTCAGGCTTGAGAAATATTGAAGGCCTGAGAAATATGGGTCGTTCGAGACATTGTTCAAAAGAACAGCGTACTTTGATGAAAAAGTTGATTAGAGAGGGGAAAACTTATAAAGAAGTGAAGACAATGATAGGCTGTTCAGCTAAAATGTTCTCCAATGCTTCAAAAAGGAAAGCAAAAAAAATGGAAGACCAATTGAATGCATCAAAGAATAATCAGAATGGCAAGGGCTCAGCCAATGATCAGCTATAGGGTGATCAAAGACAGTCTCAAGTTACCTGTGAGTACTGGTGACAGAAGACACTTGTGTTAAGCTAACCTAGCAAGAAGTCCACACAAATTCCCCCTGTTAAACAAAGACGTACTGAAGTGGATATCATTTGCCAAAGAACATGACAACTTGCTTAATGAGAAATGGAGAAACATTTTGTAGACTGATGAAAGTAACATTTTTCTTTTTGGATCCAAGGGCCACAGACAGTTTGTCAAACAACCCCAAACTCTTAATCCAAGCAACAGTACACTCTGAAGACAGTGAATTATGGTGGAGCAAGCATCATGATATGGGTGTGTTTCTTTTACTATGGAGCTGGCCTATTAACCGCACACCAGGAATCATGGACCAGTTACATATATCAATATACTTGAAGTCATGTTGCCTTATGCTGAAGAGGAAATGCCTTTGAAATGGGTATTTCAACAAGACAATGACCCTAAATACACCAGTACACAAGCAAAATGTTGTTTCCAGTCCAACAAAATTGAGGTTATGGAGTGGCCAGCCCAATCCCCGTACCTTAATCTGATAGAACACTTGTTGGATGACATCACAAATGCTGTCTCTGAGGCAAAGTCAACAAATGCAAATGTATTGTGGGATGTAATCAAAGCATCCTGGGCAGGAATAACAATTGGCAGGTGCCAAAAGGTGTTTGACTCTATGCAACAAAGAAGTGAAGCAGTTTAAAAAAAAAACTGTGGCTATACAACTAAATATTAGGTTAGTGATTCACTTGAATGCTAAATCCTAAAAAAGCATGTATTTTGAGCATTTGTCTTTACAAACTGACACTGCTATTTTTTGAATGTTCATCTTTGTTATTTTCTGTAAAAAAAAGTTAAAGAGGACCAACCAGCAGGTTTTAGGGCTATAAAGGAGGCCACTACCTTGCAGGCAGTGGCATACTGAATGCAATCATACATTTACTTCAATGATTCCATGTATGATAAATGTTATAGAAGTCCTTAGAAAGTGTGCAGCATGGGGATGGAGTGTGCAGCAATTAGCATAAGAGAGGCTGGGTTTTTATGTATAAGGGTATGTGCCCACAGGACGTTTTTTAAGCAGTCCTGAACGCAGCAAAACCTGAGGATCCTAGAGTCCTTGACAGATTAGCTATGATCTTGTCTGCGTTTTTGCACGTTTTTTGCGCGTTTTATGTGTTTTTACTGCATTTTTTTAGCTGCGTTTTTAACATTGACTTTAGCAAAAACGCAGGAAAATAATTAACAAGTCAATTCTTTCCCATCCGCACCAAAAACGCAGGGATTTGAAAGTTCTTGATACTTGCAAAACCAATGTGTGTGCACAGCGTTTCTGTGAAATACATTGGTTTTGCTGGGAATCAAAACCGCAGGAAAATTAGCATCATTACCATAAAACATGTACTGCATGCAGATTAACATAAAAACCAATGGTTTTCTGCTGCAGAAACCGCAGAAAACAGCAAAAACTGTGGGCACATACCCTAACTGCCCTGTTTTCTCTAATCCAAATTCTCCACCCTGCCTCTCTCCTTCCTTCCATCTCCATGCTTGTGATCATCACAAACAGTAGAAGCCCCGCCTCCTCCAGTCTCTACACGTCCTGATTTGTCTCCTCTCACAGATCTGGACAGATCCTTGCTATTGTCATCACAGATGTGAATCTGTCTATGGAGCATGCTGGGAGTTGTAGTGTCTGTGGATGTGCATACTGTGTGATGGAGCATGCTGGGAGTTGTAGTGTCACTGACTAAGGATCTGCAGATCCAGAGACACTACAACTCCCAGCATGCACAATCACACAGTCTGCAGATCCAGTGACACTACAACTCTCAGCATGCTACATCACACAGTCTGCAGATACAGAGACACTATAACGCCCAGCATGCTCCATCACACAGTCTGCACATACAGAGAAACTACAAACCCCAGCCTACTCCATCACACAGTCTGCAGATACAGAGACACTACAACCCCAGCATACTCAATCACAGTTTGCAGATACAGAAACACTACAACCCCCAGCCTGCTCCATCACAGTCTGCAGATACAGAGACACTACAAACCCCAGCCTACTCCATCACACAATCTGCAGATACAGAGATGTGGCACTCCTGCGGAGGATTGCCACAGGATCCACCAATGCAAGGAGGTAGTTACACCTTGGTTCGCACAGCACACACACCTTCCACCCCAGACCTAAAGGGGGAGCTCTACTGGCTGCCTTAAGCCAGTTCCCCTTTAAAACATCCAGGCCTGAGAGGAGGAGTTAGTCAGTCCCAAGAGTCAGTCTCAAGAGTGAGTTGCAGGAGAGAGTCGGAGGAGTGAGGAACTGGTCGCTGGGAAGGATCCAGGCCCAGGACCAGGGACTACCGACCGCTGTGTTGCACCCTAGGGAAAGGGTCGGAGGCCAGTGGAGAGCAGGGAATCAAGAAAGGGAACCAGTTAAGGTCTCCCTATAGTACACCCGGACACCGGAGTCCGACGCTGCCAGCATTTATTGTAACAGCAAAAGCCCAGAAGAACAAAGGGGAGTTAACCCCTGAAGGAACACAGTAAGAGACGCTAAAACTGACCAAGGACAGGACCAGGGGCATGGCGTACCCAGGATCAAAACTAGGGGGGGCAAGCTATGGTCGTTCCAGCCTCCTGTGGTACTCTGACATGCCGGCCAAAACGTCATATCCGGCCCGATGCATTGTGGGGGAAGATCACGTGTTCGGCCCGACTCCGGCGCATGTGCAGTGCACATATTGAAGCTACCCGTACACGTCATAAGCCCCCACAATGCACTGGACCAGATATGACGTTCCGGCCGGTGTGTCAGAGTACCACAGCAGGCAGGAATTTCAACAAGCGGTGGAAACAACAGAAGGAACGCTGACACCCTTTAAAGGGAACCTATACAGCAGGGGTCCCCAACCACCGGGCCGCGGACTGGGTCGTCAGGGTCCTTGCGCCGGTCCGCGGCGAGCTGCCGGCTTCCCCGCCCACCGCGCCCCTCACCTCCTGATGCCGCTCTGAGCCTAAGCCGAGGCCTCTGCCTCAGCTGCGTACATATGCATTAGGAGAGCTGTCGGCCAATCAGCTGCGGCCATGCCCTGCCGCACTGTTATTGGCCAACGGCTTCTCTCATACAGCAGCAGCTGAGAGGCAGAGACATGGCTGAAGTTTTTTCATATATCGCACTATTTCCAAGTGCAGCAGTGATGTGGTGTCATGTGATGCGCTTGGAAATAGCGCGATATATGAAAAAACTTCAGCCATGTCTCTGCCTCTCAGCTGCTGCTGTATGAGAGAAGCCGGCAGGAGCGGTGAGCAACAGCAGAGCATCTGTGTGTGGAGTGTGTGTTTCAGCAATGCCTGTGTGTGGGGGGTGGATTGTACTGGGGGCAGCATGTCTGTGTGTGGGGCATTCAGGGGTCAGTGTGTGTGAGGGGTATATACAAGGGGCAATGTGTGTGTGAGGGGTATATACAAGGGGCAATGTGTGTGTGTGTGAGGGGTATATACAAGGGGCAATGTGTGTGTGTGTGTGTGGGGGGTATATACAAGGGGCAATGTGTGTGTGTGTGAGGGGTATATACAAGGGGAAATGTGTGTGTGTGTGAGGGGTATATACAAGGGGCAATGTGTGTGTGTCGGAGGGGTATATACAAGGGGCAATGTGTGTGTGTGTGTGTGGGGGGTATATACAAGGGGCAATGTGTGTGTGTGTGAGGGGTATATACAAGGGGCAATGTGTGTGTGTGTGAGGGGTATATACAAGGGGCAATGTGTGTGTGTGTGAGGGGTATATACAAGGGGCAATGTGTGTGTGTGTGTGGGGTATATACAAGGGGCAATGTGTGTGTGTGTGTGTGGGGTATATACAAGGGGCAATGTGTGTGTGTGTGAGGGGTATATACAAGGGGCAATGTGTGTGGGTGTGTGGGGTATATACAAGGGGCAATGTGTGTGTGTGTGTGGGGTATATACAAGGGGCAATGTGTGTGTGTGAGAGAGGTATATACAAGGGGCAATGTGTGTGTGTGTGAGGGGTATATACAAGGAGCAATGTGTGTGTGTGTGAGGGGTATATACAAGGAGCAATGTGTGTGTGTGTGAGGGGTATATACAAGGGGCAATGTGTGTGTGTGTGTGCGGGGGTATATACAAGGGGCAATGTGTGTGAGGGGTATATACAAGGGGCAATGTGTGTGTGTGTGAGGGGTATATACAAGGGGCAATGTGTGTGTGTGCACGGGGGTTATACGGGGGCTGTGTGTGTGTGTGTGTGCGTGCGCGTGGGTTGTACGGGGGCAGTGTGTGTGTGTGCGCGGGGGTTATACGGGGCTGTGTGTGTGTGTGGGGTTATACAAGGGGCAATGTCTGTGTGCAGGGGTTATACAGGGGCAATGTGTGTGTGTGCGGGGGTTATACGGGGCAGTGTGTGTGTGTGCGGGGGTTATATGGGGGCAATGTGTGTGTGCGGGGGTTATAGGGGGGCAATGTGTGTGTGGGGGAAGAATTTATGCTATATGGAGGGATGCGATGCTGCATTATATTATATGGAAGGACATGAGGTTGCATTATACTTTATGGAGGGATGTGACGCTGCATTGTACTATATGGAGAGCTGTGAGGCTGCATTATATAATGTGGAGGGCTGTGACGCTGCATTATACTACCGTATATTAAAATAAGATGTAGCGCATCTTTTGAGGAAACAGGGCAGTAAACTCCACCCCTTCTCCTTAGCCCCGCCCCATAAGTTCAAAGCCCCGCCCGCCGGGCCCTGGAAGGACGGTCTTGCATGAAGCCGGTCCCCGCTGCAAAAAAGGTTGGGGACCCCTGCTATACAGGACAACACATGCTCATTTCATACACATCATACATATTTTTGACATAGAGACACAAGCCACACACACACATACACAGACAAAAGCCACACACACACAGACAAAAGCCACACACAGGCAAGCCATAAGCCACACACAGGCATGCCACACACAGGACACACACAGAGACATAAGCCACACACACACAGACACAAGCCACACACAGAGACAAGTCACACACAGAGACAAGCCACACACAGAGACACAAGCCACACACAGACACAAGCCACACATAGGCAGACACAAGCCACAGAGACACAAGCCACACACAGACAGACACAAGCCACACATAGGCAGACACAAGCCACACACACACAATCCACACACACAGACATAAGCCACACAATACACACACACAGACAAAAGCCACACACAGGCATGCCACACACAGGACACACACAGAGACACAAGCCACAGACACAGAGACACAAGCCACAGAAACAAAGATGCTAGTCACAGAAACAAGCCACACACACACAGACACAAGCCACACACAGACACAATCCAACATAATCCACACACAAACATACAAGCAACACACAAATGCCACACACAGACACAAGCCACACACAGACACAAGCTAACACAGTCACAAGCCACATGGCACTGAACACGGCGACCAATCAGAATAGCTGCACGTGCCATGGCGCCATTTTTCAAATACACTGTACTCAGTACTCCATCCTCACAGCCTCCTCCATCCTCACAGCCTCTTCCATGCTCACAGCCTCCTCCATCCTCACAGTCTCCTCCATCCCCTCAGCCTCCTCCATCCTCACAGCCTCATCCATCCTCACAGTCTCCTCCATCCTCACAGTCTCCTCCATCCTCACAGTCTCCTCCATTCTCACATCCTCCTCCATCCTCACAGCCTCCTCCATCCCCTCAGCCTCCACCATCCTCACAGCCTCCTCCAACCTCACAACTGAGTACAGTGTATTTGAAATATGGCGCCATTCTCACAGCCTCCTCCATCCTCACAGGCTCCTCCATCCCCTCAGCCTCCTCCATCCTCACAGCCTGCTCCATCCTCACAACTGAGCATGGTGCCATATTTCAAATACACTGTACTCAGTACTCCATCCCCACAGCCTCCCCATCCTCACAGCCTCCTCCATCCTCACAGCCTCATCCATGCTCACAGCCTCCTCCATCCTCACAGCCTCCTCCATCCCCTCAGCCTTCTCCATCCTCACAGCCTCCTCCAACCTCAGAACTGAGTACAGTGTATTTGAAATATGGCGCCATGGCACGCACCGCTATCCTGATTGGTCGGCGCTGAACACGGCGACCAATCAGGATAGCGGCGCTCAACACGACGCCATATTTAAAATCTGAAGTCATCGGTGGATTTTACACATGGCGCCGTGTCGAGCGCCGCTATCCTGACTGGTCACTGCGTTCAGCGCCGACCAATCAGGATAGCGGCGCGCGCCATGGCGCCATATTTCAAATACACTGAGTACATTATATTTGAAATATGTCGCCGTGGCGCACGCCGCTATGCTAATTGGCCGCCCGCGTTCAGCGCTGACCAATGAGAGGAGCGGCATTCAAACCGCATGCCGCTTCTCTCATTGGTCGCCGCATTCAGCGCCAACCAATCAGGATAGCGGTGCGCGCCATGGAGCCATATTTCAAATACACTGTACTCAGTAGTCCATCCTCATGGCCTCCTCCATCCTCACAGCCTCCTCCATCCTCACAGCCTCTTCCATGCTCACAGCCTCCTCCATCCTCACAGCCTCCTCCATCCCCTCAGCCTCCTCCATCCTCACAGTCTCCTCCATCCTCACAGTCTCCTCCATTCTCACAGCCTCCTCCATCCTCACAGCCTCCTCTATCCCCTCAGTCTCCTCCATCCCCTCAAACTCCTCCATCTTCACAGCCTCCTTCATCTCCTCAGCCTCCTCCATCCTCACAGTCTCCTCCATCTTCACAGTCTCCTCCATCCTCACAGTCTCCTCCATCCTCAGTCTCCTCCATCCTCACAGTCTCCTCCATCCTCACAGCCTCCTCATCCTCACAGCCTCCTCATCCTCGCAGCCTGCTCATCCTCACAGCCTCCTCCATCCTTACAGCCTCTTCCATCCTCACAGCCTCCTCCATTCTCACAGCCTCCTCCATCCCCACAGCCTCCTCCATCCTCACAACCTCCCCCATCCTCACAGCCTCCTCCATCCCCACAGCCTCCTCCATCCTCAAAACCTCCCAGATCCTCACAGCCTCCTCCATCCTCACAACCTCCCCCATCCTCACAACCTCCCCCATCCTCACAGCCTCCTCCATTCCCTCAGCCTCCTCCATCCTCACAGCCTCCCCATCCTCAGTCTCCTACAGCCTCCTCCATCCTCACAGCCTCCCCATCCTCACAGCCGCCTCATCACCACTCCTTACTCCTGTCTATAAGGTCTGTCAATCAGTGTGACAAACTTCACTCCTGTCTATAAGGCTGTCAGTCAGAGTGACGAACGTCACTCCTGTCTATAAGCCTGTCAGTCAGTGTCACGAACTGTACTCCTGTCTACAAGGCTGTCAGTCAGTGTAACGCAGTTCACTCCTGTCTACAAGGATGTCACTCATAGTGTGACGCACTTCACTCCTGTCTGCAAGGCTGTCAGTCAGTGTCACGAACTGTACTCCTGTCTACAAGGCTGTCAGTCAGTGTAACGCAGTTCACTCCTGTCTACAAGGCTGTCACTCATAGTGTGACGCACTTCACTCCTGTCTGCAAGGCTGTCAGTCAGTGTCACGAACTGTACTCCTGTCTACAAGGCTGTCAGTCACTGTGATACACTTCACTCCTGTCTACAAGGCTGTCAGTCAGTGTGAAGCAGTTCACTCCTGTTTACAAGGTATTCTAGAATACCCGGTGCGTTAGAATCGTGCCACCATCTAGTAGTCCTATAAATGTCACTGCCCTTTAAATTTTGCATTGCCCCATTAAGTGTCAGCTACATTGCCCATATAAGTCCGTCACATTGCTTGTTAAATGCAAGTCATGCTTCTTCATTTAAACCTGCCTTACTATTCCAGAAGTGACAGTGATGACATAATTAACATGTCAACCAATCACATTGTCCTAGTTGCCAACTGCATTGCCAAGAAAATGCCAACTACACCTACCTTTAATAGCTCTAGAAGAGCCGCGGACAAAATTTTCACCTTATCATCAATAAGGTCATTTATTGAATCACCAGCCTTCACAAAGTGGTGTGACCATCTGGTGTGATTTGCAAAAGTATGGTTTGTACACAGTTTAATACAATGTTGAACCCTAGTATACAACTGTTCTAAGCAAGAACATAACAAGAACCAGTCAAATAAGTAAGTAGAAATGACAGTCTATTACTTTAAAACATGAAGGTTTGTCAATTCAGAAAATGCAAGAGCCTAGAAGATATCCCCACGTGTTGTCATCAAAACCATCAATCGCTTTATGAAACTGGCTCTCATTAAGGATCAGCTCTCTTCTAGGAAAGAGAAAGAACTAGCTCTGCTGTAGAGGACATCAGTTGTACCAGGCTCAGAAAGTACAAAGTGACAGCACCTCAGATAACAGCAATCATAAATAAGGCACAGTGTCACAATGGTCCCTCTTACTTTGGAGACTTGTGACAGTTTTGGGACCTGTGTCTGACTAATGTATTGAGACTTCATATTAAATGTGTTTCTTTCCCTTGTCAGTTTAGGAGTTAATGTCAGTTTCTGTAGCTAGCTAGATAGCTAGTTCTTGTCCAGGTGTGGTTACATTGAGATCACTCCCATCCCCTTTATATGCTCAGATATTTCCAGCATCCTTTGCTGGTGATTGAACTCATTCCTGTACAAATTTCCTGAGGTGAAGGTGGTTCTCTGGAGAGCTGACTATTGCCAAGCCATCTGCTGCCAATGAGTGTGGCAGCAGGCGAGAAGTAGCCATGTTGTTTCCCTGTCTGTCTCCCCTTCCCTCTTGTTATTATTTCAGTGGTTGGGACTAGTGCTCCCGCTGGCCATTTCCCTATTGAGGGGTAACATCAGGGAAAGTAGGGAACTAAGTATCCTGTTCAGTGACAGGTTGAAAGAACCTGTATAGGTACAGTAGGGAGATAAGGGCACAGCCACAGGTGAGTGCAGGGAGTCACCTCTTTCCTGTTCCCTATGAGCAGAGCCCCTTGTTGTATTTGTTTCCCCCTCCGGTGTTTCCCTGTCTGTTTTGTGTAGTGCACCAGACATCATTGGTCTGTTTGTCCACTGTCACACACGGTAGCCGGACACCCCCTTAATCCAGCGTGACACACAGACATCAAGTAACAAACATATTGCAACATTAACTGTCCATAAGAGACTGCGAGAAGCATGTCTTTATAGTCAAATTGCTGCGAAGACCTTCTGAGGACCCAAAAAGAACAACATAAAGATGTGATATTATGGAAATCTGTACTGTAGTCTGATGAATTTAAATTTTAAATATTTGGTACCAATCATCCTGTGAGGTTCTCAGACTTTTTGCCATATCTGCTGTCATTTTTGTTTCGAAACTATTTTTTTCTGTCAGCCATCATGACCACTTGCTTCCTGTTCTGCTGCATCCACCATGCCCTCACAAAGTATGGAGTCCTCAGCCTCTATGTTCCTGCCCAGTCATTGCCTCTTGCCCACTTAAGCAGCCTCAATCAGTGCTTCTGAATCCTACTTCCAGCCCGTCAGTAGTCTGGCCTAGTCTTGTGGACCATCTATAATAGTCATCCTCTACTTGGATCCCTGGAGCCCCTGTGTACACAGGAACATTTCTGCTGTGCCACAAAGAAATGCAAGGAAAGAGTGGCTTTGAAACTGTTCCTAGAGATTTCTGCTGGAATTAAAGGGAACCAGTGACCTCCTAAAAGCCACCTAACCTATCAATGCATGTCCCTGAACCTTCCTATTACCATTATAACTATCCCTCTCTCTGCTAAATGCTTGTTTTCAATGTTGTAAAAAACATTTTTATACTTACTCATTAGGATGATAATGAAGTGGGAGTGATGAGCCCAAGGCAAGGGGTACTCGGATACTGGGCCTGGGTCTGATGGATTAACTGGAGGAATCACGGGTGGTCGGGTTCCCAGTTCCGTGCCCTGGCTGTCATTTGTTAAATGGTGCGGAGGGAATATTTACATGGGTACGTGACGCCACCTGTGGTTCCCGGTAATTTGGGGTACCGGCGCTGCAGGCCAGCCGCTGAGGTGTGAAGGGTGATGAAGGGTGCAGCTAAGTGTGGTCCAGCTCCCCATAGGTGGAGCTTTTACCTCAGGGCAGTGGTGATGGAGGATGATGAGGGAGATGAGGTGAGTAGTGGTTGTTCTTACCCCTCCGGTGAGATTCTGGTGTTGGTACTGAAGCCAGTTCAACTCTAACTCCACTTTACTGGGTACCGGCAGATGTTAAAATGAAACACGCTACAGTCTGGTTTAACAGGTGATAGTTGTCGGTTCAGGGTCCCTCTATGGAGTCTCCAGATGTTCCTTCTCAAGTCTTTCGGGGTCTAATCTGCTCTTCTCTGTCTTTCACCACCGTTGCAGAGCTCTCCCGCTAGTTCCCTGATCTCCCACGGTGGAGCAAAGGTTTCCTTTACCAATACGGACGTGAGCAGTAACTCCTCCCGCCACCGGAATCTGGGCCGATGCTCCTGTGATCTTGGATCTATTTTGGTACTGAGGGGCGAGTTACCTTCTGTGGCTCTAACGGCTACCCGGTGATTATGGGCCCACAACTCGTCGGTTTGCGGCCAGATATAAACTGCTGACTGCCTCGGTTTCCCATGTTGCCGGTGCTTCCCCGGACTAAACCAGCCGGCTCCAATTGTTCTGGTCCATCCCCTTCTGTCCTGGGCCCCCTCTGAGATGCTTTAACTTGAGTTGGACTGCATAGTGAAGGCAAAGAAACCAACATGTGGTGAACTCCTCAAGAAAGTCCTTAACCTCTTTGGGACATTGGATGTACTGAAAACCTGTGCCTTAATAATGGATGACATACCCAGTACATTATGGCGATTTTGCGCGCAACACAGCTGTGACCGTGCAATTGCTGCTCAGTCTCCAGCTGATGTGACAGCTGAGGCCTGGAACTCAATGCCAGGAGCGGTGCCTACACCCATGACTACTGCCAGGTAACTTGACTACGGAGGGCTGAGTACACCATGCCAGATGCGTGGTGTGTGCAAGCAGAGTGTCACAGCTGCAGGGCCGCTTTGACATATAATTGTAGTGCTGGTGCAATGCAATGGATTATATCAGTGATCAGAAGACTAAAAGGTGATGTCCCACAGAGGGACATAGTAAAAAATATGTAAAAAAAATTAAAAATGTAAAAAAACAAGTAAATAAATAAATTGCAAAGAAATGAAAATACCGTAATATAATACCAATAAATAGGTATATTTATGTAAAAAATAAAATACCATATTTGGTATCAGCGCAACCCGAACAACCCGCTCTATAAAAACTGTCACACCAGTTAACCCCTTCAATGAACACCATAAAAAATGCAGCAAAAACACAGTTTTTTCATCATACTGCCAAAAGTAGTGGTATAAAACACAATCAGAGAGTCAGAGGTAAATAAAAATGGCATCACTGGAAACCTCATCTTGTCCCTTAAAAAAACCTGCACACAACTCAGCAAAGAAATAAAAAAGTTACAACTCTCAGAATACAAAGATGGAAAAACTACTATTTTTGCTATAAAATTGTTTTACTGGTGTAAAAGCAACAAAACATTAAAAAAACTGCCATATTTTTCACTTTATAAGACACAGTGGATTAGAAGAGGCACCCCAAATTTAGAGAAGAAAAAGTGGGGAAAAAAATAACTTAATGTTAAATGTGGTCTGTCTTATAATGCCAGTGTCTGTCTTACAATCAGTATATATGATCCCCCATCCTGTTATATATGATCCTCATCCTGATAGATATGATCCACATCCTGGTATATATAATTCCCATCCTGACACATGGCCCTCATCCTGGTATATATGATCTACTCATCCTGGTATATATGGTCCACCATCCCAGTATATATGAACCCCCATTGTGGTATATGGCACCCCATCCTGGTACATGGCTCCCTATGCTGGTATATGGCCCTCACCCTGCTACACGGCCCCCATTCTTGTACATGGCACCCCATCATCATACATAGTCCCCAGCACTGCTTTCCAAGGGGGTTGCGATGGTGGAGTGAAGTTAAAGGAGGCATGGTGGCTGGTGGATGTCAGCAGTGGGGTCGTGGTCCTGGAGCTGGGAGGGCACAGAAGGCATTTTTGGGTTTCCGTCAGGCAATCGTCACCTGCCTCTACCGCAATGAACTGTGAGAAAATGGCTGTGGAGGCGGTGCATGCGCTAATCGAGATCTTGGCTCCCTTTTAAGGCATGCACAAAGGTGCAGTCAAACACAGTTTTGTACAACGTTGAAAATAAGACAAAGCAGAAGGGAGTCCAGAGTAACTCTGCTGCCTCATTATAGTGAATGGATCCTCTAATATTTTACCTGAGCGCAGAGCATAGAGCACAGGATAAATGTGAATTGATCCGTAAATGTTCTGTACCCAAATCTCCACCAATAGAATTCAACACATCCCACAAAAGCACAAGATTCCCCCCTCAGGCACATCATCTATTAACAGAAATATAGGGGATTTTACTGTTAGCACAAAGGCTCTGGCAAAGCGCTATGGCTCCTCACCCGCAAAAAGAAAATTAGCAAAACCTGCACTCCTTTCCCTTCTGAGCCGGTGGGTGTATCTCCAGACCCACTATCTGGGCACAATATACAAGCAAACCAACATAATAAATGAGTAAGGGCATAATTAGCATAATAATCCATTTAGCATAATTAGAAAGTTCATTTATTAATATGGCACGGAATAGGAACAAGGAGGAGGGATAAAGTGCCACTGAAAATACACCACCTGGAGATCTGATATCATACAAATTGATGCTCATAACTTGCTAGAACCATCAATAATTCTTGGTCACCATATCTACAACTTTATTGTATGTATATATCATCCCGAACAGCCAGGTCTAGAGTAGTCCCAACTATATATAATAGCGGTGAAAAATAGGGGGGGTATATAGGACTCCTATCAGGCACAATATAACCCTTACATTACAAATGGCTTCCAACACATGGAATGATTACAGTACAACATAATATAGGGTTAATGTACCTTTCAAATAAAGTGCTTAGTGTTAATTGCCACCTGCCCATATATATGTCTCCAGACCCATGACCCGGGTTAAGGTACCACAAAGATACTATATAGACACAGGTTGAGGGATCAGGCACCCATCAATCTAGTTGTTACCTGGTCCCTTGGCGGCCATACTTCCAGGGACACACAGGGGGGTAGCGTCAGACTTGGGGACCCCAACGCGTTTCGTGACCCTATACATTTTGGGTCACTTCCTCAGGGGCAATATACAAGCACTAGAATGTACTGGGCATGAAAAGGGCTTATTTGAAATTTTTAATTCTGCAATATTCACTGTGTTTGATTCCATGGGTGTTTCCAAGAGATAATATCATCACTATAGCCATAGATGAACTCCCAGAGGGGTATAATTTCTAAAATGTGGTCACTTGAGGGGCTTTCTGCTTTTGTGGCAATTAGGGGCCCAGCAAATGGAGTCTATTCTACCTAACTATTTTAGGAAAATCTGTGGTCTTAAAATCAAATAGTGCTCTATCCCTCCACGCCCTAGCGTATGGCCAAACAGTACTGTACAATCACATATGGAGTATTGCAACATTTAGGAGAATGTGTCATACATTTTGGTGCCCTTTGTTACCTATTTCTCTTGGCATAATTGGAAATCTTGGGTTAAAACAACATTTAAGTAGTAAAAATGTAATTATTTTTCTTCAATGTAGTATCATTTTTTATGACGCACTTTTGGTATGAGCATGTTCATTGCACCCCTAGATGAATTCATAGAGAGGTGCAGTTGATAAAATGGAGTCACTTCTGCAATTCTGACATTTTAGGGGATCTGCCAATACAACATGGCACCTCCAAACCATTCCAGCTAAATCTGAAATCCCATATGGCTCTCCTTCCTTTCTGAGTTTTGCACTGTGCCTCAAAAGTAGTTTTCAATCAAATACTATGAGTGTATGCAAGAGAATTTGCACAACAAATTCTATGGTGCATTTTCTCCTGTTTCCCCTATGAAAATATAAAATTTAGGGCTAAAACAACATTTCTGTGGGATTTATTTTTTTTACTTTGACTGCTCAACGTTCTAAATTTATGTGAAGAACCTTGGGGGTTCCAGTGCTCATCACAGAGTGCTAACCACACATCTAGATAAGTTCCTTGAGGAGTCTGTTTTCCAAAATTGAGTCATTTGTGAGGGATTTCCACTGGTCAAGCATAGCAGAGGTTCTTCAAATGCAACATGGTGTTGGCTAACAATTCCAGCCAATATTGAATGATGCTCCTTCTCTTCCAAGCCCTGATGTGCACCGAAACAGAAGTTTTCCACCATTTATGAGGTATCAACATACGCAGAAGAAATCATTCAACAAATTATGGGGTCCATTTTTCCTGTTACCCTTGTGAAAATAAAAAATTTGGAGCTCAAAAAACATTATTGTGTAGAAAATGTGATTTGTGAAAATGTTTTATATTCATGGCCAAACTGTGAAGCACTTGGCGGTTCAAGGTGTTCACCACACATCCAGAAAAGATATTTGAGGGGTCTAGTGTCCAAAATGGGGTCACTTCTGGATGTTTTCACTGTTTAGGCACATCAGGGGCTCTCCAAATGTGACATGGCTTCCACTAATGATTCCAGTCAATTTAAAGTTTGAAAAGCCAAATTGCACTCTTTACCTTCTGAGCCCTGCAATGCACCTAAACAGTGGTTTTTCACCAGATATGCAGTATCAGTATACACAGGAGAAATTGCATAAGAAATTATAGGGTCCATTTTCTCCTGTTACCGATGTAAAAATAAAAAAAATTAAGCTCAAATAACATTTTTGTGAAGAAAATTAGATTTTTTTTATTATCACGGCTCAACATTCTAAAATTCTGTAAAGAACCTAGGGGCTCAAGGTGCTCACCACACATCTAGGGTTGAGAGTTCAAGTTTCCAAAATGTGGCCCACTATTTAGGCAGGTTCTTCAAATGTGACATAGTGTTGGCTAAAAATTCCAGCTAATTTTGAATATGAATGGTGCTTTTTCTCTTCTGAACCCTGCTTTTTGCCGAAACAATACTTTTCTACCATTTATGAGGTATCAGTATACTCAGAAAAAATTGCACAATAAATTATGGGTCTACTTTTCCTTTTACCCTTTGGAAAATAAAAAATGTGGAGCTCACAATAAATTATTGTGTAGAAAATGTGATTTGTGAAAATGTTTTATAGTCATGGCCAAACTGTGAAACACTTGGTGATTCAAGGTGTTCACCACACATCCAGAAAAGATACTTGAGGGGTCTAGTGTCCAAAATGGGGTCACTTGTGGATGTTTTCACTGTTTAGGCACATCAGGGGCTCTCCAAATATGACATGGCTTCCACTAATGATTCCAGCCAATTTAAAGTTTGAAAAGTCAAAGGGCACTCTCAAAGAATATTATTGTGGAGAAAATGTGATTTTTTTTTAATTTTCACAGCCAAACTGTGAAGCACCTGTGGGTTCATCTAGATACATTCACTGAGGTGTGTACTTTCCAAAATGGTGTCACTTGTGGGAGGCTCTCACTGTGTAGGCAATAGGGGGTCTCAAAAAGTGACACGGTATCCACTAATGATTCCAGCCAATTTTAAGTTTCAAAAGCAAATGGAACGCCTTCCTTTTCGAGCCCTGAAATGTACCCAAACAGTGGTTTTCACTGGGGGTTCAAGATGCTCACCACATGTCACGGGTGGCACGGATGACAGGGTGGAGGCCACGCGCAGACGATCCCAGCGTTTGGCCCTCCAGCCATAATGGTGGAGGATGGTCCGTCTCTTTCAGGAGCATTTACCTTCTGTGTTGATGGAAAGAAGGTGTGATGAGATCTCTCTATTATGGGGAGACGGCTGTGGAGGTCTTGCGCTCGGTCTGGTTTTATCCACCAATGTGTAGGTCACTAGGACCCAGCAGACTCCTTCCACCTTTATAAGGAGGTTCATTACCCTTCCTCGGTGCAGGTGATAGTTCCTTGTGCACACTTTATCCTTGCTCCAGCAGAAGCTGAGATGGTGGAGGTTGCTGTGTTCTGCTGTCAGATAAGTGTTTCCTTTTCCCAAATGTCTGTCTTCCCTGGTGTTTGTCTTTAGTTGATAGTGGAGGGGTCTAGTGAACCTCTCCATCTGATCCTTAGATAAGATAGATCTAGGATCAGAGAGGGACGAGGTTCGTGGTCGGCGACAGTTGAGGAGACTGTATAGGGACGTTAGGGCAGACAGGGTCAGCTCTAGGAAGTCTAGGGTCACCGTCTCCTTCTTGTGCCCTTAGCATTAGGGACTCCTGATCCCCCCCCCCCCGTCGTTATCCTACGCTGGGTGTCTTCCCCACTTCCAGCGTGACATTATCACCTGCCATAACTGTAAGTGAAGGAAGGGGAGGATTTGATTTTCCTTCCTTTCCTTATGGATCCTGTGTCTGCTTTAGCCCAGCAGCTGCAGACCTTGTCTTTGGAGGTTGCGGACCTTCGGTCGGCTCTGCAGGGACCACAACCGCAACATGGTGTCTTGGGGAATCAAGCAGTGGGTCCGGCCAGACCGGAACCTAAGGTTGCCCTCCCTGACAGGTTTTCCGGAGGCAGAGACAAATTTACTGTGTTCAAAGAGGCCTGTAAATTATACTTTAGGCTTAAGCCGTATTCCACTGGTGATGAGCAGCAGCGGGTAGGAATTATTATATCATTGCTGCAGGGGGATCCCCAATCCTGGGCTTTCTCTCTGCCACAGGACTCTACTTGTCTCCAGTCTGTGGATGGATTTTTTGACGCCTTAGGCCTCATATATGATGACCCTGACCGTGTCTCTTTGGCTGAATCCAAATTGCGCCATCTCCACCAGGGGACTCGGTCGGCGGAATCATATTGTTCTGAGTTCCGCAGGTGGGCTATGGACACAAAGTGGAACGATCCGGCTCTCAGGAGTCATTTTTGCCAGGGTCTTTCAGAAAGACTGAAGGATGCCCTGGCAGTGTATGAGACCCCCCCGTCCCTGGAGGCAGCTATGTCGTTGGCTATTCGCATGGATAGACGCCTCCAGGAGCGGAGGGGTAGACCTCCTGCAACTGGGAGCCCTTCTCATGATGGTTCCTTGTTGCCGGGTGGTCACTCGGAGGGCGAGTCATTTCTCCCGAGGGGGGAGGAACCTATGCAGCTTGGAGGAGCGGCGGCCTCGAGGCTCTCCTCCGGTGCCTCCCGGGGCAGGGGGAAGGGGGTCTGTTTTTTCTGTGGGAAAGGAGACCATTTTATCGGGGCCTGTCCCTACGCTCCTAAACGGACTAGGGTGCCGGGACCTCATGTGACTATGGGGGGTGTGGAGGTGGTCGAGCGGGAGGTGTGTGTATCCTCCGTTTGTACTTCCCATTTTCTCCTGAGTGCAGAGGTGGCGCTAGAGAGCAAAACGGAAGGCATTTCTGTGTTTGTGGATAGTGGTGCGGGGATCTGCATGGTGGATGCTCGTTTTGTACACGCTCATGGGCTTAACCGCTGTTTATTGTCTCGCCCCATCCGTATCTATGCCATCGACTCAGCCCCTCTTGCTCAGGGTAGTCTCACACATATCGTACATAACATTAAGTTAACGGTTGGATCCCAACATCAGGAGACATTATCTTGCTATGTCTTAGACGGTCTCCCCGCTCCCATTGTCCTGGGCTTGCCATGGTTGATTAAACATAATCCCGTAGTGGATTGGCAGTCCAGGGACATTGTGGAATGGAGTGATTTTTGTTCGGAGAATTGTTTGGCTACATCCCTTTCGGTGGTATCTGCTGAATCTCTGCCCCCATTCCTATCGGAGTATGAGGATGTGTTCTCAGAGAAGGGGTGCCGAGACTTGCCCCCTCATCGGGCATATGATTGCCCTATCAACCCGGAGCTAAACTGCCCAAAGCTAGGATGTTTACTATATCTGGTCCCGAAAGACAAGCAATGAAGGATTTCATTTCTGAAAGTCTGGAGACGGGACACATTAGGCCCTCAACCTCGCCGGTTGCGGCTGGTTTCTTTTTTGTGAAAAAAAAAGATGGGGGCCTCCGTCCTTGTTTGGATTTTCGGGAATTGAATCGGATTACTGTCCGTGATCCATACCCCCTCCCTCTGATCCCTGATTTATTTAGTCAGGTTGTGGGTGCCAAATGGTTCTCCAAGTTGGATTTGAGGGGGGCCTACAACCTGATTAGGGTCAGAGAGGGGGATGAATGGAAAACTGCGTTTAATACCCCGGACGGCCATTTTGAAAGTCTCGTAATGCCGTTCGGGCTCACTAACGCCCCGGCGGTTTTCCAACATTTTGTCAATGATATTTTCCATCATTTGGTGGGTAGATTTGTAGTTGTTTACTTGGACGATATCTTGATCTATTCTCCCGATATGGAGACGCATCAGTCCCATGTCAAACAGGTGTTGCAGGTCTTACGGGACAACAAACTGTATGCTAAACTCGAGAAATGTGTTTTCGCCGTTCAGGAGGTTCGTTTTTTGGGGTACCTCTTGTCGCCGTTGGGTTTCCGGATGGATCCGGAAAAGGTCCGGGCGGTGCTAGATTGGGAACAGCCGGACAATCTACGGGCATTGCAACGTTTTTTGGGGTTTACCAATTTTTACCGTAAATTTATTAAGAACTATTCGGTACTGGTGACGCCTCTTACGGACATGACTAGGAAGGGGACGGATTTTTCTGAGTGGTCTGATTCTGCTCGCCAGGCTTTTTCCTCCCTGAAGCGTTGTTTTGCTTCCGCGCCTGTTCTTTGTCAGCCTGATCTTTCTCAGCCCTTCATTGTGGAAGTGGATGCGTCTGAGGTGGGGGTGGGGGCTGTGTTGTCGCAGGGCCCTTCGCCTGGGAGATGGGTGCCCTGTGCGTTCTTCTCCAAGAAGTTGTCTTCGGCCGAGAGGAATTATGATGTGGGTAATAGGGAGCTGTTGGCTATTAAGTTGGCTTTTGAGGAATGGCGGCACTGGCTGGAGGGGGCTGTCCATCCCGTCACGGTTATTACCGACCATAAGAACCTGTCTTACCTTGAGTCCGCCAGGCGTCTCAATCCCCGGCAGGCCAGGTGGTCTTTGTTTTTCACGAGATTTAATTTTACCGTCACCTACCGTCTGGGGGTTCAGAATGTGAAGGCGGATGCATTATCGCGTAGTTTTCCGGGTAGTAGTACTCATGAGAGTCCCGTCCCCATCTTGCAGGAGGGGGTGGTTGTTTCTGCTCTTTGCCCTGATCTAGAGGGGGAGGTGTTGAAGGTTCAGGGGGGCGCCCCTGCCTCCTGCCCTTCTGGGAGGCTTTTTGTGCCGTTCTCTTTGCGCCTCAGGGTGCTGTCAGAGCATCACGACTCTGTACTGGCGGGGCATCCGGGCGGTAGGGCCACTTTCGATCTCTTGTCTCGTCGCTTTTGGTGGCCGGGGTTGAGGAAGGACGTAGCGGAATTCGTATCCGCCTGTGGTGTGTGTGCACGTGCTAAGGTTCCGCATACCCGTCCGTCTGGGTCTCTCGTGCCATTGTCTATTCCTGAGAGGCCGTGGACACATTTGTCAATGGATTTTATCACCGATCTTCCGGCGTCTGCGGGCAAGACGGTGGTACTGGTAGTAGTAGATAGATTCAGTAAGATGGTTCGCTTTGTAGCACTGCCCGCACTTCCTAATGCTCGGACTCTGGCACAGGTGTTCGTAAGTGAGATTGTGAAGCTTCATGGGGTTCCCTCCGATGTGGTTTCTGATCGCGGTACTCAGTTCGTCTCCAAATTTTGGAAGGCTTTTTGTACACGTTTGGGGATAACGTTGTCCTTTTCTTCTGCTTTTCATCCTCAGTCTAATGGTCAAACCGAACGTGTGAATCAGAATTTGGAGACTTACCTGAGGTGTTTTGTCTCTGACCATCAGGAGACTTGGGCAAATTATTTGCCCTTGGCCGAATTCGCCCTTAATAATCGTCTTCAGGAGTCCACTGGCAAGTCACCGTTCTTCGGTGCATATGGGTTTCATCCTCAGTTTGGTACTTTTAGCGGTACGAGTCCTTCCGGAGTTCCGGAGGAGGACCGTTTTACCTCGTCCCTCTCCTCGGTTTGGCGGGGTGTGCAGCGTAGCTTGAAGCTCTTAGGTGACAGGTACAAACGTATGGCTGACAGGAAGCGTGCGCCAGGTCCGGACCTATGTGTGAATGACTACGTGTGGTTGTCTACCAAGAATGTGAAGTTGAAGGTGCCCTCTTGGAAGTTGGGGCCCAGGTTTATTGGCCCCTATAGGATAACCGCCGTTATCAATCCCGTGGCGTTTCGTCTTGCGTTGCCTCCTGCTCTTAAGATTCACGATGTGTTTCACAGGTCGCTTCTCAAGCCGTATGTGCCGTCGTCTAACCCATCTCCTTTGCCTCCTGAGCCCATCTGTGTGGCGGGGAATCTGGAATTCGAGATCTCGAGGGTGGTTGATTCTCGCATGTTGCGCCGTTCTCTTCAGTATTTGGTGCACTGGAGGGGGTACGGTCCTGAGGAGCGGATGTGGGTGCCGGTGTCGGAGGTGTCCGCCGCAAGGCTGGTCCGCGCTTTTCACCGTTCCCATCCGGATAAGCCTGGTCCTGAGTGTCCGGGGGCCACTCGTAGGAGAGGGGGTACTGTCACGGGTGGCACGGATGACAGGGTGGAGGCCACGCGCAGACGATCCCAGCGTTTGGCCCTCCAGCCATAATGGTGGAGGATGGTCCGTCTCTTTCAGGAGCATTTACCTTCTGTGTTGATGGAAAGAAGGTGTGATGAGATCTCTCTATTATGGGGAGACGGCTGTGGAGGTCTTGCGCTCGGTCTGGTTTTATCCACCAATGTGTAGGTCACTAGGACCCAGCAGACTCCTTCCACCTTTATAAGGAGGTTCATTACCCTTCCTCGGTGCAGGTGATAGTTCCTTGTGCACACTTTATCCTTGCTCCAGCAGAAGCTGAGATGGTGGAGGTTGCTGTGTTCTGCTGTCAGATAAGTGTTTCCTTTTCCCAAATGTCTGTCTTCCCTGGTGTTTGTCTTTAGTTGATAGTGGAGGGGTCTAGTGAACCTCTCCATATGATCCTTAGATAAGATAGATCTAGGATCAGAGAGGGACGAGGTTCGTGGTCGGCGACAGTTGAGGAGACTGTATAGGGACGTTAGGGCAGACAGGGTCAGCTCTAGGAAGTCTAGGGGTCACCGTCTCCTTCTTGTGCCCTTAGCATTAGGGACTCCTGATCCCCCCCCCCCGTCGTTATCCTACGCTGGGTGTCTTCCCCACTCCCAGCGTGACACCACACATCTAGATAAGTTCCTAGAGGGATCTAGTTTCCACCTATGGGGAGATTCCACTATTTAGACACATCAAGGGCTCTCCAAACATGACATAGTATCCGCTAACGATTACAGCCAAGTTTGAGTTCAAAAAGTCAAATGTGCAATTTCTCCTCAGTATGCTGAAGAGAAGGAACACCAACAAACTATTGGATTAATTTTCTTCTGTTATCCTTGTGAAAATAAAAAAAATTGAGCTCAAAACCATTTTTGTGGAGAAAACGTGATTGTGTTATTTTCACGACCAAACTACGAAGTACCTGGCAAATCAAGGTGTTCACCACACATCTAAAAAAGATACTTGAGGGGTCTAATTTTCAAAATGGGGTCACTTGTGGGGTTTCCACTATTTAGGCACATTAGGGGCCCTCCAAATATGACATATTGTCAGCTAAAGATTACAGCCAATTTTTTGCTTGAAAAGCCAAATGGCATTCATTCCCTTCTGAGCCTTACTGTGCGCCCAAACAGCGGTTTTCTACCACATATAGGGTATCAGCAAAAATTGCACAACGAAGTTCAGGGTCCATTTTCTCCTGTTACCTTTGTCAAAAGTGCAAGATTTGGTGATAAAGTAACATTTTTCAGGAAAAAAAAATGTCATTCTTTCCTTCCATGTTCTTTTAGTTCCTGCAAAGCACCTAAAGGACTAATCAACTTCTTGAATGTAGTTCTGACAGTCTAAGGTTTTCAGCATTTAGAATAGTGTCACATTTGGGTATTTTTGTAACATTAGACTCTCATTATCACTTCAAATGTGATGTGGTCTCTAAAAAAAATGTTTTTCTACATTTTGATGGAAACATGAGAACTGTTGATAAACTTTAAACCCTTCTAACTTTCTAAGCAAACAAAATTATGTTTCAAAATTTGTACTGATGTAAAGTAGCATGTGGGAGAAATTATTGTTAAGAATATGTGTGATATCCGGACCTACCAAACAATCATAAATCCATAGATATGTCCCTAAAGGGGAGAGGAGGGAAAACTATGGAGTCCAGCTACATGCATCTTCAGGCTATGTCCAGACATATTTGTTTTTGCTTTTACAAAAACACAGCAAAGCCTTATGGGTTTCTAGTATCCCCTGATTTGTTGGCAGGAGATTTGCTGAGTTTTATGCTGCGGATTTGCTGCATTTTTAAATGATTTTGTTTGCTGAGCTTTTGCCATAGAACACTGAAAAACGCAGAAAACAATTGACATGCAAATTTTTTCAAACCTATGTATGTGGACATCTTATCCCTGAATCACCTGGGAAGCAAAAAGGCAGGTTCAGATTAGCATAAAACAAAGGCAAAAACTGAGCCCAAAAATGCAGCAAAAATTCCCTCTGTGAACATAGCCCTACAGCCTCTTGTTTAGAGTAGCAGTCTGAAACATGATTCCTCAAGCACTGTCACAAATGGTGAGTAGAGATGAGTAAACTTTTCAAAGTCTGATTTGGTTGTAGAGATGTTTGTTCCCATGGAAGATCGGGTTCGGGTGACGTCGATCCCTACTTGCCCCTAACCTCATTTGTAGTTACTGATTGTCAGTTTTGCACTCTGCTCACATACAGCCAGCCATAAGCAAACCAAACAACGTATGGGGATGGAAGGGAAGGAATTTTCATTTTTTAATTTTACATCTACACTATGGCTGATAACTCCAATCAATCAAACATTTTCATACGTAAATCATCTGAACTCAACCAAACTCCAAGTTCACTTATCTCTAATGGTGAGGTGATGAAAGTTAATTAAATGGCCAGGACAATTGGTCGCTGACAAGAAAAAAAACATGCTGAGCCCAGAGTTCAAAGAAATCATGCAAAAAATAGTAATGGCGGTCTGATTAGGAGCGCTCTAAGGAACAAGCAGACATGTAAGATGTTTTCATAAATATCAAACCTTTTATTAACTTCTTAGCTCCCCTCACAGCTCCACTTCGCGTTTCAACTGCATACATACAGTCTTCATCAGGTGGCACCACCTGATGAAGACTGTATGTATGCAGTTGAAACGCGTAGTGGAGCTGTGAGGGGAGCTAAGAAGTTAATAAAAGGTTTGATATTTATGAAAACATCTTACATGTCTGCTTGTTCCTTAGAGCGCTCCTAATCAGACCGCCATTACTATTTTTTGCATGAAAACTACTCCCTTTTTGAGGGACTGGCGGCTGGAGCAGCTCAGGAACAGCACAAACAATCTACCTTGAACAGGAGAGAGGAGAGCGGAGAGGCATTGCATATACCGCCGGTGGGTGAGGCTGTAAAACCGGGTTGTGCAGGAATTGCACAACCCGATAAGGTGAGTGGCCACCTACCCACGCCACATAGACGTTTTTAATAAGGGTATCCTACACATTTGCGCCCCTTTTCCTTTTTGTTTTACAGAGTTTCAAAGAGACATATTAGTCTTGCAGCACCACAATATTTTACAGGATTATGGAAATACCATATATTCAAGCCCAACACAAATGTTATTCTTGGAATTGTGGGGACGAGCTGCTCACACACCTTAGTCCCAATTCTTCCTAGCACCATGGGGTGGGATATCTGGAGAATGGCTAGCAGAAGCCAGGTAGGAAAGCTGTGTTTGGTCTTCAAATGTAAAGGGGATACGACTGGATCCAATGGCACGAGAACCATCTCCGTAGGACTGTCCAGTGGGCAGTTAAGACCCATAGTAGGTTTTTTTTTTTAATTTCCAGCCTCAGAAATGCGGGGAGTACTTAGAGCAAGTGACCGACCAAGGAGTTAACAGGTTTCCACCACATTTCTCCATTGTTCACTGTCAAAGAGCTCATTTTGCATCATGTGTTGGGAGTAACAAAAAAAAAACCCTGGCTTCATACCACCTCCATGTAGCTGCAGCAATAAGGAACTGAAAACTGACTTACATCTGTCTGCATGTGCCTTATGTAACTACTACCTTTATTTGCAAATCAGACTGTAATACCTATGTATCGATAGTGTAAATATTATTTTATCTGGTGTGCCCTTATGGCAATTAAATACATAGTTTAATCATGAGTTGCTCTTTTATCTTGATTTATCTTGAGCCAGGAATCTCCATGTCTGTGTGCTTTGTTCAATATTACATGCTACCTGGAGCTGGTTCACGGCCCAGTAAAGCCTGTTAATGTACCGGGTTTACATCTAAAGAGGAACTGGTGGCAGCTCTACCGAGCTAGCAGGCCTCTGTTTCGCTAGGGTAGTGAAGAGTCTCTCATCCTTTCAGTCAAGGTTGTGAGCAAGTGTGGTGTCACGCCGGAGGTTGCGTTAATCACCCTCTCTCACCCCCCATGCCTCCCTGTGCGGAGAGGGGGTGTTAGTGTAAAATTGTGGCAAGCTAACCTTATGTACCCCTGTGGGTGTGGAACATCATGTGTTGGTGGACGTGACGGTATTACATGGCACCTATGTGTTAGAGAAGTCAGAATGGGCTGTGAAGTGCAGTTTCCTAACAGATACTCATTAAAGGGATTCTCTCACCTCCAAAACACCTCCTAAGCTACCAAAACATGTCTCTGCAGCATCCTATCACTAATCTCACACTCCTTTTGTCTCCTAAAAGCATGCTGTGAAAGTGCATAAAAACATTTTAATACTTACTCATTAGTGATTATAATTAGCAGGGGCTATATTCTTTAGCCCTTAGGGCGTGTTGTTTTGCAGCTCCAGGATCAGCCTCTCTCTGTCTGTGTGCTCTGCTTGTGCAGGTTTTACCCTCCCCCTCTCTATCACTCACAGAATGCAAATCATTAGTCCTGCCTTCAGCTCCACATCACAGCAGCACAGACAGAGAGAGGGTGGATCATTCAGTGCATGAAAATGAGCACCTAGGGAGGGCTTAGAATCTCACAGGGGATGCCCTGTGAGACTTATTCAGGGACAAGAAGTCTCAGATTTGTAAGTGTATATTGTTGATTATTCCAATGTTACAGAGCGCTTTTTTTACAGAAAAGGAGCACTAATACTGATATGTTAGGGTGCAGGGACAGGTATTAATAGGGTTGGGGGTGATTTGGAGGGGTCAGGTTTCCTTTAACTATTTTATAAGACATAAACCTCTGGTTTAAGAGCATAAAAATTGAAAGTTTGAAAATTGCTAAATTGTCACCAAATTTCCTATGTTTTCACAAATAAATGCAAAAAATATCATCCTAAGTTTACCACTAACATGAAGTACAATATGTCACGAAAAACAATCCTAAAATCACTGGATTAGTTAAAGCGCTCCAGAGTTATAACCTCATAAAGCGACAGTGGTCAGAATTGCAAAAAATGGCAAGGTCATTAATGTGAAAACTATGCTGTTGGGTAAAGGGATTAAAGAAGGTTCAAAAGATATTCCTGGTGACTATCTGATGAAGCTGCTCAAGAACGTAATATTAGAAGCAAGGAAGAAGGTTTGCGGTGTTAATGGAGCGCTGGAGGAATTTAGTGAGGGACAGAAATACACAGAGCCTAATCTTTGATATAATTGATCCGCAATAGGCGCTTTCTTGTTTATTTATTTTTCAAGAACATAATATTGTCATCACCATTGAATTTAATGCATATTCTACTCAGCTTCACATACTTTTGTTTACTTCTTGTTTCCATATTTTTTGTTTTGTCGTTTTGCTGCCTTCACTCAAACATTATATTAACGACAAGAAAAACCACTGAATGAACAGGTGTGTCCAAATTAATAAATGAATAACATTTAATTTGGCCTAAAACTACATCATGTTTTTATACAAGTGGAAAATTGGATGATAAGAACCAAATCTACAAATGAGGCAAAAATATTAGACATTTTTAATTGAGGAAAATGATTCAATATGATATGTCTGAGGGCCAAGGTATGTGAAGCTTTAAGGCTGGCTTCACATTGCGGGTCAGATCCGATCCGAGGCTCTCCGTGTAAAACGGACAGCCCCGGACCAGATTTTGGCCCCATATTATACTATGGGGCCGGATAGAAGCTGGATGGCAGCTCTCTGCCATCCGGTTTCTATTTGTCCGGGACAATCCAGGAGAATTCAGAATTCTCTCACGGACACAAAAATGTTGCTTGCAACGTTTTTGTGTCTGATAGGAGAATATCTCCTCTAATTGCCTACTCCCGGATTGCCCTGGATTCGCCCGTATCCTCGCCGATGTCAGGGAGCCTATGGTGCCGGATTGCCCCGGTCCGGGAGCATCCGGGAACCGGACCCCTGCAAGCTGCTGTTGTTTCAGGACCACAGCTAGCTCCCCGCGAGCCGTGTCCTGATCCATCAGCAGCTGCAGCTGCATGCGGCAGCACACCGGACTGGAGGGCATATTAGCTCTCTGGTTCTGTGTGCTGATCTGATCTGGGGCTGTCAGGTTCACCCTGACAGCCACGGATCGGATCTGACCCCGCAATGTGAAGCCAGCCTAAGAACAGCAGATAATCTGAAGATGAAATTGGAGTCTGGTGTTTTCAATCAATAGAATGACAATCAGGCATTAGTGGGCGACCTATATTTAAAGGACAAGGATCTATAAAAATCAGATCTTCAGAACATGCTTGTGGAAATGAATCAGCATGAAGAAGAGAAATTTCTGAAGACCTCTGAAAAAGAATTGTTGAAGCTCATCAGGTTGAAAAATGCTTCAAAACCATCTCTAATCAAATAAAACTCATTATTCAGTCCTATACAAACCACCAGTTTTAGTAAGTCCAAACCATTCACACAGGGACAGCATTGATGAAAATAGTATCTGTATCTTGTTTGATATGTCCGTGGGTGGTGCATGACTTAGACCGGTTTCACATTTGCGTTTGTTCGCAGCATTGCAAACGCTGCGCAAACGCATGCGCACTGTGTTCCTATGTTTAACATGGGAACGCATGGTGGCTGTGTTTGGCTGTGTTCAGTTGCGGTTGCGTTCAGATGCGCATAATTTGTTGCATTTTTTGTGCGCTCACAGACACTTGTTTTATCAGCAAAGCGACCGTAAGTGCACACAAAATGCATGGATCTCAATGGATCCGCAGTGTCCTCCACATGACAGAACAGGAGAACGCTGCGGCTCACATTGAAATCTCTCCCGATGGCCACCTGCTGATCTCATAGTTAGCACCTGGTGAGGGTCACAGGAATTGAAGAACACTTTGATGGATAATCAGTTATAAACAAGAGTTATCTATTTTTTTTTATGAATTATTCAAGTACAGTGCCTACAAGTAGTATTCAACCCCCTGCAGATTTAGCTGGTTTGATAAGATGCCAATAAGTTAGAGCCTTCAAACTGCAAACGAGAGTAGGATTTATTAACAGTAGCATAAATCTTACAAACCAAAAAGTTATGTTGCTCAGTTGAATTTTTATAAATTTTAAACATAAAAATGTGGGTCAATTATTATTCAACCCCTATGTTTAATACTTTGTGGAATAACCCTTGTTTGCAATTACAGCTAATAATCGTCTTTTCAGATCAGAGACCTGATCTCTGGAGTTATCTTGGCCCACTCCTCCATGCAGATCTTCTCCAAGTTATCTAGGTTCTTTGGGTGTCTCATGTGGACTTTAATCTTGAGCTCCTTCCACAAGTTTGTCAATTGGGTTAAGGTCAGGAGACTGACTAGGCCACTCCAACACCTTGATTTTTTCCCTCTTGAACCAGGCCTTGGTTTTGTTGGCTTTGTGCTTTGGGTCGTTGTCTTGTTGGAAGATGAAATTACGACCCATCTTAAGATCCTTGATGGAGGAGCGGAGGTTCTTGGCCAAAATCTCCAGGTAGGCCATGCTATCCATCTTCCCATGGATGCGGACCAGATGGCCAGGCCCCTTGGCTGAGAAACAGCCCCACAGCATGATGCTGCCACCACCATGCTTGACTGTAAGGATGGTATTCTTGGGGTCGTATGCAGTGCCATCCAGTCTCCAAATGTCACGTGTGTGGTTGGCACCAAAGATCTCGATCTTGGTCTCATCAGACCATAGAACCTTGAACCAGTCTGTCTCAGAGTCCTCCAAGTGATCATGAGCAAACTGTAGACGAGCCTTGACATGACGCTTTGAAAGTAAAGGAACCTTAAGGGCTCGTCTGGAACGGAGACCATGGCGGTGGAGTACGTTACTTATGGTATTGACTGAAACCAATGTCCCCACTGCCATGAGATCTTCCCGGAGCTCCTTCCTTGTTGTCCTTGGGTTAGCATTGACTCTTCGGACAAGCCTGACCTCGGCACGGGAGGAAACTTTCAAAGGCTGTCCAGGCCGTGGGAGGCTAACAGTAGTTTCATAAGCCTTCCACTTCCGGATGATGCTCCCAACAGTGGAGACAGGTAGGCCCAACTCCTTGGAAAGTGTTTTGTACCCCTTGCCAGCCTTGTGACCCTCCACGATCTTGTCTCTGATGGCCTTGGAATGCTCCTTTGTCTTTCCCATGTTGACCATGTATGAGTGCTGTTCACAAGTTTGAGGAGGGTCTTAAATAGTCAGAAAAGGCTGGCAAAAGAGATAATTAATCCACACATGTGAAGCTCATTGTTATTTGTGCCTGAATTACTTCTTAATACCTTAGGGGGACCAAACAGAATTCTGGTGGTTTGAGGGGTTGAATAATAAATGACCCTCTGAATTAACTTTTAACGCTTTAAAAAAAAAAAAAAAAAAAAAAAAAAAATTTTGTGGCACTGCATTTCCCACTTCCAGGCTGATCTACAGTCCAAATGTCACAATGCCAAGTTAATTCCGCATGTGTCAACCAGCTAAATCTGCAGGGGGTTGAATACTACTTGTAGGCACTGTATTTACTAAACAGAAATCTTAGAGTGATGAAAGGTCCTCTCAGGTGATCTCTCGGTAGAATTTAACATTACAAACCATATATATGCACGTGTAGCTTTTTCAATAATAGGTTCAGCAATAGCTTTACATAGTCATTTTGTTTCTTCATTATTGAGAAATCAGCATTTCAATTGTTACACAAATTTCCATGGCAAATCTGAAGCCTCTGTCACTCCAGCTCTATTCTCAGAACCTGCTTTACTGACAGCTTCTATCGTGTGCCATTTAAGGCATCAATGCCATCAGTCAAGAAGCAGAAACTGGTGATGGGCAGGGAATAAAGCTGGTGTGACATATGGTTTAGATCTACCATTCTTTTGCAAATCAATTCAAACACTGATTACTCCGTGATAGAGGAACTGACTTGCCATGTAGAGTTATTACTGAACTTGTCTTTGAAAGTCCTATATGTGCAAATAATTATTTATAGATTAATTGTAATGAGTTTAGGGAGTGAATTCCTTGCTGACAGATCCCTTTAAATACTTTTTTATTACTAAATTCCTCTCAAAGTTAGGAACTAATGGCTGCTTTATATGCAGAAATTACTACAATATTCAGGTACATCTTTGGTGATGTGTGGTGCCAAGGGAGAATAATGCTTTATGCTCAATATAACAGGGATATTGGTCTAAGCATACACACCTGAGGTAGAGCAGAGCAAATATTTGACTATAAAGAAAAAAAAATCTCTAGTCCAGTGACTAGTCAGGTAGTTGGGTCTGTAAAGTAGTATATCACTGGTTATTCATTTTATGAGTGAGCATGCACACATAGAGCCCTACGTTATCACCTACCTACTAAATTAAAGGGTTTTTCCCACTACTTGGACAACCTCTTCTGATACCACTTGTTTCTCCCAGGTAAAATAAAATAGCCTGCACTCATCTCCCGTGCTGGCGCCGTTTCAGTGGTGTCAGTCATTGCAGCTCTGGGGTTATCCACTACTAGGACAAGCTCTTCTGATTCTACATGTCTCCACCAGGTTAAATGAAAGAGCCTGTAGTCAACTTCTGTACTGGTGCTGTTCCAGCATTGTCGGTAATTGCAGTTGTGGGGACATCACACAACATCACGCGAGCCTTGCATCCAATCAACACTGGTTTCTCTCTCCCCGTCTTCGGATCAAATTACCGTAGTTATTCAACAGGAAGTGATGCCATGGCTGCCGTGCAACCTGTTCCTGAATCAGGTCAAATTTCAACGCTCAAGCCTATTATTTTCAAAGAAAGCCAGCTGCTAGAGGTGTCCATAAAATTGCTTTCTCCCCTTTCTTGTTAAAAACACATGAATTCTCAGATTGCTCATGTGTTTGGGTGAGCTGAGAGAGACAATGTAGCTATCCCATGTGTATGACCAACATTAAGGTGTGTTTCCATTACCTAAAATTGCAATGTTAATAACCACACATCAGTAAATATTTACAGATTGGCTAACTTTTCCACAGGCAGACCACACTTACCACACTTAGCGATGCACAATGAGCAATCTCTAAGTTCCTTTAACCCCTTCATGACCAAGGATCTATATGTACATCCTTGGTCATGCACCTCCCGATCACATCCTCCCCCACTTACCTTTATCTTGCTGATCTCACGAGCTAAGATGTGTAACTAATAGCATCGATCGGATCAGCAACCTAATTGATGCTGTTAACCTTTTGGATTGTGCTATCAATCACTGATAGCGCGATCCAAAGCCCCACGGCAGGGATTGCGCCATTCCCCGCCGTGATTGGAGGTCGCATGATTTGATCACGGGACCTCCATCTGTTACCTCAACAGTCCGGACGGCGGCATCCAGATGAATTGATCATTCGTGTTACATAAAGATTTGCTATAGCTCATCTCTGCATAACACAAGCGATCAGACTGTGCAGCACTGAGGCCCCATAGTGGGCTGTAAACAAAAAATAAAAAAAAGTTTTTTAAAATATGAAAAAAACGCATAAACGTTCAAATCACTCCCCTTCTGCCCCATTGAAAATAAAACTATTAAAAAAAATAAAAAAAATACACATATTTGGTATCGCCGCATCAGAAATGTGAGATTTATCAAATATAAAATCAATGAAACAGATCTGTGAACTGTGTGACAGAAAAAATAGCCCAAAAGCCAAAATTATGTTGTTTTTTTAGTCGCCGCAACATTGCAGTAAAATGCACTAAAAGGCGATCAAAACATTGTAACTACCTAAAAATGATATCAATAGAAATGTCAGCTGAAACTGCAAAAACAAAATCCATCACGCAGCCCCAAATCCCGAAAAATGAGAACGCTGCGGGTTCTCGGAAAATGGAGCAAAATTATTTTTCTTTAAAAATGTCTGAATTTTCTTTCGCCACTAAGATAAAGGTAAAAGTATACGTTTGGTATCTACTCGTATCAACCTGAGGCATCATACTGACACATCAGTTTTACCATATAGTGAACATGGTGACTAATGGTACATTTACACGCGGCCACAGGAAGGTAGGAACAGGCAGGCATCGGACACAAATTGTGCCTGTTGCCTTGAAAAGACCTTGATGTGGCTGCGTGTAATTCAGGACTTTCCTTCCTGTGTCTTCCCTGAAGGAAGTAAAGTCCTGAATTACACGCAGCCACATCGAGGTCTTTTCAAGGCAACAGGCACAATTTGTGTCCGATGCCTGCATGTTCCTACCTTCCTGTGGCCGCGTGTAAAGGGACCATAAAAACCACAAAAACAAACGCAATTGCACTTGTTTTGCAATTTCACTTGGAATTTTTTCCCCACTTTTCTGTACACTATATAGTAAATTATATGATGTCATTCAAAAGTATAACTCGTCCCGCAAAACACAAGCCCTCATTTGTCTATATTGATGGAAAATAAAAAAAGTTGTGGCTCTTCGAAGAAGAGGAGGGAAAAACGGAACGGGGGTGAAGGGGTTACTGCATGTAGGCTGCCATTGTTCTCGGCAGTGCGTGTCATTTTTACAGATGATAATGCGCAGCCAAGAACAATAAACTTTTCTGAAAACCAAAAGTTCATTTTACCCGAGGAGCAAACGTTTTGCTGATTCACTGGGTGACCGGCAGTGTGTTTAGACTGCGAGATCATCAGGCAGTGAGTATTCCTATAAATAATCTTCATAATCTTGCATCGTGAATGCACCTTTGGGTTGTGAGATTATCTTCAGTAGATCTCTGTGCACAAACGTCCTGCCATGTGACAGGGATTACAAGATGTCTTAAGTCACATCGTAATAATTGAGAGGAGATATCACTTAATGATGCATACAGCTCACAAATGTGAACTGGGCACTGTTACAAGCCACACTATGTACTGCATAATAATGTTTGACAGCACACTGCCATAACGTACCGTATATACTCGTGTATAAGCCGACCCGTGTATAAGCCGACCCCCCTACTTTTGCCCCCAAAACCCGGAAAATCTATTGACTCGTTATAAGCCGAGGGTGGACCCTAGCACAAGTATACAGCCCCCAGCAGTGTGGTATACACCAGTCCCAGAGGTAGATACAGCAGACCCAGTGGTAGTATACACGCAGCCCCAGTAGTATATACAGCCCCAGTGGTATATACAGCTCCAGTGGTAGTATAGACGCAGCCCTAGTAGTATATACAGCCCCAGTGTAGTATATACAGCCCCAGTGGTAGTATACAGGGCCCCAGCAGTATATACAGCCCCAGTGGTTTATACAGCCCCAGTGGTAGTATACAGGGCCCCAGAGGTATATACAGCCCCAGTGGTAGTATATACAGGCCCCAGCAGTATATACAGCCCCAGTGGTTTATACAGCCCCAGTGGTAGTATAGACGCAGCCCTAGTAGTATATACAGCCCCAGTGGTAGTATATACAGCCCCAGTGGTAGTATATACAGCCCCAGTGGTAGTATACAGGCCCCAGCAGTATATACAGCCCCAGTGGTTTATACAGCCCCAGTGGTAGTATACAGGGCCCCAGAGGTATATACAGCCCCAGTGGTAGTATATACAGGCCCCAGCAGTATATACAGCCCCAGTGGTTTATACAGCCCCAGTGGTAGTATACAGGGCCCCAGAGGTATATACAGCCCCAGTGGTAGTATATACAGCCCCAGTGGTAGTATATACAGCCCCAGTGGTAGTATATACAGCCCCAGTGGTAGTATACAGGGCCCCAGCAGTATATACAGCCCCAGTGGTAGTATACAGGGCCCCAGAGGTATATACAGCCTCAGTGGTAGTATATACAGCCCCAGTGGTAGTATATACAGCCCCAGTGGTAGTATACAGGGCCCCAGCAGTATATACAGCCCCAGTGGTTTATACAGCCCCAGTGGTAGTATACAGGCCCCAGAGGTATATACAGGGCCCCAGAGGTAGTATATACAGCCCCAGTGGTAGTATATACAGCCCCAGTGGTAGTATACAGGGCCCCAGCAGTATATACAGCCCCAGTGGTTTATACAGCCCCAGTGGTAGTATATACAGCCCCAGTGGTAGTATATACAGCCCCAGTGGTAGTATACAGGGCCCCAGAGGTATATAGCAGCCCCAGTGGTAGTATACAGGGCCCCAGAGGTATATAGCAGCCCCAGTGGTAGTATACAGGGCCCCAGAGGTATATAGCAGCCCCAGTGGTAGTATACAGGGCCCCAGAGGTATATAGCAGCCCCAGCGGTAGTATACAGGCATCCCCAGTAATGCAGGGCCCCCCCAGCGTCTCTCCGGTCACCTGTAAAGGAAGCTATACTTATCACAGTGCTCTGTCCGCGCCCGCTCGCACCCGCTGTCAGCAGCCGACCGGATCCTCCATCTTGCGTCTTCTTTCTTCCTGTTTCCTGTGCTCGTCGCAGGGAATGACGTCATTGCCCGCGACGAGCACAGAAACAGGAAGAAAGAAGACGCAAGATGGAGGATCCGGTCGGCTGCTGACAGCGGGTGCGAGCGGGCGCGGACAGAGCACTGTGATAAGTATAGCTTCCTTTACAGGTGACCGGAGAGACGCTGGGGGGCCCTGCATTACTGGGATGCGGGGGCTGCTGTATACCGATGTATACATCGGTATGTACCGATGTATACATCGGTATACAGCACTGACTCGCGTATAAGCCGAGGGGGGTACTTTTCAGCCCAATTTTTGGGCTGAAAAACTCGGCTTATACGCGAGTATATACGGTAAATAAACTGTTAAAAAAATAGAATAAAATTAGACAGCTAGCTCAATGCCATCACCAAGGGCTGGCATAATTAAAGTAACTTATTGCATTTAACACTTGTCCAGTGATTGTGGAATCCCAAGAGAAACTATTGTTCCAATAATACAACCTACAACCTTTCTGACGCAGTGTTCCGTATTTATATAAAGAGCTCTCAATGCACGGCAAATACAGGACAGCTTGGAAATCGTCTAACTGTTTCAATCAACTATTTATACAAAAGGCTTTCAACCCTTGGCAGGCATGTATATTATTTCACATCAAGTTTAGAAATGTATAAAATCTGGATTTTTTTTTATGCTCAGTAAAATGTTAAAGTCTCGAGATCTATAACATCTAAAAAACTAGCCAGCATAGTTTATTTATTATAAAATGGCAGAAAAAAATGGCCTTATTAAAGTCGAATTTGATTATCCGACAGGCTTATGGAAGTGATAACTTTCTCCACACCGAGGAAAAATTAGTATTGCATTTATTTTGCTAAGTAAATGGTAAGCCAAGGGCTTGAGCAGACGTCTAGCGCAAATCAGTCCCATTTCAAACAGCAATGCACAAAATTGTCACGGCTCTCCTGACCCAAGACTCTCTGTCTCATGGAAATACATGATGCTGTCATGCTTCAGTTCAGAGACTTGTGGCCAGTACATGCACTGTTGTCTGAAATCGGACCATTGGCATAGACATCCGCCTAATCGCCTAAGGAAAAGCATCATTTAATGAACAGCAGGTAAAATACCGCATATACTCGTGTATAAGCCGACCCGTGTATAAGCCGACCCCCCTACTTTTGCCCCCAAAACCTGGGAAAATCTATTGACTCGTGTATAAGCCGAGGGTGAACCCTAGCACAAGTATACAGCCCCCAGCAGTGTGGTATACACCAGTCCCAGAGGTAGATACAGCAGCCCCAGTGGTAGTATACACGCAGCCCCAGTAGTATATACAGCCCCAGTGGTATATACAGCTCCAGTGGTAGTATAGACGCAGCCCTAGTAGTATATACAGCCCCAGTGGTAGTATATACAGCCCCAGTGGTAGTATACAGGGCCCCAGCAGTATATACAGCCCCAGTGGTTTATACAGCCCCAGTGGTAGTATACAGGGCCCCAGAGGTATATACAGCCCCAGTGGTAGTATATACAGGGCCCCAGCAGTATATACAGCCCCAGTGGTTTATACAGCCCCAGTGGTAGTATAGACGCAGCCCTAGTAATATATACAGCCCCAGTGGTAGTATATACAGCCCCAGTGGTAGTATATACAGCCCCAGTGGTAGTATACAGGGCCCCAGCAGTATATACAGCCCCAGTGGTTTATACAGCCCCAGTGGTAGTATACAGGGCCCCAGAGGTATATACAGCCCCAGTGGTAGTATATACAGGGCCCCAGCAGTATATACAGCCCCAGTGGTTTATACAGCCCCAGTGGTAGTATACAGGGCCCAGAGGTATATACAGCCCCAGTGGTAGTATATACAGCCCCAGTGGTAGTATATACAGCCCCAGTGGTAGTATATACAGCCCCAGTGGTAGTATACAGGGCCCCAGCAGTATATACAGCCCCAGTGGTAGTATACAGGGCCCCAGAGGTATATACAGCCCCAGTGGTAGTATATACAGCCCCAGTGGTAGTATATACAGCCCCAGTGGTAGTATACAGGCCCCAGCAGTATATACAGCTCCAGTGGTTTATACAGCCCCAGTGGTAGTATACAGGGCCCCAGAGGTATATACAGGGCCCCAGAGGTAGTATATACAGCCCAGTGGTAGTATATACAGCCCCAGTGGTAGTATACAGGGCCCCAGCAGTATATACAGCCCCAGTGGTTTATACAGCCCAGTGGTAGTATATACAGCCCCAGTGGTAGTATATACAGCCCCAGTGGTAGTATACAGGGCCCCAGAGGTATATAGCAGCCCCAGTGGTAGTATACAGGGCCCCAGAGGTATATAGCAGCCCCAGTGGTAGTATACAGGCCCCAGCGGTATATAGCAGCCCCAGTGGTAGTATACAGGGCCCCAGAGGTATATAGCAGCCCCAGCAGTAGTATACAGGCATCCCCAGTAATGCAGGGCCCCCCCAGCGTCTCTCCGGTCACCTGTAAAGGAAGCTATACTTATCACAGTGCTCTGTCCGCGCCCGCTCGCACCCCTGTCAGCAGCCGACCGGATCCTCCATCTTGCGTCTTCTTTCTTCCTGTTTCCTGTGCTCGTCGCAGGAATGACGTCATTGCCCACGACGAGCACAGAAACAGGAAGAAAGAAGACGCAAGATGGAGGATCCGGTCGGCTGCTGACAGCGGGTGCGAGCGGGCGCGGACAGAGCACTGTGATAAGTATAGCTTCCTTTACAGGTGACCGGAGAGACGCTGGGGGGGCCCTGCATTACTGGGATGCGGGGGCTGCTGTATACCGATGTATACATGGGTATGTACCGATGTATACATCGGTATACAGCACTGACTCGCGTATAAGCCGAGGGGGGTACTTTTCAGCCCAATTTTTGGGCTGAAAAACTCGGCTTATACGCGAGTATATACAGTAAATATTGAACAAGTCACCAATTGTCTAAGAAATTATATTTCTAAAGGTGCTATTGACATGAATATCTCAGCAGATGTTGGTAAGAGACATAGGTAAACCTTCAAATGTTCAGGTTCAACCGGAATTTTAAAACAGGCTGGGTTCGGGACCGATAGCAAAGAAACCAATTCAAGGAAGACAGCACAACCAAATTATGAAACCAATAATATTTGGATCTTGTGCATACACTAAAGAACAGAACTAAATTGAGAATAACTAAATTGACACAAACTTAAGCCACAACCACAAACCCCATATAAGTCTGTAGGGACCTGAACTTTAGTACTACAAAATGGTGGCAGTATGGGCTAGGGATGTGTAAAGGAAGCAAAATGGTGATTAAAGCAGGAAAATCATACTTACCAGTCTCCGAAACTGCATTCACACTAATTTCAGGCCTGCTCATTAAGCCTCATGCATATTCAAAGCATTCCCCATGCTTCCTCTGTGACAGCATATGTGACGGTTTTTTGTATTCAGACTGCACCCACTATCCTCTGTGCCACCATCTGTGATTGATTGCCATACACATTAAGGTACCGTCACTTTGCCGTCATATGGCTTCTATATCACCGGCGATTTGACATGAGCGTGCACGTTTCGAGAACTTTTTTCACACCGCTGTGGAGCTGTCACGCGTAGCTATCTAGCGTGCGATCTTCGGCGATCCTGCGTCCCGGAAATCAACTGCCGAAGACTGGAAGCGATCTTTCCTTCACACATTGCCACGTCACATGCCACAATCGTAGCAGCGATGTGGCCATACTGTTTCAATAGGGGCGTTCTAGAGTGTGTTTCACCGTGCCCCTAGCACTGCGATTGGTGGACGGAACTGCGTTCCCATTGGTCATCCTTGCGTGAACGCACAGGTCATCAAATAAGGCGCCTTAGACATGGCCAGCCAATTGGAACGCAGTATCACCCACCAATCGCCGCAGATGCAGTGCTAAAAAACGGCATCCAAGCACGCCTACGGGATTGATTTCAGGATCGCTGTGTACATCGCTATCGCCCTGTCACACGCCACGATGCGCTGAAATCGCCTGGTGGATATCACCTGATTTCACTGCAGTGCAGCGCAATCAGGCGAAAGCTCCACCAGCGATTTCTCGCCGTAGAATCGCCCAGTCACACGCCACTACGCACATGCGATGTGGTTTCCATATCGCCGAATTTGGGAATTGCCAGCCATCTCACCGGCGATATGGCGGCGTGTGACGATACCTTTAGTGTATGGAAAGCAACCTTCCATCTTATTTGTGTAAAAAAAAATATCGTACTTTTTGCTTTTTAAGACGCACTTTTGTTTCCCCCAAACTGGGGGGGAAACGGGGGTGCGTCTTAAAAAGAGAATGAAAAAAAACTAAATTAAAAATTACATATTACAGGAGCAGGGGGTGCAGATACCGAGTGGCGGTGCCGGAGGCAGGTTCCGGAGGGTGAGGGGCACGGGTGTAGGACTGTATATCCAGGGGAGTACCGGCGGCAACAAGAGCTGGGTGCCACCATGTTTTTTGTGGGCGGCTGCATTCAGTATGTGCAGTCGGCCGGTAGAGGTAGAGACTTCAAATTGGCCGCGGATCTCCTTTATAGCCACGGCCATTTTGTTGGAAGTCTCTACCGACTGGCTGCACATAGTGAATGCAGCCGGCCACAAAAAACATGGTGGCACCCAGCGCTCGCTGCCGCTGGTACATCTCCAGTGCTCCGGTCCTGCACCCGTGCGCCTCACCCTCCGGAACATGCCATCGGCACCCCCCGCTCAGCAGCCGCAATTCCCCCATTGGTAAGACCATATATAGGGGATGGGGGCATATAAACAGGATGGGAGCATATAAACAGGATGGGGCATATAAACATATAAACAGGATGGGAACATATATACAGGATGGGAATGGGGGCATATACAAAGGATAGGGGGGACATATTTTCAGGATGGGGCAGATATACAGGATGGGGAACATATAGATAATAGATATAGATAATATTGGGGAATGTATATGCCAGGTTGGGGCTATGCATACAGGATGTGGACCATATTTACAGGATGGGGACATGTATTTTTTTTTAATCAGATTATTTTTATTGAAATAAGAGTTTTCCAATACAATAGAATACATCACATACAGAAAAAACAGACCCAAGGAAATAATTAACAATGACTTATACAGCCCACATACAAGTACAGGATGGGGACATGTATGCCATAATGAGGGACATGTATACCAGGATGAGTGATATATATATATACCAGAATGAGCAATATATATACCAGGATGGGGGCATATATACAGGATTGGGATGTATATACCAGGATGAGGGACATGTATACAAGGATGAGCAATATATATACCAGGATGGAGACATGTATACTAGGATGAGGGACACATATGCCAGGATGAGGGACACATATACCAGAATAGGGGGGGGGCATATATACCGGGATACCAGGATGGGGGGTTTTATGTACCAGGATGAGGGACATATATACTGATTATAAGACAGACACTGGCATTATAAGACAGACCCCATTTAACATTAAAAATTATTTTTTCACTTTTCCTTCACCAAATTTGGGGGGTGCATCTTATAATCAGGTGCGTCTTATAAAGCGAAAAATAACTAATTGAAAAAATGGCATTGAGCTCCCTGTATATTGATACACAGTGCAGACAAATAACATGGCTGCGAGCTGCAGCCCTCAGCCATGTGCATTACGTTGGCTGAAAATCAAAATACAGGGGACACCACATGATTTTTTTTTTATTAAATAAATAATTTACAAAAAATGTGAGGTCCCCCCACTTTTGATACTTAATCAAGAGAAAACACACAGCTGGAGGTTGGTATTCTCATCCTGTAAAGGTCTATAGCTATTCGCATCTCCAGGCTAAGAATAGCAGCTCGCCAGCCGCCCCAGGTTTGGGGCATCCGTTAGATGCACCGAATCTGGGCTTACCCGTCTCCTCCTGATTGCTCTGGTGCATTCACAATCAAGGTAATATAAGGGGTTAATGACAACTGTTACTTGACAGCTGACATCTAGTCCTGGTTTGGTAATATCCAAGTCTATATGAGATCCCCACATTAACAATTTTTTATGTCAGGGTGGGGCAACTACAGTCCTCAAAGGCCGCAAACAGTGCATGTTTTCAGGATTTCCTTAGCATTGCACAAGGTGTTGGAATCATCACCTGAGCAGGTGATTACATTACCACCTGTGCAATGCTATGGAAATCCTGAAAACATGCTCTGTTTGTGGCCCTTGAGGACTGGAATTGCCCATCCTGCTTTTAAGTGAATAGTTTAAAAACACATGCACAGAGAAAAATCTTTTAATTGAAATAAAAAATGCAGACACCCTCTTTTAACCATTTATTAACCAAAACAAAGATATCATTGCACAGATCTCGTGCCGAGTGGTGACATTAAAGAAACCGATCACCAGCTCACAGGCACAGCGCACTGATAGACAGCTCGCAGCTGTGTGATTCATCTGTGCTGTGTACCAATATACGGGGACCCCACACCATTTTATTCAGTTATTTATTTTTACACTAATATTGATAGCAAGTTGCTTGCCAAAGACTAATGTGTATGACAACCAATCACAGACGTCAGCACAGAGAGTGGGGGCGCAGCCTGACTACAACAACCAATAACAGTCGATGTCACAGAGGGTGGGCAGAGGAAGCAGGGGAATATGTATGAGGTTGAATGAGCAGACCTGCAAGCATGTGTGAGAGTGGCATGGAAGCGCGGTATGATTTAACTACTTTTAATCACTATTTTGCTTCCTTCTGCAGCCCCCTTAGCTATACCCGAACAGTAACATGGACTTATCAGGGAAGTCCATGTCTGGTGTCCATTCATAAACACTAGGTGTTTGGTAAGGACCTTGAACTCTACAGTTCGAGTTCGCCAATCATTAGTTGGTAACACCCATCCAATCCAAAGAGGCAAAAAGATCACACCATAAATGACCATAAATTATGTATAATAATACAAAGTGACACAGGAGAAAAGTATTGAACACGTGAAAAAATAATGGTGCAAAATAACATAAAGTCAGGACACTAACTGAAATCTATGTCTGTTTCATATTGCAGGATTTTACCTAATCAGTGTCCATCCAGTTTGTGTGCCAAAACCAGGAGAGGAACTTGCAGAGAAAAACTATAACACTGGGGAACACAATTTTTTAGGAGTTAGGTCAGACAACTGTTCTTAATTAATTTTTGGATGCTGAATCCAGAAATGATCTCAGTTTTTCTCTATCACGTCAAGTTTTTGAACTATAGGATTTTTGTCTTCTCAAAAATATGTAAACTACTGTACCTAAAAAGTATTTTGTTTTTTTTAAATAGTACAAATATGAACAAAAAATTTAATATATAAGAAATAGGCATGACAAATATGTTTTTAAACACTATCATGTTTTTTACAAACATATATGAGTCGAATTGTAATCAGATAACAAGTCTTATTACAGATATCAGTGCAATTGTGCATCTCTGGCAGGTAAGTTGTGGAGGAAAAACTTGACGTGCTAGAAAAAAAATGACTACATTTTTGGAATCAGCATGCCAATTTTAGTATAAATCAGCTCAAAAACCTAACTCAACAGAAAATTTTTTAAAAATTGTTCCCCAGTGTAATTGAAAGATTGACACCTGTTCTGAGTTTTGGAGACACTCCTGCTTTTGGCACACAAATCTGATCAGGGTAAAAACTGCAGTGTGAAACCAGCCTATCAGTAATTATAAAGCACTTCTGTCACTTAGTGAAAAATAATATCAGCTAGTTCAACTGATGGCTTATAAAAAGTTGTCTCATTACCAAGGTGCCACAGAAGAATTATCTATGATGGGTAAACCTAGTGAGCTGTCTCAAGACATTTTTAACCTTATTGCTGCAAAACATACTAATGGCATTAGTTATAGAAGAACTTAAATTACCAGAGGTTTCAATGAACACTGTTGGTGTCATAATCCGAGAGTGGAAAGAACATAATTTCACCATAAATCAGCCTCGACCAGGTCTTTCCCGCAAGATTTTAGTCATAGGAGTGAATAGAGTTATTAATTTTTTTCCCGTCTGGATTGGATGGGTTATTATGAACATCTGGTAAGCAATTCATGTCAATAGCACCACTGTATTTATTTAATTAGTGGTGGAGCTCATTTATAGAAGTGAGATTAAGGCTGGGGCTACATGGTGACATTGTTGTGCAACAGTAATTCTCAAACTATTTTAGAGCTGTGATTTTGCTGATTTTGCAGTGAGCCGTCAGTGAGCGCTTCTGAGCATGTGCGCTGAGAATTATGAAGTCGCTCAGTGCACCTCGGAAGTATTTGCAATACGCAGAAATGATGGCGCAGTTGCGGAAATGACACTGCTTACGCGGCGTCATACACAGAAGTGGGACATTTGAATTGAAGCAGGGGCGGACCTACCGTGGTGCAGCTGGTTCAGCTGCACCAGGGCCCCAACCAGGTAGGGGGCCCCTCAAGTCTGCAGGGGGCCCCCCAGCCGACCCCCATGTCCCTGTGTCAGAAGAGAGGGGGTTAAATGAGGGAAGCTTCCTGCTTCCCTCGGCTGATCCCGCACCCTCCTCTGCTCTCCAGCCCCGGCACCCAGATCTACAATGCGGCGCAGGTAAGAGCCGCACGCTCCCCCCTGACAACCCCCACCCCCCCCCAGTTCTCGCCTGACGCTGCCAGCAAAAAACCCCAACCCCACCCCCACCCCCGGTAGTCGCCTTACGCTGCCAGCACCTAACTACCCCCGGTCCTCGCCCCCGGTCCACACCTAAGGCTGCACCAGGGCCCGGCAGGCTGAAGGTCCGCCACTGAATTGAAGAGCTGGGAGCGCGTCTGGGAAATCTAGTAACACGCCTAGCAGGGCGTGATACCAGCATCAAGGGGGAAATGGAGCCCTAGAGATCGCCCAGTGTGACTACATAGAGTAGTCAAGAGGACTCAGTAGAATACAAAAATGTAAGTGACAAAGTTATTTTGCACAACCATTAGAGGACAGTTTTAGCTTAAAAGGGATGGTTAGGGATGTAGTAAGAATGTGCAGTAACAGGTAGTAATAGGTTTGGGGGCAAAAACTAGCTGATAGGTTCCCTTTAAATGTGTTGTGCCTTGTAGAACATTTATCTGCTATCCACAGGATAAACAGTAAAGGTCAGATTGCCAGGGATCACATTGCTTACTCGGAATGTGGGATGCCTTGTTCCTTTTTTCCCTATGTGAGGATATTGAGGTCAGGCAAATAAATCAAACCATAGATGTCCATAAATTAGGTTATGTGTTATGTGTAATAATGAAAAATTACATAACAGAAAAGTATTGAGGTCATGAAGAAAGAGAAGTGTAAAAAAACATGGAAAGTCATGACATCAGTAATTAGGAAGCAATCCTGCCTCTTATTGAAAAACAAAATATCAACTGGTTCAACTGATAGGCTATAAAATGGTGTCACTACAAAGGTGCCGAAACATATCATGATAAGTAACAAAAAGTGAGTTGACTTAAGACCTTCTCAACCTTATTGTTGCAAAACATACTGATGACACTGGGTAAAAACATAAATTGCTGAAGGTTCCAGTGAGCACTGTTGGGCCATAATCTGGAAGTGGAAAGAATTTAATTTCACTATAAACCGGCCATGATCCACACAAGATTTCAGACAGTAGAGTAGAATTGTCAAAAGAGTTGTCCAAGATCCAAAGACCACCTATGGAGTCGTACATTAAAGGGAACCTGACCCCACAAACTGACCCCCCCTGCATCTTTATACCAGTCCAGGCACCCCCTCTTATAATTTCTAGCCATCCCTTTTGCAGAAAAAAATCGATTTTGTAAAGTAGAGAAAAGGTTATATTCACCTCGTCCTGTGTGAGTTCTCTGTTTCTGAATAAGTCTCAATAGGCAGGCCTGTCTGCTGCTCCCTTGTAATTATGCACACCCCTCTCAGCTTGCTGCAGTGCTAAGCCTGGCCGCGTCATGAAAGGGGCGGGGTTAAAATCATGTCATACCAATAGCCCTGCCCCTTTTATGACACGGCCAGGCTCTCAGCACTGCAGCAAGCCGAGAGGGGCGTGCATAATTACAAAGCGGGCGGAGGGAGCAGCAGACAGGCCTGTCTTTTGAGACTTATTCAGAAACAGAGAACTCACACAGGATGAGGTAAATATAACCTCTTCTCTACTTTACAAAATCGATTTTTTTCTGCAAAAGGGATGGCTAGAAATGATAAGAGGGGGTGCAGGGACAGGTATAAAGATGCGGGGGGGGTCAGTTTGTGGGGTCAGGTTCCCTTTAAGACATGGAATAAGAAGGTACAATTGTTTCATTCAAATAAAACAACAAATAATGTACTCAACTTCTATGGCCTGTTTCGCTCCTAGCAAGACTCCATTGCTAAACAAAAAGCATGTTCAAGTGCATTTGAAGTTGTTTCTCATTTAGAAAAGCCTGTGAAACTCTGGGAGAGTATAGTCTGATCAGATGAGACCAAAATTGAATTCTTTGGATGACATAATACCAACCATGTTTGGAGGCCAAAAGGTACAGCATATCACCACATATATACCAAACAAATAGTGAGATTTAGAGAAGGGAACATCATGCTGTGGGCTGTTGTTCAGCATATGGCACTACCAAACTTCATATAATTGAAGGAAGGATGAACGACAAATGTACTGAGACATTCTTGAAAATAATCTGCTGCCATCTACAAGGATGGTGGAGATAAAACGAAAGTGGACATTTCAGCAAGACAATGATCCCAAACAAAATAATTAAATTGTTTCCAAGTAAAGGCCCAGTCACACATAACGACCGCTCCAGAAATCCCGACAGCGATAATGACCTGACGGGATCGCTGGAGCGTTGTTACCTGGATGCTGGGGAGCTGTCAAACAGGCAGATCTCCCCAGCGATCAGGGCTATGGAAGCCACCTCCCACATCGCTGAAGGCTAAGCAGGGAGAACACTGGTAACTATGATAAACAGTGGGTATCCAGGTAGCGCGCGCTGCCTGGATACCGGCTGTTTATCATAGTTACCAGCGGCTTCCCTGCTTACAGGCAGTGCTAAGCAGGGAGGAAGCTGGTAACCATGGTAAACACCGGGTATCTAGGCAGTGCGCGCTGCCTAGATACCCGGTGTTTACCATGGTTACCAGCCAGTGAGGTCACCGATCGCTGGTTTCTCGCGGTCACACACAGTGATGCATGCTGACCAGCGGGAAACCAACGATCAAAAAATGACCCGCAGCATTTGCAGCGATCAGCGACCTCACAGCAGGCGCCTGATCGCTGCAAAGTGTCACACAGAACGACATTGCTGGAGAGATTGTTGTAACGTCACAGTTACAAAGATCTCTCTAATGATATCGGTATGTGAGACAGGGCCTTAAGGCTGGTTTCACATTGTGATTTTTTCCTGTCGTAGGGATCCTGTTTTTAGCAGAACCCAACAGACAGGAAAGGACAGGATCGGATGCGGCCTCCGGATGCCATTTCTGTGTCTGGGTGGGTGATTTTCATGGATCCGGACACAGATAAGCCCGAGCCTGCAAAACGCAGGCAAGCGGGCACTTTCACTCCCGCAATGTATATGCATACATTGCGGGAGTGAAGCAAGGGTTAAAAATAATAAAGAAAAGATTCTCACCTCTCCAGCGTGTATCCTGCCATTTATCTCTGAGCTTAAGGACCTGGCGGGGCTACCCAATCAGCTGATCGGTCACATGACCGCATCAGCTGAATGTTTTAAATCTCCCACCCGCCAAACTGATTGGTTACATAACCGCATCAGCTGAATGGTTTAAATCTCCCGCCCGCCAATTGGTTTTGGCAGGCGATTTAAACCGCTCAGCTGATGCGGTCATGTGACCGATCAGCTGATCGGGTAGCACCGCCCCGCAGGTTCTAAGCTCGGAGATAGATGGCGCATATCGCGGGACACACACCAGAGAGGTTATTTTTTAACACTTGCTTTAGTTAATTTTACTTCCACAATGTATGTATATACATTGCGGAAGTTAAATTAAACAGGAACAGAGTATTATTAGTGTACTGAGCATGCTCAGTACACTAAAATTGGGTCCGGGAAATGATCCGATGTTTTCCTGGACCCATGCTCCATAGGCCCTCATGTTAATTGCCGCGGACCGCGTCGGATCCAATTCTGTCAGATTTGGTCGCTGTGCCCAAAATCGGAGCAGTCTCTGATTCTGGGTACAGCAAAAAATCAGACAGAATCAGATCAGTGACAAATCGGATGGCAATAGAGCACCAATCCGAGCTCATAGGGATGCATGGGGTCCAAATCGGATCCGTGGCTATCTGCTTTACAATGGACAGCCACAGATCCTCAAAAAATGCAATCTGAAACCAGCATAAGAAAAAAACTTCAGCACTACTCACATTTACATAGTAACATAGCATTTAAGGTTGAAGGAAGACCTTAAGTCCATCTAGTTTAACCCATAGTTCTAACATGTTGATGCAGAGGAAGGCAAATAAAACCCATGTGGCAACACTAAGCTCCACATGGGGGAAAAAAATTCCTTCCTGATTCCACATAAGGCAATCAGACTAGTTCCCTGGATCAACACCCTATTGAAGAATCTAGTATATATAACCAGTAATATTATATTTTTCAAAAAAGGCATCCAGGCCCTTCTTAAATGTTTGTAGTGACTCACTCACATACATTGGGGATCAGAAACCTGTAGTTCCAGCAAAGGTAATAAGTTTTTGAAAACTATGAGAGACAATTACCTTTCACAACTGGTTCAGGACCCAACAAGAAGGGGGGCACTGCTGGACCTAATATTAACCAACAGGCTGGACCGCATATCAAATATACGGGTTGGAGGTCACTTGGGTAATAGTGATCATAACTTAATAAGCTTTCAAATATCCTTTACTAAGACGTGTAGTAGAGGGGCTACAAGGACACTAAACTTCAGGAAGGCAAATTTCCAACGGTTGAGAGATGATCTTAGTGCAATAAATTGGGACGATGTCCTGAGACATAAAAGTACACAACACAAATGGGAGATGTTTATTAGCATCCTGAATAGGACCTGTGCACAAGATATACCCTATGGGAATAAGCATGCTAGAAATAGGAGGAAACCACTATGGCTAAATAAAGCGGTAAGAAGTGCAATATGTGACAAAAAGAAAGCATTTAGGGAATTAAAGCAAGTAGGTAGTGATGAAGCATTATTAAATAAATACAGAAAATTAAATAACATTTGTAAAAAGCAAATCAAGGCAGCAAAGATTGCGACAGAGAGACTCATTGCCAGAGAAAGTAAAAAGAATCCCAAAATATTTTTTAACTACATAAATAGTAAGAAACAAAAAAATGAGGGTGTTGGCCCCTTTAAAAATAGTCTGGGTTAAATGGTGGATGAGGATGAGGAAAAAGCCAATATGCTAAATGACTTTTTTTCAACAGTATTTACACAAGAAAATCCCATGACAGACAATATGATCAGTGATAACAAAAAGTCTCAATTAAATGTCACCTGCTTAACCCAAGAGGAAGTACGGCATCGTCTAAAAATCACTAAAATTGACAAATCCCCGGGCCCGGATGGGATACACCCCAGAGTGCTGCAGGAATTAAGTACTGTTATAGATAGACCATTATTTTTAATATTTAAAGATTCCATAATAACAGGGTCTGTACCACAGGACTGGCGTATAGCAAATGTGGTGCCAATATTCAAAAAGGGGACAAAAACTGAACTTGGAAATTATAGGCCAGTAAGCTTAACCTCTACTGTGGGTAAAATCCTAGAGGGTTTTCTAAGAGATGCTATACTGGAGTATCTGAAGAAAAATAACCTCATGACCCATTATCAACATGGTTTTACGAGGGACCGTTCCTGTCAAACTAATCTGATAAGCTTCTATGAAGAAGTAAATTCTGGACTGGACCAAGGAAATGCAGTGGATGTGGTGTATATGGACTTTTCAAAAGCTTTTGATACGGTGCCACACAAAAGGTTGATACATAAAATGAGGGCAATGGGGATAGGGGAAAATATGTGTAAGTGGGTTAAGAACTGGCTTAGTGATAGGAAACAAAGGGTGGCTATTAATGGAACACACTCAGAATGGGTCACAGTTAACAGTGGGGTACCACAGGGGTCAGTGTTAGGCCCGCTTCTATTTAACATATTTATTAATGACCTTGTAGGGGGCATACAAAATTAAATGCATGTTAGGGAATCAAACAGAGGTAGGAGAACAATTAATATACAGAAAATGTAAATAAACCATGTGTAAAATGCAAATCAAGGAGCAAAATTTGTAAAGTAAATCATTGCCAGAGAAACAAAAGAATAAATATGTATTTAATTTAATAAACTGGTAAAACACTGAAAAAAGATGGGTGTTGGTTTGAAAAATTAGTGCCTGGGGTGGAAAGGTTGATAGGATGCATGAAAAAGCATAATGCTATAAGACTTTTTATCTATACAAACTAGTCGACAAACTACTTGAAAAGTAATTCTGGACTGGATAAGAAAGAAAAGTGGATGGAGTAGATGAGACTTCAAAAGCATTTGATACGGGTCGCAACAAAAGGTTATAAAAAATTGGAGCAATTTAGGATAGGGGAAACTATCTGTTGGGTTAAGAGGACTTAATGGGTTTTGTAATCACTGAATCATGTCATGGGATATTCTTGTGCATGAGCGGAACTGCCGTGGTGCAGCTGGTTCAGCTGCACCAGGGCCCCGACCAGCTAGGGGGCCCCTTCAAGCCTGCAGGGGGGCCCCCAGCCGACCCCCGTAAGCCGTTGTCAGAGGAGAGGAGGGTCAGGCAAGGGAAGCAGAAAGCTTCCTGATACCCTTGCCTGATCCCACCCCTCCTCTCCTCTGCCCCTTCGACTCCCAGGAGCGCACTCTGGCGTCGCTCAGCAGGTAGGAGAGCCGCCGCAAACACCGCTCCTACGGCCGCCAGCACCACCCTGCACCCCCCCGGACCGCGCCGACGGCCACCAGCACCCCCACCCCCCACGCCGCCACCAGCACCGCCCCCCGCTCCTCACCTCACCATGGCTGCACCAGGGCCTCCGGGGGCCAAAGTCCGCTACTGTTCTTGTGTAAATACTGTTGCAAAAAAGGCATTTAGCATATTGGCTTTTTCCTCATCCTCATCCACAATTTCAACTAGACTTTTTTAAGGGGGCCAACACAACCATTTTTTAGTTTCTTACTATTTATGTAGTTAAAGAATATTTTGGGATTTTTTTACTTTCTTTGGCAATGAGTCTCTCTGTCTCAATCTTTGCTGCCTTGATTCGCTTTTTACAGATATTATTTAATTTTCAGTATTTATTTAAAGTAACACTGTCACCAGGTTTTTGCCATCTCATCTGACAGCAGCATAATGTAGAGACAGAGACCCTGATCCAAAGATGTGTCTCTTAAGGTACCTTTACACGCCGCTACAACAGGATGGATACAATCCGCTACAGGCTACAAATGTAGCTTGTAGCGCCAATATAGCCCGTAGTAGCGGCGTGTGAAGACGGGACGTGACAGCCGGCAACAGATAAATCTGTTTCCGAGCACTGCTCGAAAACAGATGGCTACAAAGCCGATTGTAGCGAGCTGTATCGGCGTGTAAAGAAGGAACAGAAGGGTTGTTCCTACACCATGCTATGTAGCTGGGGCGTGACACAGGCTCCGGGTTACCGCGCCCCCTTCAGCGATCATTGGAGGAAGCTCCTGCGTTGCGATTGGTTGTCGCCTGCACAGGGCGGCATATTTAAGGAGCTGCCCAGTCACACTACACAATTACTCGAGCGTCAAGTATTAATCAGCCCCTGCGATGCCTGGCCAATCATGATGTTATTGCTTTGTCCTATCAGCGTACGGACGTCTCGTAATCCACAATTGTGGCACGCCTATGTGCTGTCCCTGCTGCACCAGGTACGCCCATAGTAGCTGGTTGTAGCGGTGTGTAAATGAGCTAAGATGAGCTACAGATGGCTACTTGAGACACCAGGCGATGTATCTAGCTGTAGATGTAACGTAGCGTAGCGCACCTTGTGGGGCGTCTAAAGATGGTGCGTTTCCCTGTTTTGGCCGTGCTCGTGCACGTGAAGTAGCGGATTGTATCCATCCTCCAGTAGCGGCGTGTAAAGGTACCCTTAGGGGCCTTTCACACTTGTGTTTTTTTCCTGATTTGGAAGATCAGGAAAAAAACAGATTCTTACAGTATTTTGCCCATTCACTTTAATTCTGTCAGGTAGATTGTTGTTGCTTCATGTTTTCTCCTCAAATCATTAAAGAGAATGGGCAAAAAACATGAATCCTGTAAGAATCTTCCAAATCAGGAAAAAAACCACAAGTGTGAAAGGCCCCTAACTGGGCTGCTCAGTGTAGTTTTCATAAAATCACTGTTCAATCAGTTGGAGATTAAGATTGTAGGACTAATCAAATAGTCCAGCATAGTCATTTACTGCTAAATCTGAAGCAGAGAAAACAGTAATTTTATCAAAGTGACAAAAAGCTGCTCAGCAGGGACGTCGCTATGCATTAAGAATCGGGGCTGCAGCCCCGATTCTTATGCATAGAGCCCCGAATCTCGCCGCCCCGGACCCAGCGCCGCTAGCAGCTGATAAACTGAAGGGAGGCTCTATCAGATACTGCCTTCGGCAGCTCTTCGTTCTCTCCCTGACATCCTATCTCTCCTATGCTGCGGGAACCTGCACTTTTATGTGTGCACTGTACTGTGTGTGCTGCAGCTTTTACACTCCTCCGGGTCCAGTAACTCATAGAGGGGCCGTGTCCACCACATGACAGCTCTCCTGCTGACAGTCCTCCTGGCAGAAGAGTGGGGGAAGTGCTCAGCTGCTGGGAGCAGGTAAAGCACATGTACACCAGCCTCCACTCCTGCAGCACAGTGTGTGTTTCCATGTGTCTGTGTTTGGGTTGTGTGTCTGTGTATGTTGTCTGTGTGTTTGTGTGTGTGTATGTTGTCTCTATATGTGTGTGTGTGTGTGTGTATGCTGTCTCTGTGTATGTTGTCTGTGTATGTTGTCTCTGTGTATGTTGTCTCTGTGTGTGTATGCTGTCTCTGTGTATGTTGTCTGTGTATGTTGTCTCTGTGTGTTGTCTGTGTGTGTGTATGTTGTCTCTGTGTGTGTGTGTATGTTGTCTCTGTGTATGTTGTCTCTGTGTGTGTATGTTGTCTGTGTGTGTGTGTGTGTGTATGTTGTCTCTGTGTGTGTGTATGTTGTCTCTGTGTGTGTGTATGCTGTCTCTGTGTATGTTGTCTGTGTATGTTGTCTGTGTGTGTGTGTGTATGCTGTCTCTGTGTATGTTGTCTGTGTATGTTGTCTGTGTGTGTGCGTGTATATTGTCTCTGTGTGTGTGTATGTTGTCTCTGTGTGTGTGTATGTTGTCTCTGTGTGTGTATGCTGTCTCTGTGTATGTTGTCTGTGTATGTTGTCTCTGTGTGTGTATGTTGTCTCTGTGTGTGTATGTTGTCTCTGTAAGTGTGTGTATGCTGTCTCTGTGTATGTTGTCTGTGTATGCTGTCTCTGTGTGTGTATGTTGTCTCTGTGTGTGTGTGTGTATGTTGTCTCTGTGTGTGTGTATGTTGTCTCTGTGTATGTTGTCTATGTTGTCTCTGTGTATGTTGTCTGTGTATGTTGTCTCTGTGTGTGTATGTTGTCTCTGTGTGTGTATGCTGTCTCTGTGTATGTTGTCTCTGTGTCTGTGTATGTTGTCTCTGTGTGTGTGTGTATGTTGTCTCTGTGTATGTTGTCTCTGTGTGTGTATGTTGTCTTGTGTGTGTGTGTATTTTGTCTCTGTGTGTGTATGCTGTCTCTGCGTATGTTGTCTGTGTATGTTGTCTCTGTGTGTGTGGTCTGTCTCTGTGTATGTTGTCTGTGTATGTTGTCTCTGTGTGTGTATGTTGTCTCTGTGTGTGCGTGTATGTTGTCTCTGTGTGTGTGTATGTTGTCTCTGTGTGTGTGTACGTTGTCTCTGTGTGTGTGTATGCTGTCTCTGTGTATGTTGTCTGTGTATGTTGTCTCTGTGTGTGTATGTTGTCTCTGTGTGTGTATGTTGTCTCGTGTTGGTGTGTTGTATGCTGTCTCTGTGTATGTTGTTCTGTGATGCTGTCTCTGTGTGTGTATGTTGTCTCTGTGTGTGTGTATGTTGTCTCTGTGTGTGTGTGTATGTTGTCTCTGTGTGTGTATGCTGTCTCTGTGTATGTTGTCTATGTTGTCTCTGTGTGTGTATGCTGTATCTGTGTATGTTTGTCTTGTGTATGTTTGTCTCTGTGTGTGTATGTTGTCTGTGTGTGTGTGTGTATGTTGTCTCTGTGTGTGTGTATGTTGTCTCTCTGTGTGTGTGTGTATGCTGTCTCTGTGTATGTTGTCTCTGTGTGTGTATGTTGTCTGTGTGTGTGTATGTTGTCTCTGTGTGTGTGTATGTTGTCTCTGTGTGTGTGTATGTTGTCTCTCTGTGTGTGTGTGTATGCTGTCTCTGTGTATGTTGTCTCTGTGTGTGTATGTTGTCTGTGTGTGTGTATGTTGTCTCTGTGTGTGTGTATGCTGTCTCTGTGTATGTTGTCTGTGTATGTTGTCTCTGTGTGTGTGTGTATGCTGTCTCTGTGTATGTTGTCTGTGTATGTTGTCTCTGTGTGTGTGCGTGTATATTGTCTCTGTGTGTGTTGTGTATGTTGTCTCTGTGTGTGTATGTTGTCTCTGTGTGTGTATGCTGTCTCTGTGTATGTTGTCTGTGTATGTTGTCTCTGTGTGTGTATGTGTCTCTGTGTGTGTATGTTGTCTCTGTGTGTGTGTGTATGCTGTCTCTGTGTATGTTGTCTGTGTATGCTGTCTCTGTGTGTGTATGTTGTCTCTGTGTGTGTGTGTGTATGTTGTCTCTGTGTGTGTGTATGTTGTCTCTGTGTATGTTGTCTATGTTGTCTCTGTGTATGTTGTCTGTGTATGTTGTCTCTGTGTGTGTATGTTGTCTCTGTGTGTGTATGTTGTCTCTGTGTGTGTATGCTGTCTCTGTGTATGTTGTCTGTGTATGTTGTCTCTGTGTCTGTGTATGTTGTCTCTGTGTGTGTATGTTGTCTCTGTGTTGTGTGTGTGTATGTTGTCTCTGTGTGTGTGTATGTTGTCTCTGTGTGTGTGTTGTGTGTATGCTGTCTCTGTGTATGTTGTCTCTGTGTGTGTGTGTGTATGTTGTCTCTGTGTGTGTGTATGTTGTCTCTGTGTGTGTGTGTGTGTGTATGCTGTCTCTGTGTATGTTGTCTCTGTGTGTGTATGTTGTCTGTGTGTGTGTGTGTGTATGTTGTCTCTGTGTGTGTGTATGCTGTCTCTGTGTATGTTGTCTCTGTGTGTGTTGTATGCTGTGTCTGTGTATGTTGTCGTGTGTATGTTGTCTCTGTGTGTGTATGTTGTCTCTGTGTGCTGCTGTGTATGTCTGTGTGTGTGTATGTTGTCTGTGTGTGTGTATGTTGTCTCTGTGTGTGTGTATGCTGTCTCTGTGTATGTTGTCTGTGTATGTTGTCTCTGTGTGTGTATGTTGTCTCTCTGTGTGTGGTGTATGCTGTCTCTGTGTATGTTGTCTGTGTATGCTGTCTCTGTGTGTGTATGTTGTCTCTGTGTGTATGTTGTCTCTGTGTGTGTGTGTGTGTGTGTATGTTGTCTCTGTGTGTGTGTATGCTGTCTCTGTGTATGTTGTCTATGTTGTCTCTGTGTGTTGTATGCTGTATCTGTGTATGTTGTCTGTGTATGTTGTCTCTGTGTGTGTATGTTGTCTGTGTGTGTGTGTGTGTATGTTGTCTCTGTGTTGTATGTTGTCTCTGTGTGTGTGTATGCTGTCTCTGTGTATGTTGTCTCTTGTGTGTGTATGTTGTCTGTGTGTGTGTGGTGTATGTTGTCTCTGTGTGTGTGTGTATGCTGTCTCTGTGTATGTTGTCTGTGTATGTTGTCTCTGTGTGTGTATGTTGTCTCTGTGTGTGTGCGTGTATGTTGTCTCTGTGTGTGTGTATGTTGTCTCTGTGTGTGGTATGTTGTCTCTGTGTTGTGTTGTGTATGCTGTCTCTGTGTATGTTGTCTGTGTATGTTGTCTCTGTGTGTGTATGTTGTCTCTGTGGTGTGTATGTTGTCTCGTGTGTGTGTGTGTATGCTGTCTCTGTGTATGTTGTCTGTGTGTTGTGTATGCTGTCTCTGTGTATGTTGTCTGTGTTATGCTGTCTCTGTGTGTTTATGTTGTCTCTGTGTGTGTGTGTGTATGTTGTCTCTGTGGTGTGTGTGTATGTTGTCTCTGTGTGTGTGTATGCTGTCTCTGTGTATGTTTGTCTATGTTGTCTCTGTGTGTATGCTGTATCTGTGTATTTTGTTGTCTGTGTATGTTGTCTCTGTGTGTGTGTATGTTGTCTCTGTGTGTGTATGTTGTCTCTGTGTGTGTATGCTGTCTGTGTGTATGTTGTCTCTGTGTGTGTGTGTGTATGCTGTCTCTGTGTATGTTGTCTGTGTATGTTGTCTCTGTGTGTGTATGTTGTCTCTGTGTGTGTGTGTGTATGTTGTCTCTGTGTGTGTGTATGTTGTCTCTGTGTGTGTGTGTATGTTGTCTCTGTGTGTGTATGTTGTCTCTGTGTGTGTATGTTGTCTCTGTGTGTGTATGTTGTCTCTGTGTGTGTATGTTGTCTCTGTGTGTGTGTGTATGTTGTCTCTGTGTGTGTGTGTATGTTGTCTGTGTGTATGTTGTCTGTGTGTGTGTGTGTATGTTGTCTCTGTGTGTGTGTGTGTGTATGTTGTCTCTGTGTGTGTGTATGTTGTCTCTGTGTGTGTGTGTTGTCTCTGTGTGTGTGTATGTTGTCTCTGTGCGGGTTGTGTCTCTGTGTGCGGGTTGTGTCTCTGTGTGCGGGTTGTGTCTCTGTGTGCGGGTTGTGTCTCTGTGTGCGGGTTGTGTCTGTGTGTGTGTGCGGGTTGTGTCTGTGTGTGTGTGGGTTTTGTGTCTGTGTGTGTGTGTGTGTGTGGGTTTTGTGTCTGTGTGTGTGTGGGTTTTGTGTCTCTGTGTGCGGGTTGTGTCTCTGTATGTGTGTGGGTTTTGTGTCTCTGTGTGCGGGTTGTGTCTCTGTGTGCGGGTTGTGTCTGTGTGTGTGTGCGGGTTGTGTCTGTGTGTGTGGGTTTTGTGTCTGTGTGTGTGGGTTTTGTGTGTGTGTGTGTGTGGGTTTTGTGTCTGTGTGTGTGTGGGTTTTGTGTCTCTGTGTGCGGGTTGTGTCTCTGTATGTGTGTGGGTTTTGTGTCTCTGTGTGTGGGTTGTGTCTCTGTGTATTTAGGATATATTTTGAGTATACTGAAGTGTGTATATACACATGTTCTGTGTATATGATGTGTACCTGCTGTGCATCTGTTATATAGTATGTGTGTACTCTGGACATGTATGATGTATGTAATGAGCATGTGTTGTCCAGTACATGTGTGCTGTATATAATGTAATTTAACCCTTTCACCACCTTTGACATTCATATACTTCAAAGTATGGGGAGGCTGCTGTAATACTGCTGGGGCCTGTATATACCACTGGGGAGGCTGCTGTATACCACTGGGGCTGCTGTAATACTGCTGGGGACTGTATATACCACTGGGGAGGCTGCTGTATACCACTGGGGCTGCTGTAATACTGCTGGGGACTGTATATACCACTGGGGAGGCTGCTGTATACCACTGGGGCTGCTGTAATACTGCTGGGGCCTGTATATACCACTGGGGAGGCTGCTGTATACCACTGGGGCTGCTGTAATACTGCTGGGGACTGTATATACCACTGGGGAGGCTGCTGTATACCACTGGGGCTGCTGTATATACTGCTGGGGCCTGTATATACCACTGGGGAGGCTGCTGTATACCACTGGGGCTGCTGTAATACTGCTGGGGCCTGTATATACCACTGGGGAGGCTGCTGTATACCACTGGGGCTGCTGTAATACTGCTGGGGACTGTATATACCACTGGGGAGGCTGCTGTATACCACTGGGGCTGCTGTATATACTGCTGGGGCCTGTATATACAACTGGGGAGGCTGCTGTAATACTGCTGGGGCCTGTATATACCACTGGGGCTATTTTTTCCTTAACACAATAGATAGAACTGTATCCTAGATGAGTGGATCAAAGTAGTAAGAAAACCCTTTAGGGCTTATTCAGATAAGCGCTTTTCCCCGAACACTAATCGCGTGCTTTTAAAGCACCCAATTTTCGCCGGGAGCACGCCCCATTCACGTCAATGGGGTCAAGAAGCGACTGCTAAAAAACCGTCATTATAGAACATGTTCTTTAATGGCGTTTTTTGACAGCGAAATTCATGCATTTTAAAATCACAGTATTAACGCCAGAAAAGCGCTCATGTGAAAGAAGCCTTAGGATTACTTGGATGTTGGCCTAATACTGTTATATTTTGTGTATTTATTGAGTGCATGTTGGCAATCTCTATAATGTTTTAAAGCATTAAAACTGTTAATATTATATATGTAGAGTGTCACTGCTTATTTAAGTAAATTTTACTTGGGTTTTATTTAAATTTATTCCGGAAAATGCAGCTCAGTGGGCCCGAGCCCCGGATGTTTTTTGACCCTAGCAACGCCCCTGCTGCTCAGTGACACATCACTGGAATCATGGTCTCTATCTCTACATTATTCTATTGTCAGATGGGATAGCAAACAGCTGGTGACAGTGTCCCTTTAATGCCTCATCACTATCTACTTGTTTTAATTCCCTAAATGCTTTCTTTTCGTCACTTATTGCGCCCCTTACAGCCTTATTTAGCCATAGTGGTTTCCTCCTATTTCTAGCATGTTTATTCCCATAGGGTATATACTGTGCAGAGGTCCTATTCAGGATGCTAAGAAACGTCTCCCATTTGCTTTGTGTACTTTTATGTCTCAGGACATTGTCCCAGTTTATTGCACTAAGATCATCTCTCAACCGTTGGAAATCAGCCTTCCTGAAGCTTAGTGTCCTTGTAGCCCCTCTACTACACCTTATTAAAGGATACTTGAAAACTTATTATTTTGTGATCACTATTACCCAAGTGACCTCCAACCCGTATATTTGATATGCAGTCCAGCCTGTTGGATAATATTAGGTCCAGCAGTGCCCCCCTTCTTGTTGGGTCCTGAACCAGTTGTGAAAGGTAATTGTTTCTCATAATTGTCAAAAAACTATTGCCTTTTCTGGAACTGCAGGTTTCTGTTCTCCAATGTATTTCAGGGTAGTTGAAGTCCCCCATAATAATGACTTCTCCCTGAGTCGCTGCTTCATCTATTTGCTTTATGAGGATATTCTCCTCCACTTCCATTATTGTTGGGGACTTATAACAAACCCCTATCAGTAATTTATTATTTTTTACCCCTCCCCTTATCTCCACCCACAGGGACTCTACATTTTCATTAGATTCACATATATTGTCACAAAGGATGAGTTTTAAGGATGATTTTACATATAAACACACACCTCCTCGTCGCTTATTTGAACGGTCATTTCTGAACAGATTATAGCCCTGTAAATTAACAGCCCAGTCATGGCTCTCGTCCAGCAATGTCTCCGATATCCCAACCATATCATAATTATTTTCCAACAAAATTAATTCTAATTCCTCCATTTTGTTGGCGAGGCTTCTGGCATTAGTATACATGCACTTTATGCATCTCTGTTTACCTCTATTTCTTCCTACTATATTGACTGTTCTAACCCCACCCCCCATGCCAACCCCAATTTCATTACTTGTGCCCAGGTTACTATTTACACTATCTTCCCCTACTGTACAATGAATTCCCTCCCCCCCAATCCCTAGTTTAAACACTCCTTCAACCTTCTAGCCTTTTTTTTTCTCCCCCAGCACAGCTGCACCCTCCCCATTGAGGTGCAGCCCGTCCCTAGCATAGAACCTGTAGCCAACAGAGAAGTCGGCCCAGTTCTCTAGGAACTCGAACCCCTCCTTCCTACACCAATTCCTGAGCCACTTTATTTATCTCCCTAATATCATGTTGCTTCTCTGGTGTAGCACGTTGTACAGGCAGTATTTCAGAGAATACTACCTTGAAATCATCTTTCAGGACCTTCCACCAACTTCTAACCTTCTCATTTGTGCCAATGTGCACCATGACCGCTGGGTCCTCACTAGCCCCTAACAGTAATCTGTCAACCCGATCAGCGATGTGCCAGAGTCGAGTGACAGGTAGGCAGCACACTGTTCAATGATCCCTGCCTTTGTGACAGATTGCCCTATCTGTTCCCCTAATAAATGAGTCCCCCACTACCATCACCTGTCTGGCCTGCACTGCTCTCCTGTTTTCCCCCTTACTGGAGCTGACACTCCTCTGGCTTTCAGAGGTCATGCCTTGCTGCAGCAGTGCTATCCCTTTACTGATACCCCCCTCATCTGCCAATTTAGCAAATTTATTGGGGTGTGCCAGATCAGGGCTAGCCTCCCTGGCACTCTTCCCTCTACCCCACCTTCTGTCACCCAGCTAGATGCCTCACAGTCCTGCAGCTCCATGCTACCATGCTCCCCCTCATCTATCCCACTGAGCAGCTGTTCAGTGAGCAGCAGACTCCTCTCCATATTGTCTATGGATCTCAGTGTCGCCAGCTGTTGATTTAGATCCAGTATCTGTGCTTCCAAATGTATATCGTGCTCACATCTCACACAGCAGTATGCACCTTCGACCAGCTGTTCAAGGACTGCATACGTGTGGCAAGATGTATGACTCACCGTGGCCGGCTGACTCCGGTTGATACAGGCGATTCTTCTCCTTCCTTGTCACGGGTGGACCGCGCCTGCCGGTAGTGGGGCCCGGTGTAGTGCAGATCAAAATTGAAGACGTCTTGCGGGAACAGATTAAAAAGGGGTTTAATTTGTTTGATTCGTGACGCCACCTATGAGTAGATTCGGTAAGGGCTACCGACGCTGCGGAACCCCCGGGGGATGGACAGCAGCAAGATGTTACGCTCCCCACAGGCTGAGCGGTGATCCCCGGGGGCTGGAGCTGCTCAAGATGTTGTGCGGCAGCTGCGGTTACCTTTAGTTAACGACGGACAGTTCATAAGGAGACACGGACACAGATAGTCTCTGCAACGGGTCTTTACTGTAACCAGCAGGCAGTACATGGTATACAGTGGTTGAGTAGTAGACCGGGTGGACTCAGCAGTGATAGTGTTCCTCAGAGATCCGCAGTGTTCCTCCATTCTACCTACTTAGTTCCTTCTTTTGCCAGCGTCGCCCAGGAATACCAGATCGGGTACGGGGAGGCTGCTTCAATGCCCTATCCATGATGTACGTTCTGGATGCTTTGGGGAGCCTTGGGTCCCTCAGTGGGTACACCGCTGGTTAGACGACTGGAAACTGGCTGGTGGTGGGGTGCTCCTATAAAGCTGCTCCTCCACGGGGCTGGTTCGCGTGGCAGAGGTGAACTGCTGCCAGCTTCGGTACCAGTGAACCGGCTGTAAGTTGTGGGCACGGGAGTCTTTTGGGAACCCGTGTAGATAAGCCCAATCCCGGTGGTTAAGGCCTCTGTTGCTGACACCCGACCGGTGACGGCCCAGGGGCCCGCACGGAGTGCGGAGCCCCCGCTCCTCTCCAAGTTCTAGTCTGCTCTTGTCAGGTTCTAGATTCTGACTCAACTGTCTAGATTATTGTGTGTTCTACTACACTACCCTAACACTCCACCCACCAGGACCTAGGATTGGTCCCCTGTTCTAGGTGTTGTATGTTGGGTTGGATCTCAGAGTTAACTATTGCACTGCTTTGTCAGAGAATATTGCGGCTGCAATACTCCCTTGTGACGCACTCGTTGCGGGGCGCCACATGTACACTAGATGGCGTTGTCAATTATGGTTTTAGTTGCAGAGACAGCATCTCGGATCCAATGCACATCTCCTGTATTTGCACCAAGAGACAACAGGATGCCAGTGTGAATATAGATCATAGATTGTGAGGATTCAAAAGTCTGAAGTCACTTATAGTGATTGTAGATGTGTATCTTAAGATTAGACAGCTAATTTAAGGACGGGCCGCTACACATGATCTACTGCTGTGTGCTTGCCTCCATGCTAAAATTAGAACCCCTGCTGCTCAATTCATCAATTTTCTCAAACGTATGTGGGAATAAAGAAGGCAAAAGCACATGTAAATTGACATGTTTTATCAAGCCAAAAAACTGCTGCACAAAATCTGAGTGAAGGAAGCCACAAGTTTTCTTGGCTTTTCTGTGACATGGAATGGCCACTGTGGTCACCAGGAACTTTTTCCCAACAAAAATAACATGTTCAATGTAGCATTGATCCCATGATTATGGAGGTAAGGTCAAGTTACTGTTGCACAATACAATGGTGCTATATACAAATATTTGGAATTAAATCATACATTAATATACCAAAACCTAACTGGCTTCTAGTATCTTTGTAAACAATTTATTAATATGGCATTGTTACAAAATATCTAAAATTTCTCCTTCAAATATATCCATATGGATCATGCCCATATAAAAAACTAAAATGCTTTAAAATAGACCTTTAGAAGTTGGCATCCATCAGCTAAAAAACATATTTGGGGACAACTCTAGCCAGAGACACCTCTGAACAGTACAATATATTGAGGCTTGAAATAGATCTTAGTAACAAAATAAAACAGACACATATTAGCTGGTTGTTGGAACATCACTGTTTACACACAAAGTAATTTATGACTTCTCAGTGTAAGCTGTCACATTTCCAAGGAACACTGTCCCTTATCTAACCTCACTGTTCACTGAGATTAATAAACTACACACCAGAATGCTTGGTCTAGTAAAGTAAAAAAAAAAGTAAAGTGTTAGCCAGTAGATAGAAAAATATTAGAATCTGAAAGTCCTCAGTGGTTGATACCATTTAATGGCTAACTGAAAAAATGGTAAGGAAAAGCAAAGATGGTAAGAAAAAGCAAACCAAGCTTTCGAGACACTATGGCCTCTTCATCAGGCTTATTAATACAACTTCTGGTTTGATACAACTTCTGGAGAAACATATATATATATAAATGTAGGATGGGCTATGAGGAAGGCTATGTTTTAAAATTTTTAGCCGAAACGCGTAGTTTTAATGTGAATAAAAATAATTCGGAAGTAAGAACAGAGGCTTCTATTTCTTCCTGGGAGCGCCTGTGATCTCCACCAGATGTCTTTTTCAATCTGAATAGGATGGGATAATGCAATTCATAACACAGGTGATGTGAAGCATATAGTGGTCAGTTGGGAGGGGGGAAGGAGCAGCAGCTGGCAGTAAAATCAGAGTTCCGTGATAAGAGGCACAGACAGTTTTAATGTCCATCGATTAGTGGTAGGTACAATGAGACGGGAGGGGGGTGAAATGGTTGTGATAAAAGTTCATGTAAGAAGTGTCAAAGTTTTATTGTCCTATAACTGGGGTCTGTTCAAAGATATGATACCCCAAAATGCCCTTTCAATTGGTGTAAAAAGACATGAATCTATGTGAAACATTCATACCTGCTTTGAATGTGTCAAAGATCGTTATCAATTTGTATTCCCAAATTCTTCTCTCTCTATGAGATTTCAAGTTACTTTTTAAAACGAGCAGCCTCATATCTGTTATACTGTGTGGTCAAAGCTACAAAAATGCTTGGCTACAGGTAGGTCCATACATCTTTCTTTTATTGTGTGGCGATGAGAATTCATTCTTGTTCTGAATTTTTGTGCTGTCTCACCTACAGACTTACCACCTGTTGGATATTTGGTACATATAATTAAATACACCACATTGCTTGTGGTGCAAGTGAAGTTACCTGGGATCTTGTAGTCTTATCTTGTCTGTTGTCATTATAAATGGACAGGTTTTGCACCTGTTTCAGGGAAATGTTGCTGTTGGAGAGGCCATGGAGCTTCTGATAATGATGCGTTTTAGATTTGGAGGTTGTCTAAAACACAGAAGTGGGGGGTCTGGAAATATTGATTTTAGTTGGCCATCTTTTTCTAGTAGTGGTTGCAGTTTGTACTGTAGGTGACTACAAGAGGAACTCTGTTGTTTTCTTCTCTAGTTTTGTAATGTAGGAGATGATTCCTTGATATTATGGTGGCTCTTGTAATCTGGTTCTCGATTGCTATTGGATGGTAGCTCTGGTTCAAAAAGGTCTTTCTGAGGCCCTCAAGGTGATTGTCTCTATCTGTAGGGTTGGAATATATCTGATTGTATCTGATGGCCTGGCTGTACACAATAGAGTTTTTTATGTGTTGTGGATGAAAACTGTCCCATGGCAGATATGTTGGACGGTCAATTGGCTTCCGCTAGAGGGATGTCTCTATTTCATTGTTCTGTAGCTTAATGATGGTGTCAAGAAATAGAAATAGTTGTTGGTGCCTGGACACTCTTTGGGGGCTGTTTATCTCTCCTTGCGCCATATGTGTATATAATATACCTTTTATATTACAGACATTTTTGACATATTTAATCTTATTTCGTGTGGGTGTTTGGTAACTCCTTTGATTTGTTGTTATATATATTACTTGTTTCTTTTTCTGGCTATATAGCTAGTTATGTTTGTTTTGGTTTTATTTTGTTTTGCTCAGATCATATATTATTTTATATTAGATCATAAATTAATCTAAAGATAATACTGTTTAATAAAATGATTATCTTGGGACTGCTATTAATATTTATACTGTTCAGACAATTTTGTTTTTGTATTCCAAACTTGTTTTATTTGTTACTCAAAAGTGAATTAATCCTATATACTGGTTTGTATTCTATCTTTATATGATTTGATCTGATTTTCTTGCTATCTTGAAAACTTTAATAAACATTATTTGAATCAGAAAGCTGATTTTGGTGAAGGAGTAGTTGAGTGTTAAGTTGATGGTAGGATGTAACTGATTAAAGTGTTCATGGAACGTCTTCAGCTGTTGCTCAGACTCTGTCCAGATGATTAAAATGTAATCGATATAACGGTAATAGGCCAGAAGCCTAATAGGACAAGGGGGTAAAAAAGGAGAATTTTGTATACTTACCGTAAATTCCTTTTCTCTTAGCCTCTAATTGGGGGACACAGGACCGTGGGTGTTATGCTGCTGTCCACTAGGAGGCGACACTAAGCAATCTGCAAAAGAGTAACAGTGGCTCCTCCTCCTCAGCATACACCCCTGGGGCAGGCACTGCCTCCTCAGTTTTGTGCTAAAGCAGTAGGAGAAGTAACGAGGTTAACCAATACCAACAAAGCCTGGCAAGGCCATAACGTAACAATATAAGAGTAACAAAAACCACTAGAAACAAGGCCGTATGGCCAACAGGGTGGGTGCTGTGTCCCCCAATTAGAGGCTAAGAGAAAAGGAATTTACGGTAAGTATACAAAATTCTCCTTTTCTCCTTCGCCTCATTGGGGGACACAGGACCGTGGGACGTCCCAAAGCAGTCCCTGGGTGGGAAAGACAATGGAACTAATGATACTGAACAAGTCAGTAAACAGATAAATACCTACAGGTGAGCAACTGCCGCCTGAAGGATGCACCTACCCAGACTAGCGTCCGCCGAGGACTGGGTATGAACACGGTAGTGCTTGGTAAAAGTGTGTAAACTCGACCAGGTGGCCGCCTTACACACTTGGAGAGCCGAGGCTTGGTGCCGAACGGCCCAAGAGGCCCCCACGGCTCGGGTAGAATGTGCCTTGATCCCCGCCGGAAGAGGAGTAGTTTTCATCTTGTAGGCTTCTTGGATAGCTGATCTAATCCACCTAGCCAGTGTAGCCTTGGAAGCTGGCATACCCTTACGAGGGCCTTCCGTCAGAATGAACAGAGTATCTGACTTACGGAAATGCGCAGTTCTAGACACATAAATGCGAAGCGCCCTGACGAGATCCAGAGTATGCAAAGCTCGTTCGAACCTGTGAACCGGAGCCGGACAAAAGGAGGGCAATGAAATATCCTCATTCAAATGAAATGAGGAAACAACCTTAGGCAGGAATGACGGTACCGGACGTAGTACAACCTTGTCCTGATGGAAAACCAGGAAGGGTGGCTTACAAGAAAGCGCAGAGAGTTCCGACACTCGGCGAAGGGAAGTGATAGCCACTAGAAAAACCACCTTCAGAGTCAGAAGGAGGAGAGAGGTGTCCCGAAGAGGTTCAAAGGGAGGTTCCTGCAGAGCCGTAAGTACCAGGTTAAGGTCCCATGCGTCTAAAGGGCGTTTGTACGGAGGAACAATGTGATTGACACCTTGGAGAAAAGTTTTAACCTGTGGCTTCACAGCAAGGCGGCATTGAAAAAGAACTGAAAGAGCTGAAATCTGACCCTTAAGGGAACCTAGGGAGAGACCAGATTCCAACCCGACTGAAGGAACCCTAGAACTAACGGCAAGGAATAGGGAAGAGGGGGTTGATCCCGAGAAGAGCACCACGCGAAAAAGGCTTTCCAGGTGCGATGATAAATTTTTGCCGATGCCGACTTCCGTGCTCTAATCATGGTCTGAATAACGGCAGAGGAGAAACCTGCTTGGGTTAGTACCCAGGTCTCAAGGGCCACGCCATCAAATTCAGGGCGTCTGAATTCTGGTGGTAAAACGGGCCCTGAGACAGGAGGTCGGGGCGACAAGGGAGGCGCCAGGGAACGTCCGCCGTGAGCCGCACGAGATCGGCGTACCATGCCCGTCTGGGCCAGTCTGGGGCAATGAGAATGACTGGAATGCCCTCTTGCTTGATCTTCCGCACCACTCTGGGAATGAGAGGCAGAGGAGGGAAGATGTAAGGCAGCTGGAACTGAGACCAATTCTGAACTAGGGCATCCGCCTCTAGAGCTCGCGGGTCGTGAGATCTGGCTATAAACATGGGAACCTTCGTGTTGAACCGAGATGCCATCAGATCTACGTCCGGAGTCCCCAGCGACGGCATATTTGCTGGAACACGTCGGGATGTAGAGACCACTCTCCCGAGTCCATGCCCTGGCGACTGAGGAAATCCGCTTCCCAGTTTTCCACTCCCGGGATATGAACTGCTGACAGCGTTGAGTTCGTCGATTCTGCCCAGTGTAGAATGCGTTGCACTTCGTGCATGGCCTGGAGACTGCGGGTTCCGCCTTGATGGTTGATGTATGCCACGGCCGTGGCATTGTCTGACTGAATCCGGACTTGTGTTCCTGCCAGCATGGAATGAAAAGCCTTCAGAGCTAGAAATATGGCTCGGATTTCCAGGAGATTGATGGGTTCGGCCGACTCCGCTGGGGACCATGTTCCCTGCGCTGTGTGATGACGATGTACCGCTCCCCATCCGCTGAGACTTGCGTCGGTGGTGACTATCTTCCAGCAAACCGGTAGAAAGGACCTTCCCCTTGTGAGGGAACGAGGTTTGAGCCACCAATGGAGGGAGCTCCTCGCTGCAGGAGACAACCGGAATAATCTGTCCAGGGCAGAAGGGTTCCTGTTCCACACAGTCAGAATCGCCCGTTGGAGAGGCCTGAGGTGAAGTTGAGCGAACGGCACCGCCTCCATAGAGGCAACCATCCTGCCCAAGACTCGCATGGCGAACCGAATCGATTGAGGAAACGGCCGTAGGAGGGTGCGGACTCCCTGTCGAAGGGCCTTCGCCTTTTCCTGAGGGAGAAGGACCAGACCCCTGGGGGTGTGGAAGCGCATCCCGAGGAATGTTAGACATTGTGACGGGACTGGTGACGACTTCCGCAGATTCACCAACCAGCCTAGACGACGCAGGGTGTCCACCGTGATGGAAACACTCTGCTGACACTCCCTGAATGAGGGAGCTTTGATGAGCAAATCGTCTAGGTATGGGAGGACTACCATTCCTCTTGTGTGCAGTATGGTCATGACAGCCGCCATGACCTTGGTGAACACCCTGGGAGCAGTCGCTAGGCCGAACGGGAGGGCCACAAACTGATAATGGTCCTGGTTGATGGCGAAGCGGAGAAACCGCTGGTGAATTGCCGCGATTGGGATATGAAGGTAAGCGTCCTGTATGTCGATGGACGCGAGAAATTCGTCCTTCTCCATGGACGCTATGATGGAGCGCAGTGACTCCATGCGGAAATGCCGAACCTTCACGAAGGAGTTTAACTGTTTTAGATCTAGAATGGGGCGAAACCGCACCTCCTTTTTTGGGTACCACAAAAAGGTTTGAGTAGAACCCTTGGAAGCGTTCGGCTGGCGGTACCGGTATGATGACACCGGCTGTCAGAAGGGAATTTACCGCTTGAAAGAAGGTACGAGCTTTGGGCGGATGAGCAGGTGGGATTGACAGAAAAAACCGATTCGGAGGAAGGGCCGTAAATTCTATGGTGTATCCGGAAGACACCAAGGTGGTTACCCACTTGTCGTCGGTAGAAGCGAGCCAGACCTGACGAAAGCGAGAAAGTCGGCCGCCAACCTGAATAGTGTCTCCCGAAGGGGGAGAGTCAGGAAGAAGAGAATCTGCTAGGCTTTGAGCCCTTAGATCTGGACTGCCGAGAATGGGACTGCCAGTTTGCGCCAGTCTTCCGTGTCGTCTGGGTGCGTTCCCTACGGGGGGACCTATTGGCCGCCGTCGGGGGCTTCGAGACCGACCAACCAAAGGAGTTCCGAAAGGAGCGGAAACGGGTTTGTTGGCGACGAGTGAAGGGTCGCTTAATCTGACGTTGTGGAAGAGAGGTACTCTTACCCCCAGTGGCGTCTGAAATCAATTGATCCAGCTTTTCGCCAAATAAACGGCCACCATTGTACGGAAGACATGTGAGCGACTTTTTTGACGCTGCGTCTGCCTTCCACTCTCTTAGCCAGAGGGCTCGCCTAATAGTTATGGCGTTGGAAGCCGCAGCCGCGGCACAGTTAGCCGAATCGAAGGCAGCATGCATAGAATATTCGGCGGTAACCGCAATTTGAGTAACCTGGTCTAACAAAGCCGGGTCGACCTGCAAGGACCGAAGAGCCGAGTGTACCGAATGAGCCCTAGTCATAATAGCCTTAGAGGCCCAGACTGAAGCAAAGGCTGGGCCTAGAGAAGAGCCTGAGGCCTCAAAAACGGACTTCGCCATCTGCTCCACCTGACGGTCAGTGGCGTCCTTTATGGATGAACTGTCCGGTAAGGACAGGAGGGTCTTGGTAGCGAGACGGGATATGGGCGGGTCCACCTGTGGCGGATCCGTCCAATCCTGGGTAACCTTAGGCAGAAAAGGATAACGTGTTTACAGAGCCTTACGGTTACCAAACCGTTTGTCAGGATGTAACCTATGTTTTTTAAGAATTTCCTGGAACTCTGGATGGTCCGAGAAATGCTTGTGTGGTCTCCTGGCTCTTTTAAAGGACACCTTGTGCTCCGGCACATCAGCCGGAGGGTCTGACACCTCCAGGACCTGGTTGATGTCAGTAATCAAATCCTCCACCAGCGCCACCGTATCGGTCGCATCTAGGTCTAGGGACTCATCTAAGTGACCCTCTGAGTCCGTAGAACAGAGACCTTCGGACTCCTGCGCGTCATCCTGACGCCTGCGGGATGCAGATCCCGCAGGGGACTCTGGAGATGGAGGAGGTCTCTTACGGCCAGAGTCGGAGACTGACGGGGCAGGGTCGGCAGTATGTCGCGGTTCCAAGACTTCTGGCTGAGGCGCAGAAACCTGAACGTCGGGTTCAGGAGGCGAACGGGCTTGCATAAACTGCAGCAGTGTGGCAGACAATCTGTCAATGGACTGCGTCATATTCTGAGACATAACTGCGGCCCATGCAGGGGTAGGGTCAGGGGCACTGGTAGCCGTCTGGACAGTGGGGGTCTCAGTATCTGCAGCCTGCGTGCAGCTCTCACAATGTGGCGAGGTGCATCCTGCAGGGAGGTCAGCCTGACAAATAGTGCAGGTAGCATAGTAAGTGCTGGCTGCCTTGGAGCCTTTCTTACTCTTACTGCCAGACATTGTGGTATGGGCTATAGTACAGAAAAAGAGATAACCAGGAGACCCCTTGTAAACAGGCACTCTCTAGCTATCCAGCTAGGTGCCTGGACCCTTAGTGGTGGGGCTGAATAGGGTCACTGTGGAGACTTTCCCCCTGTAACAGTGCCTGCTGCAAGGGGGGATGTGGAGGAGAGAGAGAGAGAGTGACAGAGAACCTCTGCAGAGCAGATCCCTGCAGAGGTCTTACCAGTGCCAGCGCCGCTGTCCAACAGGCCGCCCGGATCCTGTGTCCCCCCTGGATGGCTGAACGCTCCACGTGCTGTAATGGCGATCGTGGAGGAGAAGGAGGAAGGGGCGGAGCTAAACGGGCGGGATCCGGCCTGGAAATCGCGCCCGTTCTCGGCTCCGCCCCCGCTATGACGCGCGGTCAGCGTCATCCAGCGGGGCGGGACGGGGGCGGCACAGGGGCGGCGACCTCCGCGCTAGGCCCAAGCCGGGGCCTCAATTAGTTGAGGTCCCCGGAAATAGTGAGGGGCCGGCGCGGAGGCGCGAAAAAAACCGCTGGGGGCCCAGAAAAACGGGGGGAATGTGATGTCCCCCCTTGGCAGTGGCGGAGAACCGCCAGTATAGCAGTGGGTCTTGTACTGAGTTGAAAAGCTGCACTTGGATGCAGCTTGTAAGTGCCCAGCTGCTGTGCCCCTGTCAGCCTTGTGCCTGAGGCCTGGCTGCAGTAAGTGCCCTCTTATCCAGCCCAGCATCCTTGTGTAGGCTCCTGCCTAGCCTGCGCTGCTGCAGGCAGTCATGCAGTCTCCAGCCCATGCAGCCTGTGCTGCTGATACCTGGTGTTGCCACTGCCTAAAACACCCAGGGGTGATTAGGGGGACGTCATCTGGCAGGCAGTTATCACTACTTCACCTCAGACCGCAGGGAATGAGGAAGGTGGATGTTATGCTGGGCTGTCTCAACTTTAACCCAGCAACCCAACAGTGGGAGGCCGAGAAAGGAGTACGGCATATGTAACGAATCTCAACCTTAACCCAGCGCCCCAACAGTGGGTGGCCGAGGAGGGAGCATGCCGGGGGCCACGCCGGACCCACTTTTCTTCTTTATGATGAAAATTCACCAAGAGGAAAATGGACGTGTGCCTCCTTCGACACTAAGCAAAAAACTGAGGAGGCAGTGCCTGCCCCAGGGGTGTATTCTGAGGAGGAGGAGCCACTGTTACTCTTTTGCAGATTGCTTAGTGTCGCCTCCTAGTGGACAGCAGCATAACACCCACGGTCCTGTGTCCCCCAATGAGGCGAAGGAGAAAGTCACCTTCAAGCTTGGCCATGAAAAGATTTGTATATTGTAATGCCATTTTGCTTCCCATTGCTGTGCCAGTCTCCTGTAAATATATGTTGTCGTCAAAAGTAAAATAGTTTTGCGTGAGGATGAATTTTGTAAGCTTCTCCACAGAATCAGCATCAATCCCTGTGTTTTCCAGGAAGGTTTTACAGGCATTTAATCCATCCTGGTGTGGGATGTTGCTGTACAGAGATTCCACATCCATGGTGGCAAGGAAGGTTCCTTCTGGTGGAGAACCTATTGCTGTAATAGTTATTCATATCTTTTGAGAGTAGCTGGGTGTAACGTTAAGGGTGCTAATTTCTCAATAACTGACTAACCTAAACAGGCTGCTAAACTTGTTTAAACACTATTATTATTATTTATTTATATAGCGCAATTAGATTCCATGGCGCTTTACAAATGGAAAGGACAGACGAGGACAAGTACAATATATGTGGACAATCAAGTCAAACAGGTACAGGAGGGGAGAGGACCCTGTCCAGAAGGGCTCACAGTCTAAGCTGGACGGTGGTGATACAGTAGGAGGAGGTAGTGCCGATCGTGAGACGGTGCGGTGGACTGGGTTTCATTGCAGGTTGTAGGCTTGGCGGAAGAGGTGGGTCTTCAGGGTTCTTTTAAAGGTTCCCAGGGTAGGTGAGTGTCTGACGTGTTGGGGCAGAGAGTTCCAGAGTATAGCAGATGCACAGGAGAAGTCCTGTACGTGGGTGTAAGAAGAGATGAGAGGGGAGTAGAGGAGAAGCTCTTGGGAGGATCGCAGGTTGCGTGAGGGTAGGTATCGGGAGACCATGTCAGAGATGTATGGAGGGGACAGGTTGTGGATGGCTTTGTATGCCATGGTTAGTGTTTTTTAACCAGGATCTCTGAGAAGTGAGGAGACAGTGAAGGGCTTGGCAGAGGGGGAAGACAGGGGAGTAGTGGGAAGACAGGTGGATTTGTCATGCAGAGGAGTTTAGGATAGATTGGAGAGGTGCAAGGGAGGTAGTGGGGATGCCGGCAAGTAGGAGGTTGCATTAGTCAAGGCGGGAGATGATGAGAGCATGAATAAGTGTTTTGGCAGTGTCGTCGTCATGGAAATGGCGAATCCAGGAAATGTTTTTGAGCTAGAGTCAATAGGAGGTGGCGAGGGCCTGGATGTGGGGCTTGAAGGAGAGGGAAGAGTCGAGGATTACTCTGAGGCACTTGGCGTGGGGGACTTGGGAGAGTGAGGAGTCGTTGTCAGTGATGGATAGGTTGGGTAGTGGGGGATAGCGGTTTGGGGGAAGACGATGAACTCAGTTTTGTCCATGTCCAGCTGAAGGAAGCGAGCAGAGAAGAAGGATGAGATGGCGGACAGGCATTGTGGAATTTTGGATAGTAGAGAGGTGATGTCGGGGCCAGACAAGTAGATCTGGGTGTCATTAGCATAGAGATGGTACTGAAGGCTATGGGACTCAATGAGTTGCCCCAGGCCAAGGGTGTAGATGGAGAAGAAAAGTGGTCCCAGAACCGAACCTTGGGGGACACCGACAGATAAGGGGTAGGGCAAAGAGGAGGTGTGGGAGTGGGTCACACTGAAAGTCCGGTCAGTTAGGTAAGAGGAGATCCAGGAGAGGGCTAGGTCAGTGATGCCAAGAGATTCCAGGATCTGAAGTAGAAGGGACGTGCTGTTCAATTAATTTTGAGGCGAAGGGGAAAAGGGATATGGGGTGATAGTTAGAAACAGATGATGGATCGAGGGAGAGTTTTTTGAGGATGGGTGTGATCAAGGCTATGTTTGAAGGCTGAGGGGAAAACACCAGTAGTAAGTGATAAGTTGAAGAGATGGGTTAGGGTTGGGATGAAGACAGAGCAAGGTTGGGAATGAGGTGGGATGGGAGCGGGTCGTGGGCACTGGTGGTAAGGTGTAACTTTGACAGAAGGGAGGAGTGCTGATCTTCAGTTATGGGGGAGAAGCAGCTGATGGAGGGAGTATTCAGCAGAAATAAGGGGAGAGGAGAGCAGGAGCGGGCGGAGTAAGAAATTGAAAGTTTTAAAAAGCTGTTTGGGATTGTGGGACATGGAGGTTATTAGGGATGAGAAGAAAGCTTGTATGGCGGCAGCGAGTGCGGCCCTGAAGTCAGTGAGGGACTTCTTGAACAACGCAAAGTGCTCAGTGGAGTGAGATGTCTTCCATCTCCTCTTGGTGACCCTGGAAGCCCGTCTCAGATCTTTAATGAGGGTGGTGTGCCAGGGTTGCCTGTTTGTGCAAGGAGTATTATATGTGAGGGGGCAGCTAAGTTGAGGACTGTTATTATTGTGGTGTTATATAGGCTGGTGGCAGCATCTGTGTCATGTATGGAAACTATGTCTGCAACAGCAAATGGGATTCTGAGAATGAGTGTAGATCAATGTGTTTTAGGTTTCTATGGGGTTGATGAAGTTTGCGGATTGGGGGTAGTGTAGTAGGGGAGGAGAGGGAGGAGAAAGTCAATAGATTGTGATCAGACAGGGGGAGGGATGAGTTTGTGAGGTTAGTGATGGATCAAAGGCGGGTGAAGATGAGGGTCCAGCGTGTGGCCATCTTTGTGGGTGGCAGAGGCGGACCATTGGGAGAGCCCAAAGGAAGTAGCCAATAAAAGAAGTTTAGAGGCGGTTGGGAAGTGTTAATGGGGATATTGAAATCGCCCATAATGATAGTGGGGATATTTACAGAAAGGAAGTGAAGTAGCCAGGTGGTGAAATGGTCAAGGAAGGAGGTGATGCATCCAGGGGGGCGGTAGATGACGGCCAGCTGAAGGTTACAGGGAGAGAAGATGCGGATGGAGTGGGCATCGAAAAAGGGGAGAGTAGCGGAGGGGGCAGTGGAATAGGGGTGAAGGAGCAGGTGTTGGACAAGAGTACGCTGACACCTCCGCCATGTTTGTCAGAGGGGCGGGGTGTGTGGGAAAGACTGAGTCCGCCATAAGAAAGTGCAGCAGGGGAGGCTGTGTCGGAGGGGGTGAGACAGGTCTGTGATGCCAAGGAATGAGAGTTTGTTAGAGCTAAAGAGGTTGTGGATGAATGGGAGTTTGTTGCAGACTGAGCGAGCATTCCAGAGTGAGCCAGGTAGAGGGCTGGGGGAGCGGGGGTGGAGTAATGGGTCTAAGGTTGTTGAGGTTACGAGGGTTGGTGATGGGTCGTGGGTATGGGGTTGAAGTGACTGTGTGGATGTGGTGGTGGGGGGGGCAGGATTAGGGGAAATGTCGCCAGCAAGTAGCAGGAGCAGGGAGAGGGTTACGAGGTGGGAGCAGGAGAGTTTACATGGCAGGCGTGTCTGTTTGGAGACAGAGGATTGAAAGTGAAGGAACAGTTCAGAGGAGTGGATGAGGTGGCTAGGTAGTATGGAGAGTGAGAGAAGTACTTCATTGCTGGGTGGAGGAATGGGTGGGGTTGTAGGAAGTGGAGAAGGATGGGAGTAAGAGTGAAAAGAACCGGAAACACTGAATACGGTGAGCAGGGGATGAGAGGTAGCAGGGAATCAGAAGCAGCCAGGAATCAGATGCAGCGGGAAGGTGAGCTGTAGTGATGGACAAATGGTAACAAATGAGGTGCAGTTTTGGGATGAGATGCAGTTCGGTGCTGAGATGCAATCTAGGGATGAGATGCAGTCCAGGAATGGGATGCAGTCCTGTGGCGAAATGATGCAGCCGAGGATGAGATGATGCAGTCGGGGATGAAATGATGCAGCCGGGGACGAGACGATGTAGCCAGGGACGAGACGATGCAGTCGGGGACTAGATGGTGCAGCCGGGGACGAGATGATGCAGCCGGGGACGAGGTGACGCAATCGGGGATGAGGTGATGCAGCCGGGGATGAAGTGATACAGCCGGGCATGAGGTGATAAGGCCGGGGATGACATGATGCAGCAGGGAATGAGATGGTGCAGCCGGGGATGAGATGATGCAGCAGCCGGGGATGAGATGATGCAGCCAGGGATGAGATGGCACAGCCGGGAAAGAGATGCAGCCAGGGGATCAGAAGCAGCCGGGGGGAGTGTCAGATGCAGCTGCGGGGTAAGATGCAGCTGGGGGTCAGATGCAGCCAGGGGGTCAGAAGCAGCCATGGGGGCCAGATGCAGGCAGGGGGTCAGAGCAGTCAGGGGGGCCGATGGGCGCAGCCAGGGGGCCAGTGCAGGGCAGAGCAGCCGGGGGTCAGGTGCAGGGGGGGGGTCAGATGCGGCCAGGGGGCCAGATGCGGCCTGGGTTGTCACATGCAGCCAGGGGGGTTCATGTGCAGCCAGGGGGGTCACGTGCGGCAGGGGACCATGTGCAGCTGGCCCTCCGAGGGGATGGTGCCGATGAATTGGGCGCCCCACCTCCTCCCTCCCTGCTCGCTGGCAGCATTGGAGTCCCTGACGCTGGGGGTGGACGGCCGGTCAGTGCGGGGATAAGCCATGAGGCAGAATAATCAAGTGTTCCAGGGCCAGATACCAAGAAAGTACATAATAAACTAAGGCGAAAGATAAAGTTGTACACAGGTCACAGTCAAGGGTCAGAATACCAGGACGATAGCAGATCAAAGCAAAGGGACAAGGCAAACAGTCAGAGGAGGTCCAAGGTGTGGCAGCAATAGATGAGTACATAGACCTCAGATGAACAGGGCCAGCATGCACAAATGAGAAAAATGCTATGACTGCCAGTGATCTCGGACTAACTGCTCTAATAAGTAGCTGAGCAATTTCAGAGAACAGGGAACACCTGAAAAAGCCCAGCACTTCCCACTCAGATATTGGACAGCTGAGTTGGCCATCAACAAAGCAACAGTTCAGCATGCTCCAGCACTAGATTAGATGACTGAGCATCTGCCCCCCCCCTTCCCCGACTGCACCTGGACCCCCTGGCTGATCTGGCTCCTGCATCTAGCCCCCTGTCAATCACCGATCTGACAGCTCAGCACAGGCCAGGTTCCATAGTGCAGCAAACTGTAACTCATTGTGTCCAAGACACACTGAATTGAGGAATCGTGACATCATCATTTTCAACATGTTATTGAGAACAATAGCAATCGATACACAAATAACAATCTATCACTGATTGCATGTGTGCATCGGAAGTGCCTGTCTACAGTGTGTATCATAAACAAGTACACCCCCTTTGAAAAGTAGGATTTTAATCAATATCTCATGATTACAAGAACAATTTACTAAATATTACCAAGACTGAATTTTATAAAACATTTATTTAAAGGGAACCTTTCAGGTCTCCTGTGCCCCCACAACTACAAGACGTTCTATGTCTATATCTGAAATCCCTTTCTGATAGTTCTAACATATAGTAGCATACATAAACCGATCTTTAGAAAAAGTATTTATAAAGATCATTAATAATATGTTAATTAGGGCTTTGACTAGTTATGGGGCATTAGTTCCCTCGACTGGTCAGCCCACATAGCATGTTATTCCGCCCCTGTGGGCATGATCACGCGGCTCTGTAATACTCCCCACTGAGCACCTCTGTCGCCAGGTGATGTACACCTGGTGTCAGAGACTACTCGCAGTCCATGATCGGAATATGCCACATTTACGGTCATGCACACTATGAAGCCAGGATACATACTCCCGGCTGTGTAGTTCGCATGACCGGAATCGCGGCGCACTATACAGACCCTTGAATGTGATCTGACTACGACTTTGTCTTTACATAAGATTTATGTATGTTATACACTGGAATTATCAGAAAGGGATTTCATATATGCACACAGAACTACTCGTGATTCTGAGTGCACAGGGGACCTGACAGGTTCCCTTTAACCTATTACGTGAAAGTACGGTTAATATAACTTTAAATATAAAATAAATGAAAATGATAAAATGTTCAGGTTTGCTTAAATTAGTTGATGCAAAATGAAAATCCCTCATACCAAAAATTATTACATCGAAAATTTTGAATGACCTTCATGATTTTTAAGGACAGCACAAAGACTTATAGGTATAAAATGAACAAATTAAAAAAACATGTTGCAAAATCTATCCTTATCAGTTTCTCAAGAATGACGTCTTTTAGAGCTTGGATGCTACATAGTGAGTGATTGCTCATAGTGTCTCTTCATAATTCTCCATAGGTCTTAGATTGGGTCCAGATGAGGAAATATACATGGCAACTGGTACACTTTCACCCTGTTATTGAGAAATGCAAAATTGGCCTCAGATGTATGCCTTGGCTTGGTGTCATGTTGGAAAAATCCATATCTACTAAAGCCATGGAGTGATGGTAGAATCTTCTCTTTCAATATAGAGAGGTACATCTGCGAATTCATTAATCCATCGATGAAATGTAGCTCTGTGACACTAGCAATCCCCATGCAAGCCCCACATAAGGACACTGCCACCAGCATATATCTCTATAGACACTGTAGAAAAATTAATGTAAAAGTTTATATGGTGTCTACATTGAAATATGGTGCTGGCAGTGTCCAAATGTAGGGTTGCATTACTGCCGCTTGTCTTGGGAAGCTATATTTCATCGATGGGAGCATAAATTCACAGATGTAGTGCTCTATATTGAAAGAGAGGATACCACATTCATTCCATGCTCTTAGTAGACGTGCACTTTTCTAAATACTGGTATATGTTGCCTACAGTGAAACAATGTGGAGGCAGTCTCCCTTTTGTGGGTTGGATATAAAATACATGCGACTGGTGAACCCAATCTAGCTAATGATGTGCTTTTTTAGTTTACATATTTCCTATCAATCCTCATCAAAATGGAGGACTAGTGCCCCTTATCTCACACTAAACTGCAGCCAGGAGGAGCTGAATTAAGCAACTGGTCGCATATGCACCCTGCTGCTCAATTCAAGTCCATGACACCAAAGTTATGAAGTTAGCCAAGTGCACCACAGTAGTTACCAATCTTTGTCAGTGTCAAAGACTATGAATGGAGTGGCAGGGTCCTCCAATAAACTTGCCCATATTACCATTTTGCAGCCATGGCTGAACCAAGGGAGAACAGGGAACTGTAGTAAACTATTACGATATTCAATGGGCGCAAATGATGAGCACAGCGAGAGGGGTACTCGGATACTGGGATGGGTTCGTGACTGTAATGGGGAATCAGGGTGGTCGGTTCCATGCCTTGGCTCTCATTGTTGGGGAGGAAAGGGGAATTTATGGAAAGTTCGTGACGCCACCTGTGGATCCTGGCAATAATGATACTAGCGCTGCCGGCCAGCCACTGAGGTGATGGGATGCAGCTTAGTGTAGTACAGCTCCCCACAGCCCACAGGTGGAGTTTACCTCAGGGCAGCATGGAAGGATGAGGGGAGTAGTTGTTCTTACCCCTCTGATGATGCTGAGACCCTCTGGGCTCCGGCGGGAAGGAAGGACAGACACCGATTCAACTTCAACGTCCTTTACTGGTAAAGGAAGATGGTATAGTACACAGTACAGTCTGGTAGAATAGGAAGGTAGCTGCAGGTTCAGGGTGCCCTCATGGAGTCTGAGGATGTTTCCTTCTTAGTGGCTTTCGGGGTCTCAGTCCTTTCTACACTCTCTTTACCACCCTTAGGCAGAGCTTTCTCACCGATCCCCTGGCCTGTTACGGATAGGTGCGGTTTGTCTCTTTACCGATACGGAAGGGAGCGGTGGAACATGAACCCTCGCGCCACTGGAATCCGGGCCGTTACCTATCAGTGTCTTGGGCTGATTATGGGACCGAGGAGGAGGTACCGTTCTGTGGTGCTACGGCTCCAATGGATTGGTCCCGTGGCTCGTCAGTTTATGGTCAGGGATAGACCACTGACTGCCTTGGCTTCTGTGTTGCCGGTGTCGACCCCAGACGTTTCCAGCTGGCTCCAACCGGTTCCGGATCCCTCTGTCCTGGGTCCCCCTCTTGAAGAGAGGTACCCTCTTGTCAGCAGCCCTGCCAGGCACATCCTATCTGGCTGCCTTCCCAGCCCGGTCTAACTAAACTCTCTCTTTCTCCTTCTCCCACTCTTAGGCTCCACCCCCCTGGGACTTACTGAATATCTAGTCCCACTAACCTAAGGGGCCTAGTGTTGTGTGTTAGTACAGACTCCATAAGTTAAACCCCAAACCTACAGCTACGGAGGCACTACACCTGCTATTCGGGGTGCAGTACCTCCCTGTGGCGCCTAGCAATAGGGGCGCCACACAAATAATCAATTTGACAATTATTACCTATCAGGAGAATAGGTGAAGATTTATGTAAACTGGAAAAAACTTTTAAGCTAAGTATGCTCAACTAATGTCTGTAATACCAGTTCTCTGAAACAACCCAAAATAACAGCATAAGTGAATTATTGATCATTTATAAACTACTGTGCATGTATCCTTTTTCCCTTACTATGCATATGCAAGTATTTATGTGAATTGTGGTGCCCCACTGATCAGGACACCATGGAGGGGTACTGCACTCATAAAAGATTGTGTAGTATTCCTGTGGCTGAGGAATTGGGATGCTGCATAAAGGACCCTCATTACACGCATCCACAAACACCCTAAGTAGGGGAACGTGGGTGGACCTGCTACAGGGAGGACCCAGTCCCATGGGAGGAGTGACAGGGTAGAAAAGTGTGTGGGTGGGAGGAGCGTTACTAAGTTAGTGAGAGGATGAGCTCCATTGAGGAGCGAGGAGAAGGTGATGGCGGAGGAGCCATCAGGACTGAAGGGGACCCTAGGGGCACCAAGTGTTGCGGTGCGTCCAAATCCGGACGAGGTACTGGACAGAGGGGTTCAGTCCGGAACGGAGGATCCGAGGGAGCTGGCTTCAGGCTCTGCACGTGGAGGCGCTAAGGGAGACAGGAGAGAGCGCAGAAATGGACCGGACGGGAACAGCAGGCATTCCACCGAGGGACCCAAGTGCGGCATCCTAATTCCCGGCAACTACCCAGGCCAGGCAGCTCTGAAAAGACTGTGCTTAAAGAACTGCCAGTAAACCTGTTGCGAGTCATAAATTGTGTGTTGTATTTTACTCACCTGTGCCTGGGGAGCCAGCCAACCGCAGCATAAGAAGAATAAATAACAAGGCCTGGTGTAGCTGTGTCCCTGTGTACATAAAAGACTGATCCACAACCCCCATCATCCACGACTGCCCTGGGGATTCCGCTCCGCCTACGGGGAGCGACACCAACTCCTGCCTCACCATCACCCCGGAGGTCTGTCCCGCTGCCGAGCCGTAGGTGGCGTCAAGAGTCACTATTTATTTTTATTGACTATTCCCCTTTTTAGCAACCACCAGGCCACGGGACTGGGCAACAGTCCCCGTGTCGTTCCCCAGTAAATGCCCGGGAGCGAGTACCCCACGGCCCTGGGTGGTCAGAATAACATATCTGTAGACCAGGTCTTTACTGGCCTTGTCTACATAAGTGGAAGTTTGGAATGTCTATATTTAGCTAATTTCAAAAATTTTGAAAATGGGTTTTATTAACCATTACATGTGCCATACAAAACATGGGTAAGGGTTAAAAAAGTTAAAACAAAAATATCATCTGGGGATTTCATATTTCTGCACCTTAAAGGGAACCAACCAACAGGTTTTAGGGCTAAAAAGTGAAGCTGATGCCTTACAGGCTATAGGATACTGAGTGCAATCATACCTTTACTTTAATGATTCAAGGTTTGATTGCAGACAAAAGAGTTATCAAACACCGGGAAAACTGTGCATCACATTAGTATAGGTTTAGCACAACGTCACTATGAGGGGCTGGGTTGAAGGGGCGAAACCCTCCACCCTCCCTCTCGCCCTCCCCTCTCACTCCTTCCCTGTCACTTATATACCATCCCCAGGACACCTGACATTGTGCATGGTGATAGCACAAAGTCAGGCTCCTATGTGGCTGAGCTCAGCAATCCCTCACTCCATCCTTCCCTCGTCTGCGTGCCTGCTGGGTTCACTGGGTTATTACTGCTTCTCTGGTCACCGGAATGCAGAAGGCCCTGCCTCCTCCCGTCTGAGCGTTCCCAGTCTCCTCAAAGACACAGATAGCGGTAACATCCAGGAGGGAGGTTAAGAGACACATAGACTGGGGGGGCCTTCTCCTGCACTCCGGTGACCAGAGAAGCAGTGAGAACACAGTGAAGCCAGCAGGCACGCAGATGAGGGAGGGAGTGCTGAGCTCAGCCACATAGGCGCCTGACATTGTGCTATCACCATATACAATGTCAGGTGTCCTGGGGCTGGTATATACTGGCAGGGAGGAGGGTTTTGGTTAGAGCACACAGGGGAGTAATACAAATAAACCCTACCTCTCATAGTGACACTGTGCTGCACTTATGTTAATGTGTTGCACAATTTTTCTGGTGTTTGATGACACTTTTCTCTGCAATCAAACATATAACCATTGAAGAAAAGGTATGATTGCACCCAGTATCCCAGTGCCTCTAAGGCTCTGGCTTCACTTTATAGCTCGTCTAAATCCTGCTGGTTGGTTCCCTTTAACTACTTTGGGAATATTGATTTGAGAGCATCTCAGCTACATCCAGCTATTACATAGTTAAATGAATTCTACAGCCCACAGAACGGACAAATGACAGAATCATGTCGTAATAAAGAACAGATTTGGTGCAGAAGGAACACATGGAATGTATTTCAAAAGGCATTTTTCTCCCATGGATCAGGTATGACATCATAGTAATGCCTCTGTTTGTGCTTCTTTCTCAATAAATATGACATTTTATAACAGTTTGCTCATCTTATAGTTAAGGTATTCCATTAGGGGAACATCCATATGAAAAAAGTTAGAGAAAACTGCCCCCAGCAAAGAGAACAAAACACCAGACATTTAACTTCAGTTTATGGGAAGACAGAGCTCTCAGATCCAGGAAAAAGTATGTGAGATCCAGGACTTGTAGGATTTGTCATTGGATGAAGACAGTGAAAACAGAGAACTGTACAGTTTACTTTTAAAGTAGCTGAATATCAACAGCCAGAATATATTCACATTCAGTGTACAAGGAAGAACGACATTACAGTAGCTTCTTGGTGAAAGACCTATTTATTATATATCTGATATTTCTGCAAAAAGAGTAGTTATTCAAACCCTCCAATCTTAGGTTGCCTTCACATTTGCGTTCCCCTCCGCAGAGTCCTGAGGAGGGGAGCCGTAATGTGACCGCAACACCGCAAGCCCCTATCTTTATAATGGGAGCGCACGCTCATGCGCAGCACCGTGCGCACCCATTCACTGCCATATGTAATCTGTGAGCAGATGGTTAAAAAACAAATGTATCCAGGTGTTGGAATGGCCAAGTCAAAGTACAGACCTGAATTCAATCGAGAATCTGTGGAAAGAGCTGAAAACTGCTGTTCACAAATGCTCCATCCAACCTCACTGAGCTCGAGCTGTTTTGCAAGGTAGAATGGGCAAGAATTTCAGTCTCTCGATGTGCAAAACTGATAGAGACATACCCCAAGCAACTTGCAGCTGTAATCGCAGCAAAAGTATAAAAGTTTAGTTTAAACTATCCAATACATTTCGTTCCACTTCACAATTGTGTCCCACTTGTTGTTGATTCTTCAAAAAAAAATCTGAATTTATATCTCTATGATTAAAGCCCGAAATGTGGAAAAAGGTTGAAAAGTTCAAGGGCCAAATACTTTCAGAAGGCACTGTATATATATATGTATATACATATATATATACTGTATATATATATATATATATATATATATATATATATATATATATACTGTATGTATACACATTAGGGTGACCACAAAAAATCGATGTCGGAATTTTGTCCGTCTGGACCCCACAAAACGATTCCCCTTTCCAGATATTGAGATAGCCAAAATTTGAGCTCGATCAAACTACGTTAACCCGTGCCGCTCGTCGCTCAAAGTTTGAAAAAAATCAAAATTTTTGGCCAAAAAGCTGACATATGGAGCCATAACTACAGAACGGTAAATAATAAAAACACGCTTAATATCTCAAAAGAAAGCTAATGTTGTTCTTCAAAATTTATATTTTATACATAATTGTTATTTTAAGTCAAACTGAGTTACAACAGCTTTTAGCCCCAAGAACGTGACCTGGTACCACTAGGAGCATACTTCGTATATTTTGTTATTAAGTGATAAATTTTGTTTTTTTTTGGTATATTTTTGAGTTTAAAGTAGAAATATAATAAAAAAACAAGTAATACTGATAAGTCTAATGACATTTTTTATTTTAAAATATAAAAATGAGGTATATAATACATACAAAACAGACACAGAAAAGATACAGACGTAGTACCTACATGAGTTGATAATTTTACATAGTTATCTAATCTATTCTAGAGCTTTTGTTAAAGTAGTTTTTGAAACGTAAGAATATAATGCTCGGCATTTGCTTACAACTGGCAGGACATATTGCTTTTTGAAAAAAGATGGCGTGGGTTCATTAGTATATTGATACTCATTTCAGATAAAGCATACGGCTGGAGGCTGAAGCCCCTAGCTGTGTACGTTATGTTGGCTGGGTGTCAAATAATGGGAGACACAGGCGGGTTTTTTAAAATTTTTCAATATTGATACTCAGCCAAGATAAGCCTGAGTTTAAGCCTAAGGCTGAGGACTGGTATTCTCAGCCTATGGAAGCCCATGGTTATTGAGGCCCCCAGGCTAAAATTACCATCGATTAAATGCACCAAATCCAAATCCTTTATCCAGCACTTCTTGATTACTCCGGTGCGGTCGCAATTGTCATAATACAGGGTGGGCCATGTATATGGGTGCACCTAAATAAAATGGAAATGGTTGGTGAAATCAACTTCCTGTTTGTGGCACATTAGTATATGGAGAGGGAAAACTTTTCCAGATAGGTGATGACCATTTTAAAGTCAGCCATTTTGGATCAAAGTTTATTTATTTCAATGGGAAGAGAGTCATGTGACACATCAAACTTACTGAAAATTTCACAAGAAAAACAATGGTGTGCTTGGTTTTAACGTAACTTTATTATTTCATTAGTTATTTACAAGTTTATGACCATCTATAAACTGTGTTCAAAGTGCTGCCCATTGTGTTGGATTGTCAATGTAACAATTTCCTCCCAATCTTGACAAACTGATAGCAACACTGCAGAAGAAATGCTAGCACAGGCTTCCAGTATCCCTTGTTTCAGATGCTGCACATCTCGTATGTTCACAGCACAGACAATTGCCTTCAGATAAGTGATCAGGCAAACTTTTTTGTGAATGGTGAAGTTAACAAACAAAAACCACCGCTATTGGTCTGACCCTAACCCACAGTGGATAGATCCCTCCAAGACTGTTTGAACACAAAAATTGATGGTATGGTGTGGTATATGGGTACAAAGATATTGAAGCCATTCGTCAATGCCACTGGATATCTGAAATTGGTACAGTTTGCCAAAATGTACATGAGTAAGTCAAAATCCCTTCAAGAAAGCATCTTGTGAATAGATGAGACCAAGATAAAGTTTTCCAGTAAGATTATTAAATGACTGTATTTTTCGGACCATAAGACGCACTTTTTTAACTCCAAATTCTATAAGAAAGTTTGGGGTGCATCTTACGGTCCGATTGTACTTTGGCTAGCTGTGGGGACGGAGCAGTGGAGGAGTGGGAGCATGTGGAAGGCAGGAAAATGTCCTCGGCTGTGATCCAGCGCTGGGGAATCCACATGGTCCGATACTTACAGTGAAGGAATATTCATTACCCACTGCTCGGCACTGGCAGGTGGGTGGAGAGAATGAATATTCCTTCACTGTATCGGAACCATGTGGGTTCCCAAGTGCAGGATCCAGCAGCGGTTGGGGAGATCTTGTGTCCGCTGAACTGGGGAACGAAGGCAGGAGTAGAGATCACTGCAGACGTGCCTGGCCCAGGAGTGACAAGGCAAGGCACAGCATACCTCTGGAGCACAGCATGTGCTCACATTAAAGGAAAACTGTCAGGTAAAAAATCAATACGTAACTGCTATAATTTTCTAATTTCTCAGTCTAAACTCTAATTATGTATTTAATATATTTATAGTTCCCTCCTATCTTTTGTAAACTTCAAATAGAGTCATTCCATCTGTCAATCACAGTGAGTGATCCACTTAGTTGCATGTCACATATTCACACCATATCACTGCACAGGAGATCACTGGGGGGGGCTGTATTCCCCTCTCTGTGTCTGCAGCCAAGAAAGAGGTGAAATACAACATAGAAACTATCACAGCAGGATGCCTTCTTACAGAAACAGATGGAGTCGAGATAAGTCAGATCAGCAATAGCGCTCTTCCTCCTTGTCTTCATCAGAACAGAGGCTACTGAAACCTGACACTGCACTGTTACAAAAGGGAGGGGGATGAAGAGAAAGCTGCTGAGAGGGAGTGCATAATTACATGGCAGTTTATACAGCACAGGGCTATTCCTGTTTGGTTATAACGGAGAGGACTATTCAAGGAGCTCACTGCAGGGTCTGACAATGCTGATAACATGGAAACTACAAAACGGTACAATAATGATTTTACATGTTTTTAAAAGGTCTGCCCAGGCCCTATTCAAGTGTAATATTAGTACCGTATCAAACTGAAACGTGACCTGACAGTGTCCCTTTAACTGCAGTCACTTTGATCCTGCAACCACATATAACACTTGTCTCACATACAGGACCTGCGATGAGGTAATAAAGAGGGCGGGCTGGAGCATCAAATGACAACCCAGAGCCTGCCTTCTTCATTACATGTGATGCTCCAGCCCGCCCTCTTCATAACTTCATCACAGGTCCTGTACTATGATCCTGCAGCTAGGCTATAGCACTTCTCTCACAAAGTGACAGCAGTTAATGTGAGTGTAAAACCTCAGAATGAATTGTTAATGTTAATAAAGTACTGTACATACAAGCATTCTACCACTCCTGTCGTGAACTATAACTTCCAGCATGCCAAAGGATCTGCAGGACATGCTGGGAGTTATAGTTCTCTCTTGATATGAATTGCACTTATGAGATTTTAAAGCAGCACTCCAGTGTTTTCTCTTTACCACTGGAGTGGTGCTTTAAATATAAGGCTGCTTTCACACTGGTAAATGTGTCCGTATGGATCCTTGAATTTCTTTGAACCACACAGACAGGCACGGATCTGTGCAAACGGATGCCAACTGATGTCCATGGACCGTTTTTATAACGGACCAGTCACCATAGATATGGATGAGGGGAGCTGTACCTTGCTTCTGAGCATGCTCAGTACAGCAAAACGGATCCGTTTCACAGGTCCATTTTTTTCATGGATCCGTCCTCCATAGATCTCCATTATAATTTGATATGGACAGATACAGATCTGTGTCTGCTTTTTTCAAGGCAGCTCAAAATCAGAACAGTTTCCGATTCTGGGTGCATGAAAAAAATGGACAAAAACGGATCCGTGAAAAATAAGGAAACATGGATGGCCACTTGTGACCAATCCGTGCCCATCGGATAAAATGGGAGGGCATACTGGATGGGTGTCTATCTGATTTAAAATGGATGGACACAGATTGAAAATTTGCCATTGTAAAACCTGCGTAAGCCCCCTCCCCTGGTTCTTATACTCACCTTATGGCATTTTTATACAGTACTTTACCGACACCACTCAGGTCCCACGGTGCCATCTTCCCCTCTTAGCTTTTACCACATTTTTGCTTAAAATAATTTTTTCCCTATTTTCCACTTCTAAAACCTGGGTGCGTCTTATGGCCTGCTGTGTCTTATAGTCCAAAAAATATAGTATATCATTTCTGGGCAGTGGTGCACAAGTAGCATTCAGTCCAACAGAACATTAATATTGGCACTCAAATCAGGTGAAAGTGTAGAATTTATTGTGGTTAATCCAAATCAAACCAATACAAACGTTTTAGTCCAGATAATGGACCTTTATCTGTGTGCGGAAGGTAAGGTTTACAGTGGTCTCAGGAAGAACAAGAGCTGTAAGGGTACCGTCACACTTGGTGACGCTCCAGCAATCCCGACAACGATACAAACTAGTAGGGATCGCTGGAGCGTTACTACGTGGTCGCTGGTGAGATGTCAAATAGTCAGATCTCACCAGTGACACGGCAACAATACGGAATGACAGAGTGGTCATTGGGACTCTGTCTCAGACCTCTAGTATTGCGGTCGATGGTCATTGTCCCTGTCAAACACACTGATGCATGCTGGCCAGTGGCAGACCGACGATCAAAAAATGGTCCAGGACATTCCTACACGACCAGCGATCTCACAGCAGGGGCCTGGCCGCTGCTACATGTCAAACATAGCGAGATCGCTGCTGAGGTCATTGTTGCATCACCAAACTTGTGACTCAGCAGTGATCTCGCTAGCGATCTCGCTTAGTGTGACGGGGCTTTAGCCACTGTTGGAAAATGGAAGCGCTCTGAAAGGGGGCGGCAGCAAGGTGCAGCAGCTGAGATTAGAGCTACGTGGAAACTCAGCAGGGTCAAAAAGGTAGTCTAACCCTTCAGCACCAAATGAAAATAAATCCACTCCACTCATTGTTAACTGCCAAGTGGGATCCAAATAGGACCTGTGATGTGCTAATTGCCATCACCTTCTAATCCTAGATACAGCAAAGATCTCAGCTGGATGCGACACACTGGTGACAGTGTATGAAGTACACATAGGCTGTGAATTTCTCTACTAGGTTGCTATAAAATATACATTATGGTTGATTTAACTTTTTAATAAGGCTTTCCTATTTCTACTATAAGGTTAGTTAGAAAATCTGTACTGTAAGACAATTAGCCGCATGACGTTTTCTTTGGCTTGAGGCAGACTTTTCCTGTCATATTCCATGATCTCATTAGAAATGGAACTGACACACCCTGGTGTAACCAGACTCTATGATACTTTCTAAACACTTTACACTACAGATCTTGACATATTACTAGAATCATAACTCATTTATTTATAGATCAGAGATTTCACATATTTGTTGACATAAAAGGGACAAGGTTATGTATCATTATCACACAATCAGGAAAATAAATCATAATTCTGATCTCAAACTTGTGTTATTAATAGCACAATTCTACATGAGTAAGCATTGCTCTAAAATACAAGCGTTGATTCCAGACTGACCCTTCTCTTCATATAATGAATCCCTTCTTTCTTCCACTAGACAGACTGACTACACCCAGACTCAATTACAGCCGTGCTCTTCCTATGGTATAACACAGCTGTTGGTTGTATAGTAGGAGCATGGAAGGGAGGAAGTGATCATGAGGCAATGGATGTCCTGTTTGCACTCCACCCTATCATTCCTGTCCATGTGCTTGTTCTCCACACCCTATGTAAATTGTCTCCTCAGTGAGGATGTAGACGTGAACGCTAGTGCCACCTATTGGTAGGAGCACTCCTAAGAGTAAAAGTAAAAAAGGACCCTTTAATATAATTATGTTGTCCACTTAAAGGGGGAAGTCGGGTGAAGAGCAGGCTGTGGTAGCATAGGGGACACCGAAAATATGGCCATTGCTCCTCCCCCACACCTCACAGTCCCTCGCACACACCAGCAGTCTGTCTGACACAGGACTGAGGCACTGCGGGATCTCTCTCCTGTGTAGAGGCTGCAGCCCACATATAGGCTCCTAGTTTTCACAGCGTCAGCGGGCTCCATGGGGATGGAACCACTCTCCACATTGCCAGCAATGGCTAGAGTACTTTCCATAGCCTCCAGATGATAGCAATGTCATTCAATGAGGCAGTAAAAGTCTGTGGTTTTTTCTGAGCTGTATTCAGCATGAGAAAGAAAAATCATATCATGCTGTTATTTGAATCTGAAATCAGTACAGTGAGAGAAAAAAAAGCGCATGTCATATGGATCATTAGTATGACATCCAATTTTCATAGATACATTATGTAATCCTTTTTGATATATCAGCAGTTATTAAAAATTTACAAGACTAGTTTCCTATGTAAAAGAATTTCATAGATGAAGAGGAATGAACCATGCTGCTATCTATCAAGGGATGAAATATTCCTTTAGTCTCCGATTGTGATTTATTCAATGCGTTTCAGAGAAAATCTTCTTCATCAGGAGAATTTCATTACATCACATTATGTAATGTGATGAAATTCCTGATGAAGGAGATTTTCTCTGAAACACATTGATAGATAGCAGCGCGGTTCATTCCTCTACATCTTTGACTTTTATCTTGTGGAGCCCTCTGGGACTGGGTACTCGATAGCGAACCAGGGTTCTGCTGGTGATATCACGGGTCTTGGTCCGGACCGTGTCCTGGGTTCAGCAAGTAAATGGGGGGATATTTACAAGGAAGTTTGTCATGACGCCACCCACGGGTTGTGGTCAGGGTGACCACCGCTGCTGCAGAACCTCCGGGGATGATGTTTGGCAGCTGGAGATGTAATGGCTCTCGCAGGTAGAGCTGGGTTCCCCGGGGCAGTGGTAGTAATAGTCTATAGATGGTGCTATAGGTGTTGCAGGATAGGGGTAGTAGTAGAGATGAAGGGAGTTTGTGAGGGTACGCAGTGTTTGAGCACAAGGATCACACACACTCACGGTTTTGAAGTTTTCCAAGGCTTTACTGCAGATTTTGGTAGCAGAGAACTGTCCACGGAGTCTGTACAGGGGCCGGGTTGCTCTCACCCTGACCAGGTCCTCAGCTTCCTACTCCTGTGCCTTGTGTGTGGCCCTGCTGCTGCTTTAGCTAGGCTGCTAGCCCTGTTTCTCCTCACAGGTACCCCCTTTGCTAGGCAACTTGAGTCTTTCTGTGGGCTTCTGACCCCGCCGTGTTGCTTCACTGAGGTACAGTGTAGATCTACAACCTTCACTATCCTGGTGTTTTCTGTGCTGAATGTTTCAGTCACAGATTCGGATCCGGTATCCGGTCTCTGCGCTCCTCTGGGGCAAGTTATCAGGTAACTCCGTCTGCCAGATATGTTCCTCTGTTTCTTGTACTCCTCTTCTCAGACCCTGGCTTCAGGCCTGAAAGTAGTCAGTGGTCCCTGTCAGGAGCTCAGCACTGCTCCCATTTACAGGTCCTCCTCCTAGTGCTCCCTGCACTAAACTGAACTGTCAGCTATCAACTAACTACTTCCTCCTCAGACCAGAATATATCAGGGAGCTGATTGAGCTCCCCCTTCTGGCCTAGAGGCGCTAGTGCAGTGTCCAGTGTTGTGTGGGGAGTTAACTCTTGTGATGTTACTGTGGCACATTAACCTTTGGGGTGCCACAATCTATTATCTGATACTTAGACTGCAGCAGCTGTATAACGATCTGAATAGATCATAAGCATTTTATAGTGGTTATGTCCTATACAGCTACACCAGTTGAGCACCACCTTGTCATTTCTTACAACTGTGTGGTTAAAGGGAGCCAACCAGCAGGTTTTAGGGCTATAAAGTGAAGCCAGTAACTTACAGGCAATGAGATGCTGATTGATTCAAGGTCTGATTGTAGAGAAATGTATTATCAAACACGGGAAAACTGTGGATCACATTAGCATAAGTGGAGCACACAGTCACTATGAAGGGCTGTTTTTTTTTGTATTACTTCCTTGTTTACTCTAAGCCAAACCCTCCCCCTTCCCTCTCTTCCTCTGCTATCACTCCCTCCCTGTCACTTATATACCAGTCCTAGGACACCTGACATTGTGCATGGTGATAGCACAATGTCAGGCTCCTATGTGGCTGAGCTCAGCACTCCCTACTTTGTCTGTGTCCCTTCCGGCTTCACCAGGTTCTCACAGGCTGGGTTTCTTTTACTACTCCCCTGTTTGCTCTAAGCCAAACCCACCCCCTCCCTCTCTCCCTCCTCTCTCCCTTCCTCTCTATCGCTATATACCAAGGCACATTCCGTTTGACATTGTGCATGGAGATAGCACAATGTCAGGTTGCTATGTGCCCCAGATAATCACTCCCTCCCTCCCTCCTGTGTCTCTGGCTTCTAGTTCTCACTGAATCATCTCTGGCTGTCTGATCGCACGGTCACAGTGCAGGAGAATGTGCCTGGGTATATAGTGACAGGAAGGGAGTGAGAGGGGAGGAAGGGGGGAGGGTTCGACTTAGACCAAACAGGGGAGTAAAGAAACTCCGCCCCTCTTATGCTAATATGCTGCACAGATTTCCCGATGTTTGATAACACTTTTCTCTGCAATCATACAAGTAATCATTGAAGTAAAGGTTCAAATGCACTCAATATCCCAGATGTCATACTGTGGCTCCATATGAATCTAATTGTTTTTGCACACACATGGACCTGAAAGTGTAACACAGAAGAAACTAGCCCCACGCTGTGATTTTTTTCAGTCCATTAAAAATCTTTCACCTGCACTACACAATTGAATAATATTGGAAAAGTACTATTCATGTGCTGGTCATTATTTCACAGACGGCACGCAGACGATAAATAAGGTTATCTGAACTTGGCCTTAGGCTAGGGTCACATGTAGAGTCTTGCATTAAAAAAAATATATTTTTTCCAGTATAAATGCACCTTAAAAATGACAGTTGACGCTTACTGCGCTCCTACATGTGGCCATGCTAAACCCTCCATAGTATATAAAGTCACTGGAATATTTCCGAATTGAGAAAAAATTAGGGGGCATTCACCAACATCAAAAAGTGGTTCTTTATTGTTGCTTCACAGAACATGCTCGCCAGTACTGAACAGCAGGAGAGGGGGAGGATGCAGGAAACTTCCAGGGTGATGGCCGTTTTGGGCAGTAATACACTTCAACAGGTCTAGGATCTGGACTGCACTTGGATGACAAACAATTCAATGATTTCCACACACCCTTATACATTATGTATGGTAAGTATTGAGACCCCTTCACATTTTTCATTGCAGCCATTTGGTAAATTCAAAAAAGTTTTTTTCTCATTAAGGTACACTCTGCCCCCCATTTTGACTGAAAAAAACCAGAAATGTAGATATTTGTGCACATTTATTAAAAAAGAAAAACTGAAATATCACATGGTTATAAGTATTCAGACCCTTTGCTCAGCATTGAGTAGAAACACCCATTTGAGCTAGTACAGCCAAGCGTCTTCTTGGAAATGATGCAACAAGTTTTCCACACCTGGATTTGGGGATCCTCTACCATTCATCCTTGTAGATCCTCTCCAGTTTCGTCAGGTTGGATACTGAACATTGATGGACAGCCATTTTCAGGTCTCTCCAGATATGCTCAATTGGGTTTAGGTTATGGCTCTGGCTGGACCAGTCAAAAATGGTCAGAGTTGTTCTGAAACGACTCCTTTGTTATTTTAGCTGTGTGCTTAGGGTCATTGTCTTGTTGAAAAGTGAACCTCCGGCCATGTCAGAGGTCCAGAGCATTCTGGAAGAGGTTTTCATCCAGGATATCTCTATATTTGGCCACATTCATATTTCCTTCAATTGCAACCAGTTGTCCTGTCCCTGCAGCTGAAAAACACCCCCATAGCATGATACTGCTACTACCATGTTTCACTGTTGGGATTGTATTGTGCAGGTGATGAGCAGTGCCTGGTTTTCTCCACACATACCGCTTATAATTATCACCAAAAAGTTCTATCTTCGTCTCATCAGACCATAGAGACTTATTTCTCATAGTCTGGGACTGGGAGATCTTCATGTGTTTTTTTGTGTGAGCTTTCATATGTCTTGTCAATGGATAAGAAAAAAATGCGGCACTCACCGAGCAGAGCTTTTTCCTTTTTTATTTCAGAGTCCTCTTTACATGGTTTCTCTGCGATGGGGGAGGGAGTGAGGAGACACACAGGTGACGGATTCCGTTTCGGAGCACCTGCCCCTTCTACGGACCTTGTTGTCATATGTCTTGCACTCAGGAGAGGCTTCAGTTGGGCCACTCTGCCATAAAGGCCAACTGATGGAGGGCTGCAGTAATAGTTGACTTTCTAGAACTTTCTCCCGTCTCCCTACTGCATCTCTGGAGCTCAGCCACAGTGATCGTGGGGTTCTTCTTTACCTCTTTCACCAAGGCTCTTCTCCCACGATTGCTCAGTTTGGCTGGACTGCAAGGCCTAAGAAGGCTTCTCGTGGTCCCAGAAGTCTTCCATTTAAGGGTTATGAAGGTCACTGTACTCTTATGAACCTTGAGTATTGCAGAAACTCTTTTGTAATCTTGGCCAGATCTATGCTTTGCCACAATTCTGTCTCTGAGCTCCTTAGGCAGTTCCTTTGATCTCATGATTCTCACTTTCTGTACCCACTGTACTTGCATGGGGGATTGCCATCTGATTTATGCATCAAACCACAATATGCTGCGATTTCTCTCTCATGCCAAATAAATTTTGAAAAAAAAGCATTTATATATTACTAGCTGTGAGCCCGATTCAAAAGAATCGGGAGTCTAGAATCTGGAGAGAGAGAGGGAGAGAGAGAGAGGGAGGGAGAGAGAGAGAGAGAGAGAGAGAGAGAGAGAGACAGGGGGAGAGAGAGAGGAAGAGAGAGAGAGGGAGAGGGAGGGGGAGAGAGAGAGAGAGAGGGAGAGAGAGAGAAATATAGATAAATAGATATAGATAAATAGATATAGATAGATAGATATAGATATAGATAGATATAGACAGATAGATATAGATAGATAGATTACCTATCTATATCTATCTATATCTATCGAAGCGGCCATTGCGAGCCGTTGCAGGGGCGATTCTCCCGCCCCGGCGACGACCGACAAGCGCCGAGCGCCGTGGCCGAAAATAGAACCAAGGGCCCGGCCATAAATTCCTCTAAACACCGCTATGTATCTCTATGGGAAGTGAGGCGCTATGCTGATTGGTCGCTGTGTGCTGCGCCGACCAATCAGCATAGCGCCTCACTTTCAGCGGTAAATTTGAAACTCAAAGTCCTCCATTATATCTCTATGGAAAGTGATGCGCTATTCTCATTGGTCGCTGTGTGCTGGTGCCGACCAATGAGAATAGCGCCTCACTTTCAGCGCTAAATTTGAAACTCAAAGTCGTTTATTATATCTCTATGGGAAGTGAGGCGCTATTCTGATTGGTCACTGTGTGCTGCCGGCGACCAATGAGAATAGCGCCTCACTTTTAGCGGTGAATGTGAAACTCAAAGTCGTCCATTATATCTCTATGGGAAGTGAGGCGCTATTCTGATTGGTCGCTGTGTGCTGCCGGCGACCAATGAGAATGGCGCCTCACTTTCAGCGGTAAATGTGAAACTCAATGTCGTCCATTATATCTCTATAGGAAGTGAGGCGCTATTCTGATTGGTCGCTGTGTGCTGCCGGCGACCAATGAGAATATAACCTCACTTTCAGCGGTAAATGTGAAACTCAAAGTCGTCCATTATATCTCTATGGCAAGTGAGGCGCTATTCTCATTGGTCGCTGTGTGCTGCCGGCGACCAATCAGAATAGCGCCTCACTTTCAGCGGTAAATTTGAAACTCAAAGTCGTCCATTATATCTCTATGGCAAGTGAGGTGCTATTCTCATTGGTCGCTGTGTGCTGCCGGCGACCAATCAGAATAGCGCCTCACTTCCCATAGAGATATAATGGACGACTTTGAGTTTCAAATTTACCGCTGAAAGTGAGGCGCTATTCTCATTGGTCGCCGTCAGCACACAGCGACCAATGAGAATAGCGCCTAACTTCCCATAGACATATAATGGACAACTTTGAGTGAGTCGCGTGCTGCGAACAAAGCCACGAACAAAGCCACGAACAAAGCCACGGAAGTAGCGCTGTGTGCGACTGAAGTCGCTACGGCAATTATATAATAGATTGGTCCAAATGCTAACCGCTAAAAAATAGGATAGCAATCATCTGATATATATGGTGGTGTGAGCGACTCTAAAAGTGAGAGTTAGCATTAAAATGGGCTAATAATTGTTGAACAAGCATTTACAAGAAAAATGTTGTTCACTGATTCTTAGGCTGGAGTCACACAGCCATATGACTGGCACAAGGACCGCATGACACTGCCTGGACCAGAAGACTGCTCTGCTAACCTGAGCGTGACAGCTGCATATAGAAATACGTGAAGCTGTCACATTTGGATCAGGAGAGCCACCACCAGTCCGGGCAGTGAAATGCAATGCAACCCTCCCGCCAGTTATACGGCAGTGCAACTCCAGCCTTAAGGCCGGGTTACACATAACGATGTGCCAGCGACCCTACCAACGATTGGGATCGCTGGCAGATCTCACCAGCGACCAGCGACCCATGTAACAACCTCGACATCATAGAAAAGAATATAAACTATTCTTTTTTATGATGTCGAGGTCCCGCTACTGTATTCAGCAGGAGAACGCTGGTAACCAGGGTACACATCGGGTTACTAAGCACAGCCCGCTGTGCTTAGTAACCCGATGTGTACCCTGGTTACCAGCGCGCTGTGCTTAGAAACCCGGGAACACATCGAGTTAGAAAGGCGTCAAATACGCCAATGTCTGCTGCCCACCGGTAGACTAATGACCAAACAATGGTCCTAGCCATTCCGCAGCGATCAGCGAGCTGATTGCTGGTCGCTGCGGCATGTCACACGCAGCGACATCGCTGCAAGGTCACTGCAACGCCACAAAACCTGTGACGTTGCAGCGATATTCTTAGTGATAACTCTGCGTGTATCGGGGCCTTTAGACTGTTGCTCATTGTTGACACCATACCCCCATGTTTATAGATATCAAACTGCATAGTTATGGTGCGTGATGCATTTAGAACCACATCACAAGTTGTAGACAGGAAATATGCTGCCAAAAACATGCTTGCTATATGGGGGCAGGAGAAATGTATTAACAATCAGTTTGTCTTTATACAGCTTATACGGGGCCATTTGAAAAGGCCATTAACCCTTAACGACCAAGAGCATATATATACACGCCCTTGGCTGCCTCCCTTCCTTCAATGAATGTAAGCTTCATGCACTGAGTTCACATCATCCCCCACACAAGTCAGCTTATGTTATCAGCTAGCGTGTAGCTAACAGCACCCATCAGATCAGTGATCCAATCAGTACTGTTAACCCTTTACATCACACTGTCAATTACTGACAGCATTTTCTAAAACATTGTGACAGGGATGGTCCCCACCGCCAACGGTGGCCCCATAATGCTATCGTACGGCCTTGATACATTGCCATGACAGCCTGGGGTCAGCTGATAACCCAGGGATCAGCTGATGCTGTCATGAATCACTTCCTGCTGGTGATGCCTGAGTGACATCGCTGGCGGAAAGTGGCCATTTGTGCTATGCAGAGGGATGCAAAAGTTTCTCTCTGCATAGCACAAATGATCAGAGTGTGTAGTGCTGAGGCGCCCTAAGAGGCAGTATAAAGTAAAAAGAAAAGTTTTTAAAAAAATAAAAATACATACAATTTCAAATCATCACCCTTTTGCTCCATTGACAATAAAACTATTACAAAGAAAAAAAAAATTGAAATTGCGTGTTCAGAAATGCCCACTCTATCAAAATATAAAATCAATTAATCAGATCTGTAAACTGTGTAACAGAAAAAAGTCCAAACGCCAAAATTCCATTTTTTTGGTCGCCACAACAATAAAAGTTAAAAACAGGCAATCAAAACATCGAATCTACCCAAAAATAGTATCAGTAGAAACATCATCTTAAGATGCCAGAAGCAAATTATCACACAGCCCCAGATCCTGAAAAATGAAAACGCCTTGGGTCACGGAAAATGGCGAGAAAAGCGTAGTTCTTTTTCTTTAAAAACTTCAGATTTTTTTTCACCACTTAGATAACAGAAAAAGTATACGTTTGGTATCTATAATCTTGTTCTGACTCGAGGTATCATACCAAAATATCAGTTTTACCATATAGTGAAATTGATGTATAAAAAAAAAATTGTGTAATTGCACTTTTATTGCAATTTCATCCCACTTGGATTTTTTCTGTTTTCCAGTACACTATATGGTAGAAAGAATGTCATTCAAAAGTACAACTTGTCCTGCCAAAAACAAGCCCTCATATGTCTATACTGATGGAAAATAAAAAAGTTATGGCTCTTGTGTGGCACCCCTGCGGGGTATTGCCACAGGTTCCACCGGTGCAAGGAAGGACTTACATCTTTGTTAAAACAGTACACTTCACCTTCCACCTCAGACCTGAAGGGGGTGCTCTACTGGCTGCATTAAGTCAGTTCCCCTTTAAGAACACTCAGGCTGGAGGGAGGAGTTTGTTAATCCCTGTAGGTTCAGTGCAGTTCGTGTGAGGAGAAGGAAGAGAGAGGAGACAGAGCTGCTGGTCGCTGGGGAGAGATTCAGGCCCAGGACCAGGGACGACTGACCGCTGTGCACACCCCAGGGAAGGGGCCGGAGGCAAGTGGAGGAAACAGGGAACTGAGAGAAGGGAATCTGTAACTATAGCCCTTTAGTACACACGAACACTGGAGTCCGACGCTGCCAGCCTGCAGAGCTACAGCAAAAGCCCAGCGTACTCAGGAGGAGTTCAGCCCTGAGGAAATAAGGCAAGAGACACTAAACTGACCAAGCATAAGGCCAGGGGCCACAAGAGAAACAGGGACCCGCAGAAGGACCTCATTGTCAGTTTAGGACTAAGACCAGAGAAGAAGAAGTGGTGAGTTCAGGCTCAGGCAGGACTCATCCCACACTGTAGATCACAGACACAAAGGAGGCCTCATAACTTTCTAAGGTGGAAGTCCCAAATTGCATCGGGGACCTGGTTACTACTCTGGACTGTACCTGTTTCGTTACCACCAGTAAAAGGTACTGAAACAACAACCCCAGTTTCTCTGTGTGCCTGTCTAACCATCGTAATTCACCACTGTGCCAAAAAGGACTTAACTACTACTCCCCTCATCCATCCCTGCTGCCCTGAGGTAAAGCTCCACCTGTGGGGAGCTGTTCCACACTCTGCTGCACCCACCATCACCTCAGCGGCCAGCTGCAGCGCTGGTAAACCGTTACCAGGTACCATAGGTGGCGTCACGTTAATAACCCCCTTATCCCCCCCTACCATTCCCCGCCATTGAGGGTCCAGGGCACGGGACCGGGGATCGACCAGCCGTGAACCCCCATCAGAACCTGCCATTAGCCCCGGTACCCGAGTACCCCATACCCTGTCGACCGCCTCACTTGGAAGATGGAGAGGGAAAAACAGAAAGTCACCCAGTGTGAAGGGGGTAAAAGACATGAATATAAGTTCATCAGTGCTTGTCAGTGTCAGCCTGTCTATACGGATCATTTGGGTGGTTTTACACACACAGCTTTTTTTTTAGACAACAAACTAATGAGCCATGCACACAGCTTTTTTTTTTTTTAGCCAGTGCATGCAACCAAGGCCATATTTGAAGTTCCTGCTACCCTAGGCACTTTCAGTGGTCTCGCCCCTTGACTGATCAATCAGTCTAAAGGCCGGTTTACACGCTGCAATGTCCAGCGACCCGACCAACGATCGGCATCGCTGGGACATCACTATCTGATCGCTGTTGAGGAGATGTCTGGCCCACAAGGGTCTGGGATACTCAGATCTCAGGCGTTCGGGTACGGGGATGTCACAGGTGGTCGGTGCCCGAGTCTGTGTCCTTGGGTGACAACAAAAAGGGGTATTTACAGGGATAAAAGTTTATAGATGTAAATGTTGTGACGCCACCCGTAGATCCGGTGATGGCACCGGCGCTGATGGAGCCTCCGGGGTGATGGGCGGCAAGCAAAGTGTTGTATTTCCCTACAGGTGAAGTGGGATCCCCTGGGCTGAAAGGGTATGATGGTGGAATAGGGTAGTGCAGTCGGTGTGGGACAGGCTGGAAGGATGGACACACACACAAGAAAATCTTTTTCTGTACCTTTTACTGGTGTTTTACAGGTACACTTCCAGGGTTGAAGGGTGCACTTTGGGATTTCCACACCAAGTGGGGTATAGGTCTCCTTGTCCTGTTCCCTTGTCCCGAAGTCTGATGTGTGTGAAACCAGGCCTGACCTCTTTTCTTTCTCACACCCGTGTTGCTGCACTGAGGGCCCTCACTTGGCTACCACTACCTCTCTGTGGCTCCTGGCTCTCCAATGGTGAGTGCTGCAGGTGAGCTGAACTGAGCTGAACTTCACAGTTCTCCTGGCGACTGCACACTCTGACTAACTCTGCCCCCAGCACCTGTATTTATAGGGGATTTGGCTTAACAGCAACCAGTGGTGCTACCCCTAAAGGCCTGGAGTGGAAAGGTGTTTTCTGTATGTGGATACCAGATGTGGAAATCCCTTAGTTTACTAGTTGGTTCTGTAGCTTACCTGGCACAGGGCGCTACATTTCCCCCTAGTTACCTTCAGTACTCCTGGACTGAGTAAAGTTTTTGTACATTATAACATAATAAAAATAACAGAGTTTCAAAATTCAAAAATTTACAAAAAAACACTGTAAAACTGGTAAAAATATGAAAAGGCAGTCCCTACGGCGCTAGTCCATCCGTCGCAGGCTGTAAAAGAAAAAGAATTGCTTTGCCACCACCAGTCCTGTGGCTATGGTCCATGTTTAGACAGGGGAAATCCAGGGAAAAAGGGTAAAGTCCTTATAGTAAAGTCTCTGTAGGCTTAAAACCTTTTACCGGTTAACAAACTTTACACACAATTTCCTTACGAGTGTCTCTGCTTAGAAGGCCTGGTCTTACCTTCTCTCCATACCAGGCACTTTCTATTCCCAACTTAATGTGCATGGGGCTGTGTCCAGTTCCTCCACCCTTCTATGCACTAATATTTACTGTCTATTTCATACAAGTACTCATATTTACATTTCTTCATTTCCCACCTTATTCTCTATACCTGAGTGGTGGTTGTCCAAAGTTACTACGGGTTGATCTGTGTAGTACTGGCGTTTCACTAGTGTCTACGTCTGGTGCTGTATGTGCACTATTCCCTAGTCTGTTAGACCTACGTGATTCTGAAATACTGTAGTACTGCCGTAGTCTTTCTAGCAGACTGGCAGGTTCACCGATTGTAGGAATCGCTGTGTATTGCTAATAAAAAATATGGATATCTTATAGCCTACATTATGTAACATATTGTTTATATGCTTTGATAAAGTGTGGTCACTAGACCAAGTGTGGAATGTATTGCAAATATGAAATATGGTTGTCTGAATCCAAGCACTATATATTGCAATATATGCAGCGCATTGATATACTTTGATATTGAGAAAGTAGTTCATTCAAATGAACTGTCTTGATGTCTGCATCCACAAACTGAGTGTTTGCTCTGTGTTGATACAGTAAGACAATGTTAACTGTTCAGTGATCTTTGAAGCTGTGTGTTTCAAGGATTCATTATCCTAATTTGTACACAAGTGACCACTTTGATATTTGCTTTCACAAACAGTGGTATTGTAACCAAAATACTGATTCAATTAGTGTATGAACCTTTACCATTATGTTCCACGAGAAATACACAGATCGATTGTATAGAACAGTGATGGCGAACTCCAGGCCTCGAGTGCCACCAACAGTGCAGGTTTTCAGGATTTCCTCAGCATTGCACAGAGGTTGGAATCATCACCAGTGCAGGTGATTATATTATCACCTGTGCAATATAAGGAAATCCTGAAAACCTGCACTGTTGGTGGCACTCGAGGCCTGGAGTTCGCCATCACTGGTATAGAATAATGTTTGTAAGTAAACTTCTCGAGATAACGGAACTTGGCCTGATCGACAAGGCAAACTTATAAACATTAACCAGGTTTAAGCCTTATAAAAGTCGCTGGAATCATGATACAGACAGAAGCATTTTTGGTGGTGACTTCTCAGGAGTTCTCTGTCAATTGGACAGATGATGCTCATAAGCTCCTTGATGAAGAAGTTATTTTGTGTACCTGTATTCGGGACTTCTTCATCAAGGAGCCTATAAGTACTCCTGCAGAAGTCATTTTGTGTACCTGAATACAGTGTTGTGTTTTCCCACTGAGCTCTCCTGTCTTCATTGTGCTTCTCCGATTGATGTTACAAGACAAGATGATGTGCAACTCCGTGGAGATGTGATGTAAGTAAATACATAACCTGTATGTGTTGATTATACAAATAGTGAATGCAATATACTAATGTTTTTATAGTTTTGTATTCAAAATCTTTATGTGCTGAATAGTGTATGCAATATCATATCGTTGTTTTTACAGTTTTGCATTCTAAATTAGCCATATTAATAAAATTACTTGATTACCTTCTTTAAAGTCGTATCCGAGCCTGTTTGTCAAAACAATTGGCAAAACATTTGGCGTAGTCGGCAGGATACGCGGAAGGATTCAGTAATTTTTTTTATATAGTGTGATATTGCATAAAACATGCCTCTTTTTAGAAAAAAAAGTGGTTGTAAATGAGTCTATTAAGACTTCAGGGTGGGAGGAAACTCCATATCATATTTTGGCGATTAAGTGGTCGCACAGTGTTGGTTCAAGTGAACTATGGGACAAATGTTTGCAGGATGCAGAACCTGCTGATGTGGTAGAATGCTTGCAGAAAGTAAAAGTAGAAAAAGGGAAAGAATTATGTGCTGTTGGTAGGAGTGGCTGGATCCTGCTATCTGCATATAGAAAACAGCATGAGGAAAAGCAAAGAATGTTAACTAAAGTGCAGGAATTGGAAATGCAACTGTGTGAGGCCCAGAATGCATTGGTTATAGCACAAGGTCAGAATAAGTTAGTAATGGACAAATGTGTTAGAACTCAGCATGATGAAGAACAGGTTGCTGTATGTGTAAAACAGTATAAGTGCAGAAAGAAGAGGGGGAAGGTGAACAAGAGGAAAGCTTTGGCCATAGCCAAAGCAGAAATGGAGTGGAACACAGATCAGTGGGATAGTGATGCACAGGAGTCAACTGACTCCAAAACTGCCACTGACCCAGAACAGGGAGATGATCATTTTAATGGGGAGATGGAAATGGATCCTCTTCTTCACCCATTAAAAGCTGATCGTATATGCCAGAGAAAGGTTGTAGAGACAGCTACAGGGAAGCAAAACCAGGATGAGGTACAAGATTATGGTGTGTCTAAAACGGTCACCGACACAGAACAGAGGGATGATCATTTTAATGGAGAGATGGAAATGTATTCTTTTATTAACCCATTAAAAGATCATCATATATGCCAGAGACAGGTTGTAGAGATAGCTAGAGGGAATGAGGTAGATGACTGTAGTGTGTCTAATAGATTTGAGTTGCAACATACCTTAAGTAGGAGAAATACTAGGGGTGACAAGGTCCTGGTAATGTCCAGATTCAGGCAATCTGATGATCCCATGTTGTTCTGTAGTGATTATCTGGCATTGTACAGAAATGTTTACAATAATCCAGATATGGCCCCAGGGGTTGCTCGTTTAACGGGCAGAACCGGTAGATGTGCCCCTCCTTGTTGCACTTGAGATAGATGGGCTGCCCATTAGAACTGTAGCAGTCTGTGGGTCTCCCTCGAAGAGGTGGTGTCCTCTTCCTCATCCACGGGATGTCCTCTGGGCTGTCAGGGAGCTGTATCTTTCCTTGTTGTTGTGTCTATGTCTTGGGATGCCTAGCACCCAGGAGCTTGGCCATCTCTTTGCTTAGCTGGCGCACCTCGGAGCACAGGCTGTCAAACCGGTCAGGGGTTACAACCTACATGTTGGCCTCTGCAACAGGTAATAAGGAAGGTGCTTCTTGTGAGGAAAGGTTATTAACACGTTGCGGCTGCAGGGCTAAGTCTGGTATTGTTGGGAGTTGCTGTCCCTTAAGGGACGGTTTTTTAGGGTGGCAAACTCTGCATCCGGGTTTTGGAGAGCCCACTAGCATGCTTGCCTGCTGTCATCTTGTTACCTGAGCCCCTTATGAACTGCTCAGTTAGCATTTTGTTTTCATCACATATGCTGATTGGGTTTACTTGCTTAAGAGTTCTCAGTGCCTCCTGCAGGCATAGGGTGTAGTCTAGGACACTCTCTCATGCCCCCTGCTTGCAGTGGTAAAACAGCATCCTAAGTTCAGTCTCAGTGTGATGTTCAAAGACCTTTTTCAACTTTTCAAAGATTTGAACAACAGACTCCTGATCTTCCTCTGACCAGTTTCGAGTTTCCAGCTCCGCTGCACCTGTTAACTGTCCCATCATGACTGATGCTCTCTGCTTACCAGTCATCACATACATGTCCAACACATTACAGATCTTTCTCCTGAATGCAGCCAAGGTGCATGGCTGGCTATCATACTTGGGCAACCAGGCTGCGTTAGGGACATATGGCAGTGAGATCAGCATTAACGAAGCTAGTGGTGCAGATGCCGGCATTGCGCCGCCGGGTGGATTGGCAAGACGGGCCCGGCGAATTGTACATTTTGGGCCCCGCTTGCATCGATGGGCGGGTTTACATGAGGGGCTGCTGCGTTGTTTGCGTCCAAGGCACTCATTCTCACTTCCCCCTAGTGAATCGTTGCCAGTCTCTGAAAAGCGAAAGTACGTAGTCGGCTCCGCAGGTGGGGAGTGGAGCACCTCGGGTATTTCCGGATCAGGCTGCTGCACTCGGCGTTTCTTGGCAGAGCGTGGGACAGGGCCTATCTTCGCGCCCTTGCAGCTGTAACGTCCCTTTCCTTCCTGCTCTGTGGCACAGCAATGCCGGCCCAGATTAACAGTTCACAAAGCACAGTTTATGCACACAGAACCCGGTTATAACGGGCGTGGGATCATGTTCGTGAAACCAGAGATGTCTGGCCCGCAAGGGTCTGGGATACTCAGATCTCGGGCGTTTGGGTACGGGGATGTCGTGGGTGGTCGATGCCCGAGTCTGTGCCCTTGGGTGACAACAAAAAGGGGTATTTACAGGGATAAAAGTTTATAGAAGTAAAAGTCATGACGCCACCTGTAAATCCGGTGATGGCACCGGCGCTGCTGGGGCCTCTAGGGTGATGGGGGGCAGCAAGGTGTTGTAGCTCCCTACAGGTGGAGCGGGATCCCCGGGACTGTAAGGGTATGATGGTGGAATAGGGTAGTGCAGTCATTGTGGTGTGGGACAGGCTGGAAGGATGGACACACACTAGAAAGTCTTTTTCTGTAGCTTTTACTGGTGTTTTGCAGGTACACTTCCAGGGTTGAAAGGTGCACTTTGTGATTTCCACACCGAGTGGGGTATAGGCCTCCTTGTCCTTTTCCCTTGTCCCGAAGTCTGATGTGTGTGAAACCAGGCCTGACCTCTCTTCTTTTTCACACCGTGTTGCTGCACTGAGGGCCCTCAGTTGGCTACCGCTACCTCTCTGTGGCTCCTGGCTCTGCGGGTGTCCAGGTGCTGCGGGTGTCCGGGAGGCTAAACCTCCGCGGTGTACTGGGATTCTCTGCAGGGTTAATCGCTCTCCCTTGCAGACTCGGAATGCAGTGGCCGGTGTTCTCCTGGGGTGAGACGGTATGGCTCCTCTGCCCCCCTGTACTGTTCCTCGCCTCTGCCTTTCGTACCCACACTCTGGACCTCACACTGGCTCTGGCAGTGCTCTGGTTTCGGGCCAAGCACAGCTCCGGTAACCAGTTTTCCTCACTAAGCTCTGAGCTGAACTTCACAGTTCTCCTAGCGACTGCACACTCTGACTAACTCCGCCCCCATCACCTGTACTTATAAGGGATGTGGCTTAACAGCAACCAGTGGGGCTCCCCCTACAGGCCTGGAGTGGAAAGGTGTTGGCTGTATGGGGATACCAGATGTGGATATACCTTAGTGTACTAGTTGGTTCTGTGGCTTACCTAGCACAGGGCGCCACATTGTCACATAGAAAAAGATAAAGGAGACAAGCAAGGCGCTGATGACGGTGCCCAGAGTGGCACTGAAACACGTAGGTGGAAAAAAAGAAGGTGGGTCTTTTACCTAAAGACTGATTATTTAAAGCAGCGCGGACTGTCTATACACCATCCCTGGATCTGAACATTGTCACATAGGCAGACTCACCAGAGATCAGTGACCAGCAAGAATGCTGGAAACCAGGATACACATCAGGTAACTAAGCATAGCGCTGCGCTTAGTTACCCGATGTATACCCTGGTTACCATGTCCCAGCGTGTATTGTGCAGCGCTGGGCATCGGCTGGGAGGTCATTGATCGTTCGTCTCCCGCTGTCACACATGCCAATGGTGGCCACCCAGCGGGAGACCAAGGATCAAAAAACAGCCCTGGCCATTCCGCAACAATCAGCGTCACAAGTTGCAGCAACATCGTTAACGATGCTGACAAGTGTAAACCGGCTTTAAAACCGGCTTCAGACCATGGTTTTTCAGGTCTGGGCCTGTCCGGTGTGAACCGGAAAGAACCGGATTTGATTTTGCCCCCATGTATTCCTATGGGCGCCAGATCGCACCGATACCAACAAAAAATTGGACCAGTTCCTGGACTCCTGATGCTGAAGAGTGTCAGCTCTGAAATGCAGCCGCACCCGTTCAGCATCATGGACAGAGCAGCATTTCAGAGCTGGTGCTGCCGTTCGGCACCGTGGAGAGCTCCACAGCTGAAATTTCAGCACTGCAGCCAGCTCCCCTTCACCCATGGTGCTGAAATTTCAGCACTGGACAGCAGCAGAGACGCGCACAAACGATTCCTGCGCAAAACAGGATTGAAGGGTATATTTGCCCTCAGTTGTGTGCATCCTGCAAAACACCGGACACAACCTGACAGCTCCAAACCATTGTGTGAAGCCAGCGTATGTGCTCACAGCATTTTTATTTTTCAGGCAGATCAGCTCTGTGTCCCGCCTGAAAAAGCGACGATTGCTAAAAGGAATACACTACAATGTAAAAGGGACTTGCTGGTCATATGTTGAGTCTTTTTCACCGCTTCAGGTTTCCAAAGACACGTTCACTGAGCGGTAAATAGATCACTGGGGGGGTATATAAGGCATTGGGGGGTATCTAAGGCACTGGGGTGTGTATAGAGCACTAGGGGGTATATAGAGCAATAGAGTAGTATATAAGGCACTGGGGGGCATATAGAGCACTGGGGGGGTATATAGAGAGCACTGGGGTGTGTATTTATACAGCACTGGTGGGTGCATATATAGAGCACTGGGGGGTATACATAGAGCACTGGGGTGGGCAAAAAGCAGATGTATCCAAAAACACATCCAGATTTTTTCTCCCTCTCTTTAATGTGTTGCTGGATGCATTGTCACCTTTTTGCTTATCTCCTTGCTGCTGACACATTCCTCAGCCTTCAGCCTGGGAACTTTGTAATTGAAAGCTAATAGAAAAAAAAACTTTATCCCCCCACACTTGTACTGACCTGGGAGGTGGAAAGAATAAGACAACAGACACCTGATGACTGCAGGAGCCGATTGAATTCTCATTCCCTGCCACTGCTGCACGTCGGACATTAATATTCTGTGCACCTCGGAAGAATTAAAGGGCCCGCAGTAAAAAAACAGGCAAAGTGATGCGGGCCACACCGGATGACTTGGCGGGCCGGATGTTCCCCACCCCTGCTATAGGCCAAAGGGACTTTTGGGACTTCATAGGCTTCAGGGTCCCGTTGCGATTGCAACGCCTGCACCTATTGTAGTTACACCTCTAGGCAGGAGACTTACATTAAAGCACCACTCCAGTACTAAAACTTAAAAAAAGATTAGAGTGGTGGTTTATTTTTTGTAAAAAGTAGTTTATCTATCTACAGCTCCAGCTAAATTGCGTATTAAGGAACAGGATTTTGATCATGTTGCATCTGCAGGATAGACCATCAGGGATCTCTCCAAATTAGCTTACTTTTCTTTTGCAAAAATCACAACTTTTTTTGGTGATTTATTTCCATATATTAAATAGTCAGTGAGAGTGTTGTATTGGGCTGGTAATAATGTGATAAGTTTATGGGCACGTGAGAAACTTGAAGCTGATGTCCTAGCAGTTATGTGAGGAATGAGGTTGCTCTCTTTGCTTTTACTGTGAATCTAAAGAATTGCTAAGTAACGTGAAATATTATCAACGACAAGATGGCAACTCACCAAGTTCAAGCTAAAAAAGGACAGTTCACAAAGCAGCTCCAGTCACAATTAGTACAGTACTTTATATTAGATTAATGCTAGAATTTACTAGGGAAAAATCTAAGTAGTAATATAGTAGTTTAAGGCTAGGGCCATACTTAGGAGTTTTGCTGATCCAATAACTGCAGAGGCATTCGCTTTTAGCAGCTATTACGCAGCAAAAGCATTGTAATACCTGCGTTTTTTTTTTTTTAAACCGTCTTTATTAAAAGAAATTCAAGGTAGACATACATATCCAAAATGAAAACCAAAAGGGAAATAAAAGAAAATACAGTATGTCAGTAAATTAGACAGTACATTTTAAGAGTAACTCCTCTACCCCCCCTCCCTTCCCATTTTCCTCTTACCAGGGCATGCACAAAAAAACCTTGTGTTAGAACTTTACTCGACCTCAAAAAGAATTCTGCCAGCAATTTGCTCCTTCATGAACCAATCTGTAAATTGGAAACAGTCATGCACCGCCAAGTGCATGGATAGTGGCTGGTTATTAATAAAAGAAGACCATATAAGAACAAAAGTGTTTAGTGAGTTTTTCTTTGTTAAGTAGGGACTCTATCCAGACCATTTTAAAGAGGTAGGCTACTGTGGCGCCTCTATGGCAAGGCGCCACAGAGAGGTACTGCACCCCAAACAGAAGGTGTAGTGCCTCCGTAGTCATGGATTTGGGGTTTCTCACAGAGTCTGTCATAAGCGCCCATACAATAGGCCACCTTAGGACAGGGGACCGTATATTCAGTAGGTCCCAGGGGGTGGAGCTTAGAGTAGAGTGGGATACTTAGAGTGACAGTTAGTCAGTGAGGAGGAGAACGGTGCTGAGGAGGCAGCAAGGACGGACGTCAGGAGACTGCGTCCGTGATAGGAGGGCACCTCTTTGGAGAGAGGTGACCCAGACACCGAAGGGGACAATCCAGGAACGGTTCGAGCCGGTTAGGGAGTCCGGGGTTGTTACTGGCATACCGGAGCCGAGGCAGTCAGTTGGTCTATCCCTGACTGCAAACCGACATAAGAAAGCCATAGCGCCACTGAACTAAATCCCTACCTCTGTCCCAAATTGGGTCCAGGACACTTTAGGGAAAGGACCGAATTCTGGTGGCGGGAGGATTAGCTTGTGTCGCTCTCGTCCGTACCGGTAAGGAACCGACTGTACCTAACAGTAACAGACCAGGGGACTGGCGAAAGGGCTCTTAAGTGTGGTTAAAGAGAGTTAAAGAGGAACCCAGACCCAGAAAGCTATTGCAAAGACACCACCGACAGACTCTGCAAAGTTACCTCAAAATCTGTGGCTACGTCCCTGCTAAACCAGACAGTACTGTGTACTTTAACATCGAGACCGTGACGTCTGTGGATGGTGGGGATGCTGTTGGCCGATTATTGATTCCAATAGACCACGATTTACAGGAGGCATAAAATCTGTAGATATGCCACCAATTACACCCGGGAACAACATCGATCTCTTTGCCGAGTTGGTAGACCGTGACGTTAAGTCCTTGATCTATCCTGATCCACATAAAAACCTCTCTGAAGCAGAAAGGATCGCGCTTTCACTAATGAAGGGGTGGCGGGATGTCATTTTCCGCAAAGCGGACAAGGGGGGTAGCATTGTGGTACTAGATAGGGAAGCGTATATAGCTGAAGCAGAACGACAGCTGAGGAATGCAGCTACATACATGCCTGTAAGATACGACCCTACTGAAGGCTATAAGAGTAAATTGAGATCACTATTGCGTAAATATGTAGAGCGTAATGTCATTTCAAAGAACCAGGCTGAAAAACTCTTCCCCGAGTACCCAACTAGACCACACTGGTACTACCTCCCCAAAGTACATAAATGCATTTCTTCCCCCCCGGGTAGGCCCATTGTATCCGCCATAGGGTCCTTAACTGAACCACTCTCTAAATACATTGACTGGTTTCTTCATCCTTTCATGGTAAATTTGCCATGTCTGGTGAAGGATACCAATGATCTGTTGAAAAGAGTTGACCTGATCGAATGGCAGGAGGGCCATCATTTGGTTTCCATCGATATTGAAAGCCTGTATACCCATATACCGCAGGGCTTGGGAGTAGAGGTTATTCGGAAGATCCTGGAAAGACAGAAAGTAGACCCACTCGTGAGAGAATTTGTGTGCGAATCCCTGGCCTTCATACTACAGCATAATGCTTTCACTTTTTTAGGCCAGTGGTTCGCACAGTTGACCGGAACAGCAATGGGCACGCCAGTTGCGTGTACCTTCGCTAATTTGTTTCTATCTGCTTTTGAGGAGGATTACATCCATTCCTAAGTTAATCCCTACCTTAAATACATCAAACAGTATGTGCGTTACGTCGATAATGTATTGATGGTTTGGGATGGGGATGAGGCTACATTTAATGATTTTATTCTGCATCTCAATGAGACAAATACTTATAATATGCTATTTACAGCAGTATTTGGAGGTTCTAAACTGGAGTTTTCAAATGTACAGTTGGAGATCAGCGGGGGGTCCTTAGTGAGGTCTGTCCACAAGAAGGCGACTGCAACCAACTCCCTACTCCACTACAATAGCGCACACCCGCTACACACCAAGACGGGATTACCTTATAGCCAGTTTTTGAGACTATTTAGGATTAATAACACAGAGGGAGGATGGCAGGCACAAGCAGATGAGCTAGAGCAGAATTTGTTACATCGGGGATACCCAAAATCAATCTTAAAACAAGGCGGCAGAGAGCAGTTGCTCAAAGATCACAGGGTGAGGGCGAAGCGAATGTGGCGACGGTTAGCTCTGGCAAGAAGTTTTACTTCAGCTTTAGACATGGCCCCATGTTCAAAACAATCATGGCCGCCATCAAACGCCACTGGCACGTCATTGCCACTGATAGATATATCGCTAAAACCGGCACCCCTAGGTCCGTTGTGACCTATAGGCGCTGTAGGAATCTGGGGGATATGTTGGTGCAAAAACGTTTAAAGTCTTTCTCTAGCACAAGTACATGGCTATCCTCCACCCCAATTAAGGGGAATTTTAAGTGCCTCCACTGTAACTGGTGTAAGTATTATCTGTCTAGCTCATGTATGAGGATCGGAGGAGTTGATCATGCGGCGCCTTCTTTTTTCAATTGCAGGAGCAGTTGGGTTATATATGCGATCTTCTGCCCCTGCAATAGGTTTTATTTGGGGAAAACCATACGCCCACTGTTCCATCGTTTCCGCGAGCATTATAATTCTATCTTATCGGGTAAAGGGTCACCGAGACTGATTGAGCATATGCGGGAACTTCACGGGGGAAACCCTGAGCTGTTACGTTTCGCCTGTGTTCAAAAGGTCGTCCGGGTGAGAGAGGGGGTAATGTTCATAGGCAATTGCTGAGGGCAGAAGCGAGATGGATCCTGAATACGGATGCCCAAGGAGCTTTGGGCCTTAACGATAAGTTAGATCTCGCTGTGTTCTTGTGACTTGTTATTCTTATGCCCACGTGTTGCTCCGCTGCGCCCACCCTCTGTTGTATTTGCATACAGGCGCAGGTGTAGACATATTGGCTTGTTGAGTATTTGCACGCATGGTTTTATGTTAGCTTGCGCCCTTCGTATAATCATGGTTTGTAAAAAACTCTATGTACCATTACTAGACCCGTCTCACTTAGCCTTGCCATGCACATTTATGCTTAAATTCTTTCAGGTACTCTCCGGCTAGGTTGCTGTGGCGATGCGGCGTTTTGCCCCTGCTGATACGAAGGGGCTATGCGCTGGTGACAGGAGGATGATATGATTGACATATTATTTTGTATATTTTGTATTTGTATTTTTATTTCCTACAGCTGGTGTCTTTGTTTCTCAGCATGTACATTATGTTCATGTTTTCCCCAGTTTGTGTAGTACAGCGATATGATCGCTTTTCTGATGTGCTGTGCTCCCCCGCCTTCTGGTAGAAGGTTTGAGTATTTACTCATGTACCGGGGTTATTATAAATTTTTCTCCCCGATCCCTATAGCGGTATTTTTTTTTTTTTTCCTTTGCCGCTGTCACAGTAACAGTAGCCTTGAGGGTGCTTGATTAAGTCCGCGTGCGGAACTCTGCTCTAGGTGCCTTTGGTTTGTATGATATAATTCTGCTTTTATTTTCACAGTTTTGTCGCTTTTACATGGTGTATGCACATTTTTGTTAAAGTTGGCCAATTCAAACAGGAAGCTGGCCGGCGGAAGTGAGCTATGTGACCACATGTATTTAACATGGAGGCCCACTCACTTCCGCATATCTGGACCCGTAGAAGCAACATCGTTTGCGAAACGGCGTCGTTGTCCACCGGCCCTCTGTGGTCACCTCCCTGCACCCTGTCTATCCTTGAAAATCTGGATTAAAAGACCACCCTGCACATACCGGTGAGTGCTGTCTTTTTCTTCAAATCGCTGTATAACGTCCTGGTGCTTTGGATGTGCACCACCAAAGGGGAACCCGCCAGGGATGATATCCCGGAACATGATTGTTGATACCGCTTAGTGCCCTGAATTTTCTTTTTTCTGGATGTACTTTAACATCTGCCCGGTACCAGTAAAGAAACGTTTGAGTTGAAGTGGTGTCTGTCCTCCTTTCCTCCGTTGCCCCGAGGGCTCCCACAGCATCAAAGAGGTGATGACAACTACTCCCCTTATCTATCCCACTGCCCTGAGGTAAAGCTCCACATGTGGGGAGCTGTACTACTCTGAGCTGCACCTCCATCACCTCAGCGGACAGCCACAGCGCTGGTATCCACGTTACCAGGTAGCACAGGGGGCGTCACATTACCATTTCCCCATCCATCATCATCAGCCCCCACCATCTCCACCATTGAGGGTCCAGGGCACGGAACTGGGAACCAACCAGCCGTGATCCCCACTGAGGTAACAACCTGTCCCGGTATCAGAGTATCTCCTACCCTGTCGACCGACTCACTACCTTTTTACTAATCAAACTAAGGGTAGGATTTGCGTCCTGCGCCCAGAGCTGTAAGTTACCATTGCGGGTGGCTGCCGCCCAGGCGAATAGAGTGCGGCGCTGATGGGCAGGAAGTCTAACTAGCTGTTCTTGTGGAAGAATATTGATGATGGCCCACTCTGGAGAGCGGGAAATAGAAAGATCAAAGGTACTAGTGAGATGTTGTGAAAGTGCACAGCAGTCTTCCTTTGTCCTCAGGCAATCCCAGAGACAGTGGAAAGTGTCAGCCGGGAAATGCTCACATTTAGGGCAAAGATAGTCACCAGAAGGGGACATCCTACACTTAACAGCTGGGGAAATATATACTCTATGAAAGATCATGAGCACCATGGTTTTGTAAATATTGTATGTTAACATGGACATGATACGTAGACAAAAACACAAAAATATATAAATGCAAACGAAGTCAGGTAACCCGAGAGGATGCCCTGGAAATGCACTCCATAGCTTCAAAAGCCTTGTCTGGATCATCAAAGAACACCGGTTTTCCATGAAGTACCACCCGGAGTACAAGCAGGATACAAAAGGGCAAAGCAGATGTCCTTGTCATGTAGCAGCTTACAGACTGATGAAAAAGCAAGGCGCTTGGTTGCCACTGAAAAAGAGAAGTCCTGGAACAGGTCATGAAGCAATGACCTTCATACCGTGAAGAGGATAACGCTTGGAGCAACTGCATTTTGTCCTGGTAGTTGAGCAATTTAAAGATGACAGTGTGTGGGCAGGCATCTGTGGGTTCTTTCCACCACCATGGAACCATGAAGTTCGGGCAGATTGAGCACCCTTGGGAGCTAAGAAGAGGTGGGATGATGGAGATCTTTCACTGACTCAGGGACGTTAATGATCTGAAGATTATGTTGCTGACTTCGATTTTCCAAGTCATCGAATTTTCCATGAATCTGCTCCACAATTTGAGTGCTCTCCTCCAATTGAAATTATTAAGACTACATGGTGTCCTCCAAGTTAGAGATCCTCTGCCGCTGAGATTTTGTTGGTGTGGTCTGTCAGCTGAGACGTGATTAGCTCCAAGGAAGATTGAAATGTCTGAAGTCTAGTATCAATCGCTGGCATGAACATCGTCATGATAGAAGTGGCTAGTGGATAGAAGTAGGATTGTAGAGATGCCTGCGACATGACGATGTTATAGTCTGTTGCTTTAGGGGAGATCAAGAAACCTGAGCCCTAGTTTTAATAGATTTGGAGGTCTAATTAGCTAATGGTTATTACCAGATTTGAGGGGGCATATAGCTGTGTGATACCAAAAGAACCAGTTGTGTGTCTGCTGGGATATGTTGACAACACCTTGACAGTAGCTATTGCTAGACTTTTATATATAGCCAGAAAACTCATTGCTAGATATAAGATCAGAGAGGAGCCACCATCCAGGAGTGAATTCCTAGCACAGGCTATCTACATTTCCCAGATGGAAAAAGGGATATATCATAAAAGAGGGAAATCCAACATGTATGAGAAAATGTGGTCTCCATGGCTGGATTATGGAACGTGGGGATAGGGTCTGACTGGATAGATTCTGGAACAATATGTGGGTAACGGGCATAAGAAACACGATTCTGTGGCACTCATTTAGTGTAAATCTTTATTGAAATAATTGAATTGAAGTAATATTTGCTGTCTATGGGATGAGGGAGAGGGTGGGGGGGAGGGGAAGCTTGTTCTCAATGAAAATGCATATATTGTTCATGAATACTTGTTCACCTTGGTTTATTAATAAAAAATATCTCATTCAAAAGAAAAACCTCGGTGGTGTGCCTGTCCTGGCCTCTCTCTGTCCTTGGTCTCCGTTCTTCAGCACCTGTGCTTGACAGCGCCTCTGCACGCAGACCCCTAATCCGGCAGCCTCGGGTGTTAGTGGGTGACTGGTACCTTGTCCCTGGACCCTTGTCCTGCTGCTTTCTCTGATAATACGCCAGATGTGTGAGCCACAGCTCCTATGAAGCTCGTAGCCTCCAGTTCAGCGGTTTGGTATTAGACTCCCATGCCGCGTTTAGGTCCGGTCCCTGTTTTTAGACCACAACCCCTCCGTCTGGTATTACTAGTCCCGGATTCGGGCGCACGGGCAACTTCAGCTCTGCTGGTGCCCCTAGGGTTCCTACCTCCCACTTTCCCAGGACGAGTGCAGCACAGCTCAAGTCCCCTTCTCTGCAGTTTAGCTGTTCTCTCCTCCTCACTCAATTTGACTTCTACACTCTCTCAGCTCTGCATGCTAGCTGTTTACTGTTCCACTCCAAACTCAAATGGACTTACTACTTCTACATCCCACCCACACTTTTCTACCCCTGTTGTTCCACTGGGCCCTACCCCCGGGTTATTGCCCATGGTCCCCATGGGTCCTAAGTGTGTGTGCGTTGAGGATCTTTCCACCTAAAATTCACATCTCCTGACTACTGGATATCCACAACCTGGCTTGGGTGCAGTACCCCTTGTGGCGTCCCGACTGGTGGGGCACCACATATACCCAACAGAGATATTGATGGATATCCCCACCTCACGCATGCCATGGCTAACATCCCAATCCAAACACACCTTGGCAATGAGCATTGCAGGCTTAATTCCTCCAATCCCAGAGATAGTGAGATTCTTAATTGAACCTAGACCTCTGTGTACACAAGCTCGGGCCATGCCAGAGTAATGTGAGCCCATGTATCCCGGTGTCCCATGGTCATAGCCTGGCCAACTGTGATGGGCAGGAGAGGATGCAAAAGAGTACACAGATATTGCAGCAGGGGATCACAGATGATTTTTTCTGTGAGGTAAAACATTATTTTTAGTGAGGTAAGTCATGTTTTTAAACAGGTAGGGAAATGTTTTGCCTCACAGAAAGCAGAATCTGTGATGCCATGCTGTCTTATCTGTGAACTCTTTAATCTCATCCCATGCCCATGAGATGTGGCATGGTCAGACCATGACCCTGCACGGTCAGACACGGCATATCTTATATATGATTATTTCAGAATAGGAACATTTTTTAACATTCTAATTGTGGAAATTATTTTTATTCGAATATCTATTGATAAAAATGTACAGGTACGTTGTATGTGAAACAACCTCTTTATGAACTAGCTATGTGGATTTGTTAGTTTTCTGTAGATACGCTATATTTGATGGACAGTGGTAAAATGTAGGTACATTTAAAGTCTGGTTCAGTCGGGTCAGGCTGACAGTACCAGTACATTTCAAAGTTAATGTTACAAATGGTGTGATTATATTTATGCCTCTAAATCTCCGCTGTTTAGCTTCTATGTCTTCTTACTGAGATGTGTTGCTGCGTTTCTCAGGGAGTAGAGCTGAGATGTTCAGACAAAATTTAGAGATAAACTAGGATCATTTGTTGTGATGTGCAAACAGGATAATATGATTACATGCAATCAATTCTGCATTGTTTACCGCACCATTTATTCATAAAAACAGTCTTTCCATATAAAGCCATATCCTAGTATGTACTTTTGTAAGTGAATATCATAAATCAGACAATCTGTCTAGTTACTGTAAACAAGGTTGATCTTAAAATGCATCAGAGACCAGTATTTCTAGAAAGATGTCACTGTTATAATGAACTTAATATAAGCAGTAAGGTTTTGTGAGGTGAGAGCTTTGGCAGAGACTAATAGTACAAACTATGAGAACTACTATCCCTGCCTTCTCCATTCTTCTCTACTTTTACCAGAGGTTTAGTTTTGCAGGATTTTTTTTGTATTGCCTAGAATCTATCCTGTACTGTTTTCCCTGTTCAGTATCTAACAAAAAAACATTACTGAAGAGTGGCGTAAAACTGTTGGGACCCCAGTGAAGTCAGATCATAACCTCTTTTATAGAAAACTTTTGTAGTTTGAATAGTGTAAAACCACAGATCCTAGTATGGTATAGTGGAATGGAATGGTGGGCCCCTACTTCAATGTCATTAGGTTCGGTATACCCTGTATAATCAATACCTAACTAAATTCACATATAATTTTCTCCAGCTCTATAGTTCAGCCTGTGAAGAACTGAGAAACTGGCTTGGTGGAAATGTAGAAATGATGGCAGGAAGTTAGTGGTTAGCAGGGCGTGATCAGCTTAGGTAGTAGGTATGGTTTAGTGTTGGTGGGTGACCCATCGTTTCCCGAAGGAATAAGTGTTCATTTTTAAGTCCACATTTTTTAAGTCTCCAGGTTTTTGTGGGCCCCGGACGAAACAGTCTCAGTGGGCCACACATATCATGATTCATGATTGTAGGATGTATATATAATATAGAGGCTGATATAGAACTTATGATATTATATAGAGGCCATTCCCACTGCCCTATACAGAAACAGCATTTGGATTTATCTTCATTGGGAAAAAAGCAGAATATTAGATTGATTGATTAATTGATTGATTTTAGCAAGGAATGCCAGCTGATTCCACGCTGAAATCCACATCTACATTTCAAAGTGTGAACAACCCTGCCGTCATATGCCCCATGTATAGCATCCCTGCCATCATATACCCCATGTACAGCATCCCAGACATCATATACCCCATATACAGCATCCCTGCCTTCATATACCACATGTACAGCATCCCTGCCCTCATATACCCAATGCACAACACCCCTCCCATACACTGTGTGAAGCATTATTAGGCAAATTAGTATTTTGATCATGATACTTTTTATACATGTTGTCCTACTCACCCACTAAAGATGCCTTTTACTTGTTGTGATTTCACAATAATAAAGCAAGTACGTCCACTGGAACAGGTGCCGGCTAATCTTCTTTCCTGATTCTTGGATCCTGGGTGGTGGCCGGCCACCGTTGTGCACCTGACCGGTTCTAACTACAAGCAGGAGGGGTGAGCTTTTCCCATTCCCCATTTCCTTTCTCAACATGTCCTACTCCAAGCTGTGTAGGCTTGAGAACCAACTACCAATTAAGTAAATCAGGTGATGTGCATCTCTGTAATGAGGAGGGGTATGGTCTGTCTAATGACATCAACACCCTATATAAGGTGTGCTTAATTATTAGGCAACTTCCTGTCCTTTGGCAAAATGGGTCAGAAGAGAGATTTGACGGACTCTGAAAAGTCCAAAATTGTGAGATGTCTTGCAGAGGGATGCAGCAGTCTTGAAATTCCCAAACTTTTGAAGCGTGATCACCGAACAATCAAGCGTTTCATGGCAAATAGCCAACAGGGTTGCAAGAAGCGTGTTGGGCAAAAAAGGCGCAAAATAACTGCCCATGAATTGAGGAAAATCAAGCGTGAAGCTGCCAAGATGCCATTTGCCACCAGTTTTGCAATATTTCAGAGCTGCACCGTTACTGGAGTATCAAAAAGCACAAGGTGTGCCATACTCAGGGACATGGCCAAAGTAAGAAAGTCTGAAAAACGACCACCTTTGAACATGAAACGTATGATAATACGCCAAGACTGGGCCAAGAAATATCTTAAGGCTGATTTTTCAAAGGTTTTATGGACTGATGAAATGAGAGTGACCCTTAATGGGCCAGATGGATGGGTCAGAGGCTGGATCAGTAAAGGGCAGAGAGCTCCACTCCGACTCAGAATCCAGCAAGGTGGAGGTGGGGTACTGGTATGAGCTGGTATCATCAAAGATGAACTTGTGGGACCTTTTCGGGTTGAGGATGGAGTGAAGCTCAACTTCTAGACCTACTGCCAGTTTCTGGAAGACAATTTCTTCAAGCAGTGGTACAGGAAGAAATCGGTATAGTTCAAGAAAAACATGATTTTCATGCAGGACAAAGCTCCATCACATGCATCCAACTACTCCACAGGGTGGCTGGCCAGTAAAGGTCTAAAAGAAGAAAAAATAATGACATGGCCCCCTTGTTCACCTGATCTGAACCCCATAGAGAACCTGTAGTCCCTCATAAAATGTGAGATCTACAGGGAGGGAAAACAGTACACCTCTCGGAACAGTGCCTGGGAGGCTGTGGTGGGTGCTGCACGCAATGTTGATCGTAAACAGATCAAGCAACTAACAGAATCTATGGATGGAAGGATGTTGAGTGTCATCATAAAGAAAGGTGGCTATATTGGCCACTATTTTTTGGGGGTTTTGTTTTTGCATGTCAGAAATGTTTATTTCTAAATTTTGTGCAGTTATATTGGTTTACTTGGTGGAAATAAACAAGTGAGATGGGAGTATATTAGGTTTTTATTAAGTTGCCTAATAATTCTGCACAGTAATAGTTACCTGCACATACAGATATCCTCCTAAGATAGCCAAATCTATAAAAAAAAAAAACACTCTAAGGCTGAGGTCACACATAGAAATCCGTTTTTTGGAAGTGATTTCCATGACCAATCCGGGTTTTTTTGGGTGCTTTTTGAGCCTCTTGTACCCCTGAACGTTTTTGGACTTAGTCATTTTTTACCAAAATTCTCAAAAAACGGATCCGTTTTTCCATAGGGCCCATGTTAAAATTTTTTTTTTTAAAAATGGACCCCAAAAACGTTGCTAGCAAAGTTTTTGGCTCAAAAACGTACATAGCAATGTTTTTAGGTGCAGAAAAAAACGGACAGGTTGTTTATTACATCCAATCCGTTTTTCTATCAGTTTTTTGGACTTAGAAAAAAAAAAGGCAAAAATGAAGCCAAAAACGGACCAAGGGCTTATGTGTGACCCCAGCCTAACTTCCAAAAATATTAAGCTTTGATATTTGAGTCTTTTGGGTTGATTGAGAACATAGTTGTTGATCAATAATAAAAATAATCCTCTGCAACTTGCCTAATAATTCTGCACACAGTGTATATATCCCATGTACAGCATCCCTGCCCTCATATACCCCATCTCTGCCCTCATATACCCCATGTACTGCATCCCTGCTCTCATATACCCCATGCACAGCATCCCAGACCTCATATACTCCATGTAAAGCAGCTCTGCCCTCATATAGCCCATGTACAGTATTACGGTCCTCATATACCCCATGTACAACACTCCTGCCCTCATATGCCTCATATACAGCATACCTACCTTCATATACTCCATGTACAGCATCCCTGCGCACATATACCCCATATACAGCATCCCCACCCTCATATATCCCATGTTAGCATCCCTGTCCTCATATACTCATGTACAGCATCCCTGCCTGCATCCCCATCATGGCCCCATTCTGGTATACATAGTCCCCCATCCTGGGACATATCTTCCCCATCCTGATGTATGTGTTGTCCATCCTGGTATATATCTCCCCTATCCTGGTATAGATGGTCCTACATTCTAGGCCTATCCTGGTATAAATGACCCCCATTCTGGTATATATGTCCCCATCCTGGTATATATGGCCCCCATCCTAGTATATATCTCCCCTATCATGGTATATATCTGCCCTATCCTGGTATATATGTCCCCATCCTAGTATATGTTCCCATCTTGGCTGCATCCTGGTAAATATAATCCCCCATCACGCCACACACAGGGAAAAAAACAAATGATAATACTCACATTCTCTCGGCTCCCCCATGTCCTCCTCAGATAATGTAATGGTCCCTGCCTCATCCATGATGCAAACTCCATGCTTCTCCTTCTTGCCTGCAGCAGTGTGATGATGAACTCATCACACTGCTGAAGTCGACCAAGGATGAAGCGCCAATGCCCCTTATGCCACCACATGGCTAATTTGCATGTTATGCACCTGAAGCACATTGCATGCAAATTAGCCATGTGGTAGCGTGCACTCAGCCACTGCTGGGCTGTCCCTGACTAAGAGTAGGTCCCCCCAGCTGTCCAGGGCCTTGGTATGTGCCCTGCACGTGGTCATGGAGTAATAGATGTGGGCGTCTGAGGGTAAAACCGCCATGCGGGAAGGTGCAGGGTGAGGTGAAAACCCCCACTTGCACGATCAATTATAGTGTGCGAATGGCTACCCCACCAAGTCCACTAACTTAGCTGGTCATGCCCACTAGTTTGCTTTAAATATACACCCCTCACGTCTGGGTGTCTTACACCCAGAATTCTGCTTCTATCATAAACAACTCAATGACCAAGAGGATTTAAAAGTTAGTATTTATTTCTTTTACGAAAGGAAATGCTGGGCCATGCCCACCATTGTTAAATCACATCTACTGCCAAAGCTGGTACGCCCACAAACCTCTGGCCGTCATTTCTTCATATATGCTGATTATTAAATAACTAGCTGTGAGCCCGATGCAAATGCATCGGGTGTCTAGAATATGTTTATTGTTTTTTTAAAGATTTTTAAATAATAATCGCATCATCAATAGCAATAATATTAGCAATAGCATTATTATTAGCAGTAATAGCAGTATTAATAGCATTATTAGCAGTATTATAGCATATAACATAAGCATTATGCATATTATAGCATTAGGCAGTATTAATAGGAGTAATAGCATTACAAATAGCATTAATAGCATTAGTATGTGCATTAATAGCATTAATAATAGCATTAATAGCATAAATGATAGCATTAATAGCATAAATAATAGTATTAATAGCATTAGTAATTAGCATTAATAATTAATAGCATTAATAGCAATATTATTTGCATTAATAGCATTATTATTACCATTAATAGCATAATTATTAGCATTAACAGCATTATTATTAGCATTAATAGCATTATTAATAGCAATAATAGTACTAATAATAGTATTATTATTAGTATTATTAGCATTATTACCATAAATAGCATTAATAATAGCGTTAATAGCATTATTATGAGGAGTAATAGCATTATTAGCATTAATAACATTATTAATAGCATTAATAGAATTAAAAATAGCATTAATAGCATTATATTAATAGCATGATTATTAGCCTTAATAGCATTAATAGCATTAATATTAGCATTAATAGTACAATTAATAAAAACATTATTAATACATTAATAGCATTAATAATAGAATTAATAGCATAAATAATCACATTAATAGCATTATATTAGCATAAAGAGCATTAATAGCAATATTATTAGCATTAATATCATTTTGAATAGCATAAATAGCATGATTATTAGCCTTAATAGCATTATTAATAGCATTAATAGGATTATTATTAGCATTATTAGCATTAATATTAGCATTAATAGCATAATTATTAGCATTAATAGCATTATTATTAGCAGTAATAGCATTATTATTAGCATTAATAGCATTATTAATAGCAATTAATAGATTAATAATAGAAATGATAATATTAGCATTAATAACATTAATAGCATTATTAATAGCATGAATAGCATGATTATTAGCCTTAATAGCATTAATAATAGCATTATTATTAGCATTATTAGCATTAATATTACCATTAATAGCATAATTATTAGCATTAGTAGCATTATTATTAGCACTAATAGCATTATTAATAGCAGTATTAGCATTAATAATAGCATTAATAGCATTATTAATAGCATTAATAGCATGATTATTAGCCTTAATAGTATTAATAATATCATTAATAGCATTATTATTAGCATTATTAGCATTAATATTAGCATTAATAGCATAATTAGTAGCATTTATAGTATTATTATTAGCAGTAATAGCATTAATAGCATTAATATTACCATTAATAGCATTAATAGCATAATAGCATTAATTAGCATAATTAATAGCATTAATAGCATTATTAATTGCAAGAATAGCATTATTAATAGCATTAATAGCATTATGAATAGCATTAATACCATAAATAATAGCATTAATAGCATAAATAATAGCATTAATAAAATTAATAGCAATATTATTAGCATTAATAGCATTAAGAATAGCATTAATAGCATGATTATTAGCCTTAATAGCATTAATATTAGCATTAATAGCATTTATTAATTTAGCATAAATAATAGAATTAATAGCATAAATAATTGCATTAATAGCATTAGTATTAGCATAAAGAGCATTAATAGCAATATTATTAGCATTAATAGCATTTTGAATAGCATAAATAACATGATTATTAGCCTTAATAGCATTAATAATAGCACAAATAGCATTATTATTAGCATTATTAGCATTAATAGCATAATTATTAGCATTAATAGCATTATTAGCATTAATAGCATTAATAATAGCATTAATAACATGATTAATAGCATTAGTAGTAGCATTAATAGCAATATTAATAGCATTATTAGCATTATTATTAGCATTAACAGCATTATTATTAGCATTAATAGCATTAATAATAGCATTAATAACATTATTAATAGCATTAATAGCATTATTGGTAGCATTAATAGCAGTATTAATAGCATTATTAGCAGTATTATTAGCATTAATATTATTATTAATAGCATTAATAGCATTAATAACATTATTAATATCATGAATAGCATTATTAGTAGCATTAATAGCAGTATTAATAGCATTAATATCATTATTATTAGCATTTTTATTTTATAGCTGTGAGCTGTAGAATATTTTTAAATTTTTTTTAAGATTTTCGCGGTCGCACTTGCCGCAAGTGCAAAACCGCACTTGCCGCACCTGCAAAACCACACTTGCCGCACCTGCCGCAAGTCCCCCTATACTTTCTATGGAGATTACCGCAACCCGCGCCGCAAGTGTAACCGCATCTGCCTGCTGCATAAGCGTTACACTTGCGGCGCGGTTGCGGTAATCCCCATAGAAAGTATAGGGGGACTTGCGGCAGGTGCGGCAAATGCGTTTTTGCACTTGCGGCAGGTGCGGTTTTTTTCGCGGCCGCACTTGCCGCAAGTGCAAAACCGCACTTGCCGCACCTGCCGCAAGTCCCCCTATACTTTCTATGGGGATTACCGCAACCGCGCCGCAAGTGTAACCGCATCTGCCGCGTTTGCCGCATAACCGTTACACTTGCGGCGCGGTTGCGGTAATCCCCATAGAAAGTATAGGGGGACTTGCGGCAGGTGCGGCGGCTCAGGCAGCGACTCGCAATGGCCTCGCGGCCATTGCTCGCGCTACACAGCGACTCGCAATGGATCCCCATAGAAAGTATAGGGGGACTTGCGGCAGGTGCGGCGGCTGAGGCAGCGACTCGCAATGGCCTCGCGGCCATTGCTCGCGCTACCTCAGCGGTAAATCGCTAACTTTGTAGCCGAGCCTCTGGTTCGATTTTCGCCCAGCGACTCGCAATGCCCGCTTCGCGGCCATTGCTCGCGCGTGGTGACGTCACAGAGTGACAAAGCCACGGTCTTTTTGGGGTCCGACACGGAAGTGCCTACGGCAATTATATAGTAGATAACCTTTAATAAAGATATAATAAAACCTACGAACAGTTCTAACCTATAAAATGTTGCCTGTCTAAAGTTTGCTAAGGATAACAAAAAAGGATATTAAACTGAGTACTCCCAAGAAAGTTACAGGAGCCTAAGGCCAGGGTCACACTTGCGTTTTTTTCATGAGTTTTTGGAGACCAAAAACCATGTAAAAACGCACCCATAGCCCCCATGTTAAAAAATGCATGCCCTAATAGCAAAAACGCATGTCTAAATAGCAAAAACGCATGTGTGACAGTACCATGCGTTTTTGTGTGCGTTTTTGCTATTATGTGATTGGCATTGTTCACACACAATTTGCATTTTTTTTAGCACTCCTAAAACCACATGCGTTTTTTTAAGAGTGCCAAAAAATGTCCCTTGTGTGTCTGAAAGGATTAGAATCCTATTTGGACTTTGTCATTTTTTCCTCAAAAACGCAGGCAACAATGCTAGCGTTAACGCAGGGTGCATGAATGTGCCATTTAAAAACGCATGCGTTTCCCATATGGCCCCATGTTATAGAAAAGCATGTGTTTTTTTAACATGGGGCCCTATGGGAAACACATGCGTTAACGCAGGTGCCTATATGTGCCCTGCGTTAACGCATGCGTTTCCCATAGGGCCCCATGTTAAAAAAGCGCATGCGTTTTTGGAAACAACCCCTGCGCTTTTTTCCAGCACCCAAAAAACGCTGCATGCAGCGTTTTTTGGACTGGGGGAAAAAACGCAAGTGGAGCTGAAAAACACATGTACACTCAAATGCACCCTGCGTTTTTTTTAACAGCCCAAAAAACTCAGAGATGGTCAAAAAAAGCTCATGTGTGTGAACAAGGCCTTTAGCTGACATCAAAAACGCATGCAAAAACGCATGTACAAATAGTACCATTTAGTGCCATCCAAAAACGCATGCGTTTTCCATAGGAAACGCATGCGTTTTTTTAACATGGGCTCCTATGGAAAATGCATGCGTTTTTAAATGGCACTAAAAGGTACTAATGTACCATGCATTTTTGCATGCGTTTTCCATAGGGGCCCATGTTAAAAAAACGCATGCGTTTTTCAAATCGCACCAAAAAATAGTGCATACACTATTTTTTGGTGCGGATTTAAAAACGCAGCCAAAAACGCAGGGAGCCATCACACACCTTGAAAAACTCATGATGACATGTAAAAACGCATGGAAAAACGCATACCAAGTGTGACCCCAGCCTAACACATAAATGAAAAAGTGTGTGAATTTAAAGGGAACCAACCACCCCCAATGACCCCCCCGGACTATTAATATCAGTCCCTACACACAGCACATACATGTGCTGCAATGATTTTTGCTAAAAAAACTGTTTTTTAAAACTAAAGATAATGATTTTTAAAGTTTAAACCGAATGGACGGATGGGCGGTACTTATCTGTGGCAAAAGCCGAGATATGATGCCAATCATCCTCCCGTCTCCCCTCGCAGCAGTTATGGACAGCCCTTTGTTCAGCGTCACTGCCTGGTGCACGGGCTCGCATGCCCGTGCACACGTCATCATCTACAGCCGGGAAGCGAGCGCGCGCTCTGACTTCCTGCGCTCGGCTATGGAAGACAGAGCGCGCGCTCGCTTCCCGGCTGTAGATGATGACGTGTGCACGGGCATGCGAGCCCGTGCACCAGGCAGTGACGCTGAACAAAGGGCTGTCCATAACTGCTGCGAGGGGAGACGGGAGGATGATTGGCATCATATCTCGGCTTTTGCCACAGATAAGTACCGCCCATCCGTCCATTCGGTTTAAACTTTAAAAATCATTATCTTTAGTTTTAAAAAACAGTTTTTTTAGCAAAAATCATTGCAGCACATGTATGTGCTGTGTGTAGGGACTGATATTAATAGTCCGGGGGGGTCATTGGGGGTGGTTGGTTCCCTTTAAACAGCCCCACAAAAATTGGCTTATCTCCAAATTCCTTCTCTATGGCGGCCGTCACACACACACAGATATCGTGAGCGATATCGTTAGTGAGGTGTCACACAGACAGACTCACCAGCGATGTTGAGCTGCGAGATAGCTGGTAACTATGGTACACATCGGGTTACTAGGCGCCGCGCGGCGCTTAGTAACCCGACGTTTACCATAGATACCATCTCCCAGCATAGGCTCAGCCGCTGGGAGATCGTTCATCGTGGTGTCACACACCACGATGAAGCAGATTGAACAAGCGATTATCGCTTGATATGAGCTCCGGCTCTCATATCTGCGATCTAGCGATCAAGCGATTTTACATTGCAGCGATGCACAAACGATATCGCTTAAGCGATCAAAAAGCAGATCGCTTAAACGATATCGTTCAAGATATTGCAGCGTGTGACGGCCGCCTATGCCATATAACAATTTTGCACATAAGTTCCACTAAAAGCCAGTGTTAATATACAGTATCTTATTGCAATATTGCCCTTTGATAAGTATTAGGTTAGGGTCACACTTGGGAGGTTGCATCCATTTACAGGATGCATTAATGGATCCAGTTTTTGCCTTGACATTTTTATGGCATGTTTTTTTTATTATTAACGTATGCGTTAACGCATGGTACATATATTTACTATCTGTTAACGCATGCGTTTCCCATAGACTCCTATGTTAAAAAACCAAATGCGTTTTTAAAAAAGCACCAAAAAACGTTGCAGACCATGTTTTTAGCGTAACTAGCAAAAATGCATTGCGTCAAATGCATTGCAGTTTTGCAATGCCTTTTTTGCATTGGAGTCTATGGGTACATGAACGCATGCGCTTTTACACATTTGCACATGTAAAAAATGCATCTGTCTAGCGGATGCATGACGCAAGTGTGACTCTAGCCTTAGACTATGTTTACACAGATAAGGTTTTGCTGCATTTTTGGGGTCAGGTTTTGCCTTGGTTTTATGTAAATGTATGTTTGGCTGCGGTCACACTTGCTGCAAAATTTTGAAATCCTGATCCGGTTTTGAGCTGTAAAAAAGCTCAAAACTGGATCAGGAACCGCTCCCCATAGGAGCCCATTATAGTGACTGGATTACACTACATGCAATCCTATTACTGCTTGCGGATCTGCAGCCTGCGGTAAAAATCTTGCAGGCTGCAGTTTTTGCAGCGGCTAGGGAACCGCAGTGGAGATTGCTATAATGGGCTCCTATGGGAGCCCATGCAGCTGCCGCAAGGCGTATGTGAATGCCTGCGGCAGCGGTATGCTTTGTTCATCCCTGCTGTCGCAGTGATGAACAAAGGGTTAATCTTAATAATAGCAGTGGGCAACATGTCTCTAGTGGGTGCCCACCCTCCCTAGAGACATGCTGCCACTTAAGTGGGCATGAGAGGAGTTAATGTAATCTGTATAGTATTGCCGGCTATTGTCAGCTTTGTGAATTTTATGAATTAATGCGGCGGCTCCTCACAGTAGAGGAGATACTGTACATAATGTACGTACAGTATGAGCCCCTGTCCTTGGTCCAGAAAGTTATAATATTAGGTCTATGGGCTGCGCACCGCCATAGACCTAATGTTACAACTTTCAGCATTCCGGTTTTAAGAACAGATTTGACACAAAAATGTGTCTGAAGGCAATTGCGGTTACCGCATCCGGATTTGGATGCGGTGACTGCAATTACCTTTCAAAGTGTGACCCCAGCCTTATTCTAATCCAGTGTTTTTGGTTTCCAGCAAAACCTATGTGATTCAGGCAAAAGCTGTGCGCACATATTGGTTTTAGTACTCTGCAGAAAGTTTAAACACTCCAGGTTTTGCTGCGTTTTTGGTTTCCAGCTAACCCTATGTGATTCAGGGATTAGCTGTCCACACACATTCATTTGATTTTTCTGCAGAAAGTGCAAACACCACAGGTTTTGCTGCATTTTTAAAAGAATGAGCATGCCAATTCTTTTCTGCATTTTTCTATAGTTTCTATGGCAAATCTGCAGCAAAAACGCAGCAAAACCTGGGGTGTTGACAGTTTTTGCAGAGAAATAAAACCAATGTGTGTGGACAGCTTTTCTATGAATCACATAGGTTTTGCTGGAAACCAAAAATGCAGGATTAGATTAGCATACCTTTACATAAACCCGCAGCAAAACCTGACCCTAAAACTGCAGCAAAACCTTACCTGTGTGTACTTTGCTTTACTAGAAACCCCTAAGGTTTTGCTACATTTTTGCTACAGCAAAACCTTACGTGTGTTTACACAGGTAAGGTTTTGCTGCATTTTTGGGGTCAAATTTTGCCTTGGTTTTATGCTAATGTATACCAATCTAATCCTGTGTTTGTGGTTTCCAGCAAAATATATGTAAGGCTAGGGTCACACTTGAATACAGAATTGCGTTCACCACATCCAAATCCGGATGCGTTGAACGCAATTGTCTTCCGATATTCAGCAATCCGGGAACCGGATTGCTGAAGCCGCAATCCGGTGACTGGATTGCTCAGGATGTGTAATCCTGAGCAGTCCGGTTACCGGATAGTTTGCTCATCCCTGCTGCCGCAGGGATGAGCAAACTGTTCTGTGCATTGTGTAAACTATTTATGTTATTAATGTTTGTATACTGTCTCTAGGGGGTGCCCACTCCCCCTAGAGACCTTACACCCACTCAGGTGGGCATATAATGCTATCATGACCTCTGTACAGCAGCTGCCTCCTGACAGCTGCTGTACAGTTTTAAAAATGAAAGCGTCGGGCTCCTCAGAGTGGCGCGCATACTATTGCTATTGGTATAGTATGTGCGCCGCTGTCTGAGGTCCTAAAGCCTTATACAGTAGATCTATGGGCAGCGCTGTAAGTGGCTTCAGGACCTCAGACAGCGGCGCACATGCTATACCAATAGCAATAGTATGCGTGCCGCTCTGAGGAGCCCGACACTTTCATTCATAAAACTGTACAGCAGGTGTCAGGAGGCACCTGCTGTAGAGAGGTCATGATAGCATTATATGCCCACCTGAGTGGGTGTAAGGTATCTAGGGGGAGTGGGCACCCCCTAGAGACAGTATACAAACATTTATCAATAAAATGAAAAGTTTCAAAACTGCACAGAACACTCTGCTTATCCCGGCGGCAGGCGGGATAAGCAAAGTATATGCGAGAACCGCATTGCTCAGGATTACACATCCTGAGCAATCCGGTTCCCGCATTGCGGATGTTAAAACCGCTCTGAAAACTGCAGCCTGCATGATTTTTCACGCAGGCTGCAGAGCCGGAGACGGAAATCGGATTGCTTGTGAAGCAATCCGGTTTTTAGCATAGGCTCCTATGAGGAGCGTTTCCTGCTCCGGTTTTGAGCTTTTTGAAAGCTCAAAACCGGATCAGGTTTTCTAAAAAGAAAACCTGATGTGTGACACTAGCCTAATTCAGAGATAAACTGTCCACACACATTGGTTTTCGTTCTCTATAGAAAGTGTCAACACCACAGGTCTTGCTGCGTTTTTGAAAGAATGATCATGTCATTTTTTTCTGCATTTTTGCTATAGTTTCTATGGCAAATATGCAGCAAAAACGCAGCAAAAATGCAACAAACCTCCAGCCAAGAAATTAGAAGCAAAAAACCAACCCCATGGATTTGCTACAGATTTGCTGCAGATCTGTTCGCACCAAAAACCAACAAGTCTGGACATAGACATAGGGTAGGGTCACATTGAAAACCTAAATTGCATTCACCGCATCCGGATCCGGATGCGGTGAACGCAATGCCGGGCACACACATTTTTCTTCAAAAATGTGTGGTGAATACCGCACTGCGGTCACCGGATGGCTCAGGATGTTTAATCCTGAGCCATCCGGTAACTGCAGAGTGTGCGGATCCCGGCTCAGCAAACCTAGTAAAGATTAAATAGCTGCCCTAAATGACTGTTAGAGGTCTGTAGGGGGGCTTAGACCCCCCTACAGACCGGCCGGCCACTTCCATAGTGTTCTTCAACAATGTCTCACTGTGCACGGGCGAGGAGCCCGTGCATGTCATCCAAAGTGCCCCCCCCCCGTATCACTATAGAGGGGTGCATACACCCCTCTATTACAATTATGCTTTAATTATGTCATATACAGCAATAAGTGTCCCAATCATAATGTCAGAATATATTTACATGTGTTCTGAGGCATAGCGAAGGGAATTCCATGGGCGGGGCTGTGTGCAGTAGCCTCCGCCCGCTCCTTCTTGATGGCCGCCCCCTCTGGCCGTAATCCAGTCTTGTGAGGGCGGGAACGTCGTTAAAGGGGCGTGGCTAACCGCGGCACTTAGTTAGCCACGCCCTTTTAACGACGTTCCCGCCCTCACAAGACTGGATTACGGCCAGAGGGGGCGGCCATCAAGAAGGAGCGGGCGGAGGCTACTGCACACAGCCCCGCCCATGGAATTCCCTTCGCTATGCCTCAGAACACATGTAAATATATTCTGACATTACGATTGGGACACTTATTGCTGTATATGACATAATTAAAGCATAATTGTAATAGAGGGGTGTATGCACCCCTCTATAGTGATACGGGGGGGGGGGGGCACTTTGGATGACATGCACGGGCTCCTCGCCCGTGCACAGTGAGACATTGTTGAAGAACACTATGGAAGTGGCCGGCCGGTCTGTAGGGGGGTCTAAGCCCCCCTACAGACCTCTAACAGTCATTTAGGGCAGCTATTTAATCTTTACTAGGTTTGCTGAGCCGGGATCCGCACACTCTGCAGTTACCGGATGGCTCAGGATTACACATCCTGAGCCATCCGGTGACCGCAGTGCGGTCCCGGTAAACGCTGCGAAAACTGCTGCCTGCATGATTTTAAACGCAGGCAGCAGTGCCGGATCCGGCCACCGGATGGCTTGTGAAGCCATCCGGTGTTTTGCATAGGCTTCTATCAGGAGCCTTTCCTGGTCCGGTTTTGAGCTTTTTTAAAACTCAAAACCGGATCAGGATTTTAAACAAAAAACGCCAATGTGACCCTACCCATAGACTCTTTTCACATCTATGCTGCCTCTGCGCTTCCCTGCCATGCGCTAGCACAAATGCAAGCACAGGTACATTTAGAGGCAAGTGCAGACAAGTACAGAGGCACATAGATGCACTGCCCTTCTCATTACCTGCTATGACCTAGCGCAGCTGAGCGCAAGAGACAAAATCCCGGAAGCGCGAGTGAGAATAAGCTGACGTCACCGCGCATGCGCTTGGCGAGACGCACCCGGAAACGCAAAATGTGACGTTTCCGGGTTGCGTCTGGAGAAGCGCATGCGAGGTGACATCAGCTTATTCTCACTCGCCCTACTGGGATTTCGTCTCCTGCGCTCGGCCTTAGCAGGTAATGGGGGTAGCGAGCGCAGCCGAGCGCAAGGGCTGTGCATCTATGCGCCTCTGCACTTGCTTTTAAATGCACCTGCGCTTGCATTTGCGCTAGCGCAGGGCAGGCAGGGCAGGAAAGCGCAGAGGCAGCATAGATATGAACTAGGCCTAAGGCTTTATACCTGGAAAGAGCCCATTTATTCTAGTAAATTCAGTAGTGAACAAGTTAGAATGTATGGGCTGCTGTCAGGACCTCCAAGCAGTTCATACAGTCTAGGCTCAACTGAGGTGGCTGCTGTTCCAGCATATTGGGATGCATAATCTGAACATGTGCTCCATATACTGGAGGAGTGAAACTTCACTGTGGATTACCATCAGAGGATATGTTTGGTGTTAATATATGGAAAAATGAGAGTTGTCTATGTGATTTATTTCAAATAAAGGGTTTTTCTCTGCGTGCGTTTGTGGCGCCCCACTTAGTAGGTGCCACAGAGGGGTACTGCACCTGTAAAAGAGGTGTAGTCACCCAGCTGCAAAGTGGATTTATGGATGGTAGGCGGAACCCTAAACCCACATCCCACATTAGATCAGGCAGTGGGAGGGAACCCGGGAGGGTATATAGTCACCCCCAGGGGGAGAAAGGAGGTCTTTTGTCCGTGGCCGGAGGCTTTTTAGGCTTCAGGTCTCTGCCTCCGGGTTGGAGAGTTAGTGAAGTTTCAGGCAGGGAGCCTGCGGCAGGAAGGAGGGTCTCTTCAGCTGAGGGACCCAAGGACAAATAGAACAGATCCCAGACAGAGGAGAGAAGAGAGCAAGAAGCTTGGAGGGAGTTCGCTCAAAGAAGGAAACTGGGTACCGGAGCTCGCACCTGTTGGAACCTTTACGGCCTGCAGAAAATCTGCAGCACGGGGTATCTCTAGATACGGCCCTGATTTCCAAGCGACCATTAGAGGGGACCAGACACAGCTGGCAATCCGCTGTGCAAAGAGCCGCAGTGCCCAAGGAGCCGCAGTGTTCAATAGAAGGTTACCCGACGGGAGCAAGGGAAGGAAAGAGAGACAGCAGGAGGTCAGATCTATTCTTCATGAGGTTAGGCTTCACACAGCTACCGGGAAGCAGGGAAGAAAAGGAACAAGAAAGGCACACAAAGGGGGTTCCGTCCATCTACCAGAGATTCGCTTGCAGCAACCTGTAGCCACTTGTCATTTTAAAACCTAATTGCACTGAGGACTGTAATGACTCTGCAAAAGTTCCAGTAAAGTACCCGGTGAAGTGACTTTGACTCTGCTACATCTTTCTTTGCATGAACTCATTCTTTTCACAGAATCGCTGCCCCGGTCCTAAGTCCTGCCAGCGGAGGACTACACCATCACTGCCGCAATACCACCGACCTCTGGAGGACTGTAGCGGCGCTGCTGACATCTCACCAGGTACTGCAGGTGACGTCACGACAACCATAAACTTGTACATAATCCCCTGTATATAAATTCCCCCTTTCAAAAGATAGGCCCAGGACACGGGATCAAGTGCGGCCGCTATTCCCCGTGACACAGCAGTTAACCCTTTGCCGCCTGATACCCGAGTACCCCAAAAGCCTGGGCTCGACATGTTTTTTAACTTTTTACACACAGAATTGATTATGTGTGGGCCTCATAAAAGCCATTAATGACAATCTGCCAATACAAAGGTGGCATCAACTCCTTTATTACCGAGTTTGCCACTGGCACCAGGGTAACTGGAAGAGTTGGGGTACAGCGCCATAAAATGGCGCTTCTAATGAATGCGCCATATTCTCGGGTGGCTACGGGCTGCAATTTACAGCATGTGGGGCCCAGAATGCTTGGGCCTCCCCACCCTGAGGATTTCAGCCCCAGATGCCTAGTTGTACCTGGCTGGCAACCATAAATACTGCAAAGCCCCGCATAATTTTTTTATTTATTTATAAGGCATAAATAAGAACAAGGAGGATGGTGATGGGTGCAGAGAGGTGGATGAATGTTAAGGAGAGATGTAAATCGGACAGCTCCGGATCTGATTTTGCACTAATGCAGCCCAATGGGGCCAGATGGAGCCGGATGGCAGCTATTTCAATTCAGATTTTTCTCCCGGACACAAAAATGTTGCTTGCTGCTGCTGCTGCAATATCCTGAATCCAGCTGCAAACCGGACAGGAGGGCATATTTGCCCTCTAGTTCTGTTTCAAAATTGCATCTGGGGCTGTCGGTACACCTTTGTGTCTTGGCCAGCTTCAAGCAGCGCTTGAAGGAGCACATTACATCAGCTCATCTGTGATGAGCTGCCGTAAGTGATGATATAAAGCATGCGCAATGCGCTGCTTGAAGCCAGCCGAGAGACGAAGGTGCAGCGATGTCACCAAAACTGGAAATGACGCAATTCGCGTCATACTTCGAACTGGAGAGCGACGAGAGACGCAACCTGGGGCAGAGAGGAATCTTATTAAAATATCACGCCCATCGGGGCATGATAAACGTTGCAAACTAACATGCCCAAGGGGACTATAGCCCCTGCGTCATTATCATCCTAATTAGTAAGTCTAAAAATGTTTTTTAGCAGATTATAAGCAAGCATTTAGCAGAGAGAGGGATAGTTATAAAGGTAATAGGAAGGTGCAGGGACATGTATTGATAGGTTAGGTGTCTCTTAGGAGGTGCCAGGTTCACTTTAAGGGCACATTGGATTGGGAAGGTTGAAAGTCCATGATTGGGGGGCATGTCCGGATGCTGGCCTGAGAGGACGCTGTGCGGTGAGGCTCCCGCCCACCTCTGCTTTAATTAGCCATAATTTGCTTTTATCACTCGGCTGTACCCCTTACCATGGGCCCAAGCGACTCAAGCCCCTGTCGCAAGTTGCAGTCGGGACCGGCGGCACAAAAAACAGCCCTGGATAACATTTCTGGGCTTGGAGGAGCGGCAGTCAGCGGAACCGGCGCCATCTTCCCGGCTGCATAGAGGGGAGGGGGAGGATCCCCTCAGCGGCGCTCAGCAAAAGGAGCCGAGGAGTATGACTGAGGGCAGCGGGGGAGAAGAGGAAATCCTCCCTGCACCACCGATAACAAAACAAAGTGACCCGGAGGGAAGCTCTAGTGTTCTCCACATTAACAGCCCTGCATTCCACCGTGAAGAGGTACTGGGGGAGGGGAGGGGCTGTATCATCCCTCTGTTCCCTGCCTCTGACTCCATATCATACCAGGGCTGCTGCTAAGCAGGGGGATGCAAGCTCTCAGAATCCTACATCCCTCCAATTTTTCCAGGGAAAACACTGCTCTCCCCATTCACTCCAGGCACACAGCTATCACCCTGCTCCTCAATCCAATGGGTCCTATGGGGGTGCCCACTTCCCTGCTCCAGACTGGCATACCATACTGGCCACCTTGCCAATCAAGGGGACTTTAAACTTCTAGTCAGTGAGGTTAAAGACGCATATAGGGCCGAGATTGCCAGTGTCAGACAGGACCTGCATCATCTGAGTGGCAGATTAGAGACGCTTGAGGAACATCATGAGTCTACCAGAAAGCACTTGTCGGATCTTCATGAACTGGTGACCTCGCAGCAGGCAGCCCTAGACGAAATGCAGTCGCACCTTGAGGACCTCGATAATAGAGGTCGTAGGTGCAACATCCGCGTCAGGGGATACCTGAGACTGGGGAGGCGGAATCCCCTGGCCTAATACTGCAAACTATCTTTAATGATATCCTGGGGACCCCCCCTTCAAACATTACTAAGTTTGACAGAGCCCACAGGGCGCCCAGCCTAAATCTCTGACGGGACATAATTTGCTGGGTTGACGACTTTACTATTAAGGAACAAATTATGTCCAAAGCACAGATGACAAATATCACCCCCAACTACAAGGGTTCAGAAGTGCAACTATATCCAGACGTCTCCCCGCATAACCCTGCAGAAAAGGAGACACCTTCGGCCCTTGCTTGTACTTCTCCAAGAACACAACATCCCATACAGATGGGGCTTTCCGTTTCTCTTGACGGCGAGGAGGGAAAGACGATCAGCTTCTCTACGCACCCCAGCTGACGTGACGGCCTTCTGTACAGCCCTGGATATACTGATCATCCATATCCCTCAGTGGGTCCTGTACATCCCTGGAGATCCTCCGCCCCCTGTGTGGTCTAAAGTGAGGGGAGCTTGACGGGGGATGAGGAGGAGTAGACGGGGAGAGGGCAGAATTAGCGAACATCCCCCTCGTTGAGGCTCTGGTGGACCAGGTTTTTCTAGACCTGGACTGGTCCGTTCTTTGTCTTCCATCTCTTACCTCGTCAGGACTATGTACAAATGCTCCATCTGGATCTTCTGCGTTTAGCCCTTTCCTGTAAGACTTTATAGACACTTTGCCAGACCTTTTTCGGGAGGATATTCCTAGGTGGGGGTGGGGGGTTGTTTTGGGTTAGGGGTTGGTGGGAGCCACACACAGGCTCTAGATTTTTTTTTTTTATCTTTCCACCTTCCCCTGTCAACTGGGGTGACAGAGTCCCCTAACCGACCGGACTCGGAGGCTCCGGACGATTCTCCCTCGCTACTGACGGAGTTCCCCTAGGGGGTTTTTGCCTGCGTTAGAGGGAGGTTCTCCCTTTCTTTTTTTTTTTTTCTCTCCACCCCCTATTTTTCCCTTTACCTTCTCGGCTACCTGGAAGTCAGGAACTTTTTCCTCCTGGGGGACTCTTAACCAGGTTGAACCTGGTCTCTATTGACTATTGTTTTTGTGAAGATTTTTCTTTGAGAAAGTGCTGTTTTCTATTTTCACTGTTTGTCTATGTCTACCCTCTTCCTTTTTGTTCCTACCCTATATGTTTCTCCAGGTCTCACCTACCTACCCGTTACGGAGTATCTGAGCCTTAGCATACAGCCTACTATAGGACATTTGAAAGAAAAGGCGTTGACATGGAGAAAGCTGCGCCTTTCGGCGGTGGGTCGCGCTAATCTAATTAAAATGGTGTTAATGCCAAAGCTGCTTTACATATTACACAATTCTCCAATATGGATTCCCCAATCAATATTTCAGCGTTTAAATGCGATATTTAGGGATCTAGTATGGGGAGGTGGGCAGCCGAGAATAAAATTAGAGACCCTACAAAGACCAAAGGACGAAGGGGGGATTGCCCTACCTAATCCATCCATATATTTCCTGGCAGCACAGTCCCAACATATAAGAGGATGGGCAGAAGGGCAAGTAAGGGTTCATTGCAAGCAATACTTGAAGCATATATCCATAGGAGACCCTTGGTGCAGGGATTAGAGATTAGTCTGTTTGGGAAAGGTGGAAGGATGTGCCCGACATTTGGACTCTTGCACAAGTTGTGGGTGAGGGTGAAGAAACTTAGGATTAAGGTCGCATCCCTTAATCCTCTATCTGGGGCAATGAGTATTTAAGTGAATTCCATAAATTGGGGAAATTGAAGGATTGGATACAGAAAGGGATAGTGTACCTTCATCAGCTGGTTGACCGCCATGCTCTCAAATCATTTGATCATTTGAAGTCGGAGTTCCAGCTTACTGACTAAAATGGGATTCAGTATGTACAGATTCAACACGCTTTCACAAAGCAGAGGAGAATGGGGGGTCTGTGTGTAATGAGAGATATTGTTCTAGATTTCATTTGTATGTCGGGAAGAACGAAAGGAGTGATTTCTACGGTATATGTGGACCTCCTTCATACATTTCTCATGAAATACCCTATGATGGCAAGGGGAAAGTGGAAGGCAGATGTGGGACCCATATTGGATGATAAATGGGAAACGGTATTGGAGTACATCCCAAAATTATCGATAAGTGAACCAGGGAGAATGTCCCAGCTCTTACTCATTCACAGGGCATATAGATCCCCGGATAGGGGTACGCACGGATACGGAATGTCCGAGATGTGGGTCAGAGGCGGCGGGGGTCCTACATATGATCTGGGGATGCCCAAGACTTGCATCCTTTTGGATAGTAGTCCTTACCCTGATAGAAGGGAAATATAAATGTGTCATCCCACGAGACCCCGTAGTATGCGTTCTGGGGTATATAGAAGAAATTGGGATAGACAGTATTGGGAAAATAGCCGTTGCCCGCCTTTTATACATAGCTAGAAAATTAATAGCTAAATATTGGATTCAAAAGGATCCGCCTTCTAGACAGGAGTTTATTAGACAAGTCAATTATGTGGCAAAACTGGAAGAAATAATTTATTTTAAAAGAAAGAACACCAAGTTCCAGGAGAGACTCTGGGCACCATGGAAAGAATCGTAATATCGATAGTAGCAGAGTGTTTAATTTGGTATTGTATAGAAGGGATTAGGTACTGATACTAGATACTAAAAAGAATCAATAATTTCTTTAACATTCAATATGTAATGTATGTATATAATTTGGAATCGCTGTCTGGTTTAGGGGAGGGTAAGAGTTCATTCTTTTTATTGGGATGAGAGGGAGGGGGGGGAGATAAAGAAACGTTACTGGAATATTATACGAAAATGGAATAATGTAATGTATATGCACCTTCTTTTTGTAAGATGTTAATGTTTCTAATAAAATAAATCTGATTTAAAAAAAAAAAAAAAAGACAGTAGGTGTAGCTTTCTTCACAGCAGTGCTACACTACTAGCCCAAAAGGATTGGCTGAGCTAGATTTGGCCAGATGCTGTAAAAAACACTTGCACAGCACTGGCACAGACCTGCCTGGCAAAAAAGTGCTAGGAACTTCTCTAACCTAGCCCTCAAAAGGGCTGATATTACAACTAGTCCCTACTTCTTTGAACTAGCCCTCAAAAGGGCTGATATTACAACTAGTCCCTACTTCTTTGAACTAGCCCTCAAAAGGGCTGATATTACAACTAGTTCCTACTTCTTTGAACTAGCCCTCAAAATGGCTGATATTACAACTTGCCCTACTTCTATGAACTAGCCCAGTAGCCCTCAAAAGGGCTGATATTTCAACTAGTCCCTAAGTCTCTGAACTAGCCCTCAAAAGGGCTGATATTTCAACTAGTCCCTACTTCTCTGAACTAGCCCTCAAAAGGGCTGATATTTCAACTAGTCCCTACTTCTCTGAACTAGCCCTCAAAAGGGCTGATATTCAACTAGTCCCTACTCTTGAACTAGCCTCAAGGCTGATTAATACCTACTCGCTAAACCTATCTCCTTACCTAACTTGAAATTTTCTCGTTATCTGGCTGACTAACTGACACTGTAATAGTGTATAGCACCCACAGCAGCAGCGGTGCCGTCTGACACAGAGCTGTAGCAGTGAGGAAATGGTGGCGATGGGGATAATGGCTGGGTCTTATAGGGCAAGGACATGTGACATACACAGCCAATAACACATGCCCTTGCTTGTGTGCAAAAAATGCACTTTGCTGTGTGTTGTGTGCTGATAGGCTGACAGACTGCACTGCCCCAGTGTAAATGCGGGAAAAAAAAAAATAGGAGATTGGCATTATTTCAGCACATATCTATCCCCGCCCTCTATACACTGAAACTGTATATTAACATTGAATAACAGTATTACCGTGAAAATCCAGTTACGCATTTGTTGAATGAAACGTTATCGAACATAACCTCGAACTGCCGAATTTGAAGCAAATTGTTCACATTCGTGGAATGACTCGAACACCGCACAAAACAGGTCGAATATTGAGATTGGCGAACATTTCGAATCGAACACTGCTCATCTCTAATAATGAGTGTAGCTGTACTTTGTTATATGGTAGGTACAGTAGGATTTACATTAGGCAGCACAATGAACCTCTTAGTGCGGATATACAACAAATACCAAGAAGGCCCCAAATGACAAAAGGGGAACTCGATTTCTTGATATATAAGCAAAATCTCCAAAGCCGTGTCCAAAACTAACACGCTTCGTGTAGCTGTTGTTGACCTTTGCATACACGCACACTGCTTAATCAGAACATTTATTTGTGCTTGTAAAAGGAAACATGAGGCTCATCTGAAGGTGTTGCTGCAAGCCAAGAGATCATAAACACATATAATACTGTGTACACAAATCCTATCTAGCAAGGAATGGCACAGTGTCAGGGTAGCAAAATAACAAACTGTGAAATATATACATAATAGAAAGGGAAAGATCAACACCTATGACATGGCGAACTGAGACAACAGCAAGTACAATTATTTAACTTGTACATCTGCATTTGCAAAGAATAGCACATTCCGGACAAATGAAATAGTTGTTCCATAGATGAAAATGTTTTGAAGTCATCAGTTGATAAAAAAAATGAGGAGGAATAACAGCATGTTGTACAGAATGTGAAAAATTGGCACAAAGTGGTAGACAGACAAAAATAAATCTAAAGCGGCCGTCACACGCTAAGATATCGCTAGCGATATTGTAAGCGATCACGTGCACGCGCGATCGCTTACAATATCGCTCACATCGCTGGTGAGATGTCACACAGACAGACTCACCAGCGATGTGGACCAGCGAGATCGCTGGTCACTATGGTACACATCGGGTTACTAGGCGCCGCCCGTCGCATAGTAACCCGACGTGTACCATAGTTACCATCTCCCAGCATAGGCTCTGCCGCTGGGAGATCGTTCATCGTGGTGTTATACACCACGATGAAACAGATCGTGAAATCGTTCATCGCAAGATCTGAGCTCCGGAGCTCAGATCTCGATTTTGCGATTTCATCAACTGTCGCTCGTCGTATCTGGCCGTCACACGCACAGACATCGTTCACGCGATGTTAAATCTGGCGCGTTCAAGCGATATCTTTCGCGATATCTTAGCGTGTGACGGCCGCTTAAGACAGAGCCCAAGAGATGATAACATTGCATTTTTAAGGGAAACAATTCCTATACATCAATCATTTGCTAGTCAGGTGGAGAATGCAGGGGATCCTCTGAATTGGGACCAGTGGAACCATGTAGAGTAAAAGATAAAGATTGTCATACATTTCAGATGTGAACCTGCTCAATAGCTAGGAAGTGTGGGGACTTGCAGGACTCTTTCCCAGGAGGTGTAAAGCATAACAAGTTTCTACCACTTAATGCTGCAAAGCTCTGTATATTCTGTATATTCCAGAAAGAAAAAAATAGCTGCACTCACCATGGTGATCTTCAAGTCTTCATTATGGTACAATGGGTGGCATGCAGGCATGTAGGAGGATGCAGGCTACATCCTGTAGGTGGACTATGATCATTTCGCTCACAGGTGAGCTTCAATGGGTCCAATGACAGTCAATGAACCAGTTGAAGCTCACCTGTAACCGACAGGATGTAGCCTGCATCCTGATAGATAATGAACATGTCAATTTGTGCTCTGTTTTTCTGGTGCACTTTCCACATAACCAGCGCTCCAATGACTTGCCATCCCCATGATCCCATGGTGGTTTCCACCAGGCATGAGCATGACATGTTGATAGTACTTCCAGAACATGGCACCATGTGACTCACAGGTTATGTAAGTAGTTGTACTACTCACAGACAGGTTCTACCAGTGTCCGAAAGGAACATCTCACCGGGACTCACAGTGGGATTACCAGGGAGAGTAAGAAAGGGTGTGTGTGTCTGTCTGAGAGTCTGTCTGTCTGTCTGAGCCCCTCAAAAACGAAGCAAAATAGCAGCACAAACAGATGATGCATTTGTGATACTTATTTCCAAAAAGAGGATACATTTTTGGTGCAGAAACTGCACTAAAAATGGATCAATAAAAAACGGAGCACAAATGTTCTGTCTGAACTTAGTTATCTGTATTTTACTTAAAAGAAAATATGGTTGACTTCCACTGGGGATAATCTATGTACGGTAACTAAAAAAACATAATATACTTGGGCTGATTTCTCAAGCTGTAAAATATGGACCATTCTTGCATTGGAAAACTGCTTCATAAGATGTGAGAACAGCATGTTTTATATGACCTAATGCAAACTGTTTTGTTGGAATTGGTGACAGTAGGACATAGAAAGGAAAGTTTCAGGAGATATATTTCTAGTTCCTTGTCACAAGCTACTCCTTGGGTATTTTCACCAGATGTACAGAATTATGTTGTGTACTGAGGAACATGTCCAACACAAGTTACAGTAGTTATTCTATGTAACTTCACAGGGGTGCTGTACCCTAAAATAAATGGTAATTTACATAAGACTCCTAACTTATGCGTCAGCATAAAAGATAGCTTCATGTGGAGGTTTTAAGTGTTTATGAATTTACGGTAGGTTTAATGTTCACTGTCTCCTTTGAGAGTAATAGAGTAATATGCTATAGACTTTGGAGACTGTCACACTGCTGCTGTGGAGAAGTATATCTTCGAAAAAGTCGTAATCTAGGTTGTGAGTCTGGAAATAGATTTGAGCCTGATGGTAAGGCCTAGTTCACATCTAAGGCTGAGTTGCGTTTGCCTGCATTTGCGTTTCTATGCGGTTTTACCGCTAAAAACGCATCCAAACGCATGCATTTTTGGCCCCATTGATTTCAATGGAAACGCATGCAAAAACGCATGTGCATTTTCAAAAACACAACCAAAAATGTGGGCTTTTGCGTCTAGGGCTGCGTCTGCAAAAACGCATGCGTTTTGTGTTTTTGAAAATGCACATGCATTTTGCATGTGTTTTTGCATGCGTTTACATTTAAATCAATGGGCCAAAAACGCATGCGTTTGGATGCGTTTTTAGCGGTAAAAACGCATAGAAATGCAAATGCAGGTAAACGCAACCCAGGCTTAGATGTGAAAAGGGCCGAATGAAGTAGATCTGCTTGTATGTCTGTGAATGATACTAACCCTGAATAATTAGTAACATTTTGCATATGTTACAGATGCTGTAAATATGTGACTAGAAAATATATAGCGCCTAAAGGTACCTTTACACGCCGCAACTTTTGGCGGAGATAGGAGGCAATCTAATGTGCGCATGCACATTTTTCATGGTTGCCTCAGAACACCGAATGTGCTTTTACATGCCGCAATTTCGCCCTCAACCTTAGGCGAAGTGTCGCCTCAGAAGTTGCCACACCAACAGCGGGAAACATCCGGTAGACTCCCACCGCGGCTTCACACGCCGCAATCCCCAAAGGAATGTGGGCGTACCTGTTCAGCACGGCGAAAACATAGGCGTGACAAATTGTTTTACACCGCGCCCCAAACACGCTGATTGAACAACACAATAGCGTCCTGATTGGCCACCCTACGCTGGAAGGCTGGCTAATATGTGACACCATTGTCGCAAAGTTTTGCAGGAATACACGCTCGTGTCGTGACAAGTGGCTGCTGTGAGACACTTTTGAGCCGCTCAAGCGTCACACAGGAGCGGTTTGGAGCAGGACAGTGGCTTACACTACACAATGGTTTGCTATATGTGTGTCTGTAGCTGAAGGTGGGAACATACACACAATACTTTGCCCATATGTGGCTACATTGGTCCATGCCATGGCACAGCTGCCATGGCACAACTGAACTATGTGTGTGTACACATGTTTGTGTGTAATGGACTGTACCTACATGCCCCACAAAGCCCATTGCTTGCTGAATGTGTGTAGAAAACGTGCCCCTGTGGCCACAACACATCACAATGGATATGTACACACAGTTGCGCCATACACTGTGGCCCAAAGGGCTGAACCTGTGTACTACATATTACCACACAATGTTTCACGGACCCATCAATAGCTTTTGACGGGTCACAAACCTTATTGCACAGCATAAAGCTATGTGCAACTGCCCTGTATCCCAAAGTAACGACACACACAGGTAGTTTTTTGGATCCAATTGTTTTTCACTTTATATTTTTGTGCACCAAAAAAATTAGGACAACAACACACACAAAATAACAGAAAACAGAAGTGTTAACATCACACAAAGAAATGCAACATGATGAAAAATAATGTCAAACAGTAAACATGTCAAAGTTAAAGAAAAAAAACACTAACTAACTAACTAACTGAAGAATGTGCACACACAAAAACCCAAACAAAATCCTCATGGTGCAGCCACCCTGGTGACTTCACCCTCCTCATCATATTGCTGCCTCACAGCACCAGCCACCCTACACCTGCGGGTGCTGCCAGGCCACTTCCCCAGGGCAATTAAAGTAGGAGCAGTATGCGTCTCTACTGTTCCTGGCATCCTGCTGAGTCCGACCCTGGCTCAGCGGCTGGAGTGGCACCACACCATGGTCGGTAGCACGCCATTTCCCTGGACGGACCTCCCCTGTTGTGGGGTCCACTGAATCCACATAACTTGCTGGCGTGCATGATGACCGATCCCTACGACGCAGGAAGTTATGCAGCACACAGCAGGCTAGCACTACAACATCAATAGATTCTAGTTTCATATGCAGACGTGTATGAAAAACCCGGAATGTATTAGCCATGATCCCGAACGCATGCTCAACCACACGGCGGGCCCGGGATAGCCGGTAATTGAAAAGGCGCTGCTGAGAAGTAAGGGTCCTCTGGGGATATGGCCGTAGTAGGTGTGCCTTAAGTGGGAACGCTTCATCCCCCACAAACGCAAAGTTGAGATGATGGGTTGTCTCTTCATTTGAGGGCAAGTTCAGCCCACCTGTCCTTCGGTCTTGGGCCAAGGAGCAGTGTGCAAACACACCCCCATCTGAGATACGCCCGTTCATTCCAACGTCCATGTAGAGGAACTCATGGTTCGCATCCACCAGGGCTATGAAGACAACACTAAAATATCCTTTGTAATTGTAATACTAAGACCCCGAGTTTGGGGGTTTAGTGATCCTCACGTGTTTACCATCCAATGCCCCGCCGCAGATTGGAAATAGCCAGCGGTCCTCAAACCCTCTGGCTACATCCATCCATTCAGCGGGTGTTGTTGGAAACTGCATATAGGATGGCAGCAGACTACTCCAGATGGCCTCACATGTCCCGGGGATCAGGCGGCTCAGCAGGGACAGTGATACACATGAAGTGTATTGCAGGTCGGTCCTTGACCAACCTGTAGCCAGGAACTGCAAAGTTACTGCCAAACGCTCCTCAGGTGGTACAGCTCGCTGCATCACAGCGTCCTGATGGGCTATCAATAGCCTTATGCATTCCAACAGGAATGTGAAAGAGTGAGACATACAGAGGTAGTTCCTGAAATCATGCAGACTGCGATCCTCCAGCTCACGCACCAGCTGCATGTGGCTCCGGGTGTCCCGGCGGCGAAGCCAATCCCGAGCCCACACACGCTGTGGTCTGCGAGCCTGCAACCTCTCACATCTATCCTCCAGCAACAATTGCTCTTCCACCAAGGCAAGAGCCACGATAGCATCTCCATCAGGGTCGAACATCATCTCACGTACCAACCCCTGCAAAAGTGAGAAAAATAACCATCAGTACAAGAACGCTTCATCACACATCATCTACACACAACACCTCCTTCGCTATACATCTCCTGCCCACTTTACCCCAGCATACCCAAGTGTGAACACCAGCCCACACACATACATATATATCCCCATTCCAGGGCCAAACCAAGCATTGCACTGGCTGTTAACTAAACCTGGTCACTCTACACCCCTGGCCCTCCTGTACAATACATCTCCCTTGTCAAATTCAACACATCATGAGGCTAAGCCCATATACGTGGCCATAATGTTCATGTGTCACAACAAGGCATGGCCCAACACATAGGTCACATTAATTAAATAAATTTGTCAAACGCATCTATATAATTACATTATACACGTACCCCAGCCTTTGTGTCTCATGCTCAAAATATCACGCCACGAAGCACACTATTGAATACTCATCATGTCAAAGAGACTTCCCTGATGTGTTGTGAATGCAGGATGTCCAGAGCCATACATTCTCAGAAGCCACACGCGCCACTCCACATCTGATTTTGGCCTTAAACGTCCCATTGTGTGTGGTCCACGACAGTACTATGTCTCCTCAATTCAGATGCTCCCCGCAACTAAAGACACACGCATCCTGCAAACATGATCCTGTATTGCAAAGGCAAAATGGCATTTTAAAGAGCATATGGTTTGGGATGGAAAATCACTCATGCATCCATTTGCCAGGACACAATTGAAAATAGTGAGTCAAACTTGACACGTAATAACAAACACCACCACTTGGGCATTACCTACAGTACACAATAGCGACCCCTAATGTTAAGGTCCAGTAAACGCAACACAGCCATATCACATTTGATGATCGCACATCAGTACTTACTTAATGACTCTGGGCAGCAAGCGTGGCCAACCTCGGTCTTGTGCGTTTTTTATATGTTAACCAACCAATCAGAACGCAGTGGCGTCCTGTAATCGACGTAGCCAACTGGGCGTACGCAGGTGCGACCAATGATTAAGCGCCATTGCGCTTGTTTGATCGGTCAGGTTTTGTTTAAATAAGCATGTGCTGGGGCACCACCCCTGCTCCGACTGGAATGTGCATTGTGCTAGTAGTGTCTCTTCACAAGTTCTCTGTTGGACAGACGGTAAGTGGGGGCACATGCTATTGTGTACTCCTGGACGTTATTTTCTGTGTCCTGCAGAACCATATGTTGGCTGATGTTTGTGCGCCTTATGAACAGCTTCATGTAGCGTCCTGTAGAAGTGTATTTAGCGACGTCTACGCATCGTAACTACACTCCGTGTCCTATAGCACACATAATGTTCAGGGAGATACTTGTCTGGAAAACGTGTACTACAGCACTATGTGGATTCCTAAATATGTGTGGATCAGATGAGGGTGTGTTTTAATGTAGTTACTAAGGCCGTGTGTGCCATTTGTAATGAGAGACCTTCACATATTTCCCTGCAGTAGCCCTAAATACATATATGACCAGGCATGTCCTGCCTGCCCCACGTATGGACACATATTTAGGCCAATAAGGATTTGCCGTAGCCATACTACCAGAACACATTATTTAGTATTGCTGAAAATGGCCACTGACACACAGAGTAGGGTGTCAGCTGTGTTGGGGATGTGTTTGTTTGCATGACAGTTTTTTTTTTACATTTTCACAGATGGCTGGGTATCACGATTTTGTGACACAGCTCCTCACCATGTATCAGGAACATGAATGCCTGTGGCGGGTGTCGCTGCCTGCTTATCACGACCAGGCAGCGAGGGCTGCGGCCTACGTGCCACTGGTGGAATTGTGCAACCCGCTCCAACCACAAAAGATCTGGACAGTGGCGCTGGTTGCGGAGAAGATCAAAAGCCTGCGCACCATCTTCAACAAAAGCCACAAAAAGTGGATGGAGGCCCGGTCCGGGGCTGGAGCTGAGGAGGTCCGTAGGCCAACTCTCTGGTACTATGACCTCCTCACCTTCACCCTGGGCCTTGTGGAACATGGTGCAGCAGGCGCCGCCCACAAGCAGCTGTGGTCGCAGTCCAAGACCCTGCCCCGTCGCACGAGGTGTTGTAATTGTGTTTGTGTGATCAATCTACCCAGCATGCTGTTTGCACTGATGTGGTGTTTGCTGCACATGTGGTAGTCACCATTGTGCTTTTCACCCACCAATCCTGTTCACTGTTCTTTTCTATCTGTTTTGTGGTCTCTGTTATAACAGATTGTGTTGCACTTTACATATCAATGTGGACCCTCATGTGAGTATACTGCACTTGTCTACTTGTTAGACTTTTTCTTCTCTAAACTCTGCTCCTATGGTTTTTGATGTTAGCCTTGGTGAGCTTAGCTCTATGTTGTCTGGGGTGTTTGGTTGTGGTATTAGCATCAATTACATTGCAACATGTAGCTGATGTTTTTTTTTGTTTGTTTGTTTTTCAGGCCCCCCGGGCACCTGGCTCCAGTGATGAGGAGCCAGCAGCTGGTGAGGCTCTACCCTCAACATCTGCGAGAGAGCAAGTGTCCGAGACCAGTGGAGGGGGGCCGGGCCCAGGTCCCAGCTCTGAAATCCGACGTAGAAGACCACCTGCCCCACCCAACACGGAGCTGGGTACCAGGGCGAAACGGGTCCTCCTGGGTCACGAGAGGACCTCCGGCTCTGGGTTTGGGTACGTCGCCAGCGAGATGCTGGCCCGCATGGAGCCAGAGCAGCGGAACATCGCCGAGCAGGCCATCTTTCGTGTCCTGGAGGTGGGCATGGATGGGTCCCTGTTATGGGGGGCGTCGTGGACATTCTCCCGGAAGACCACCCCAGCGCCTACTGCGCCCGCAAGACGCATGGTGAGGAGGCGGCAAAATCGTGATACTCCACCTCCCCCAAGGAGACAGCCCAGCAGAGCATCTACATCACAAGACCGCTGGGTGTATGAGGTGGGGGAGGCCCCATTGTCTGATCCAGCAGAGGTGGAGGAAGAACAAGAGAAGTACTAGCCAATGCACAAGCTTGGCAACTTCTGACTTTATTTTTGCTATTGGTCAGGTGTGCCCCTTTTAATTTGGTCACAATTTTATTTACAAAAAAAAAAAATTCTTAATTTGACCACCACTATGTCCATATCTGTGTCACGTACACCAGAATGTGTGTGTGTGTGTGTTGGGTAATGTGGGTGTCATATAGGAGTAATTGATGTCATATTGGGGGGCATGGCGATTGTAATGGTCCAGTATGGTGACATGTTTACAATGTCACACCATATAGCTCTAGCTAAACCGTGGCCCAGTGTGATTGGTGAAAATTAACCTCACAAACCTTAACCTGTGTGTGTTGCAACAAGGGATCAAACAGGATGCACGTGGCCAGATTTTTATTACATAACAACATGTTGAGAAAACATTCCCATCACAATCCAAAAGCCTTGGTGAGCTTAGGAGTAGCCAAGACAGACTGCCCACTTTCCCAATGTGGGACACTATAAGAAAAGAGGCCAACGTGGCCTTAGAAAAAAAAGGTGCCAAAATGGCAACAGGGGAAAAAACAATGGGCCAACATGGACAACAATGGTTAGGGGAGTGTGGTCCCATTATTGGGTGGGTGGTGATGGATTAGGGCCCATGCTGGACTGGGCTGTCTGGACGGTGTGGATCATGGCACCCAAGTGGGCAAGGTGTTGCTGCCCTTCTTGGCGTGCCTTCTCCATGTATTGTGCTGCTGTGCCTCCTGGTGAGCCAGCAGCAGTTCCTGAATGGTTGGTACACCTGTATGGGAAAGAAGGACATTAGTGAGTTACCTGTGTATGTGTGGGTGAATGTTTGATTGACTTGTTAGTGATTATACGTATGCAGCACAGCACCATCCCGGGTCACATCTGTAGGAGATGGGGATGGGCTGACAACCCAGCCGGCAGCACGGCCTCCTTCTTCTTCATCAAAAAAAGCAACAAAAAAAAATCAGTGCTCACATACGTGTGTGTGGAAAACACAACAATAACTACATTAGCAAGCTGGTAGCCCTTAGCAGACACTTACCACCATACACTGCAGCAGCAGGCTAAAGGGGAGGGTGTGTTGCCACCAACACACCAGGGCTCGTCCGGGAGCTTGAGATGCTGGGGTGGTGTGGTGCTCCCAGGGCTCCAGGGCTGGGTGCAGCCATGTCTTCAGTCCCTGCTGGGGAGGGAGTGGCTGGGCCCTCCAGGGCCGGGGCTGGTGGAGTCCCTGCTATGGAGGGAGTGGCTGGGCCCTCCGGGGCCGGGGCTGGTGGAGTCCCTGCTGGGGAGGGAGTGGCTGGGCCCTCCGGGGCCGGTGGAGACCCAGGTGGGGAGGGACTGGCTGGACCCTCCGGGGCAGGTGGTGGGGGTGTCCCGGGTGCCGGTGGGGACTGTGGGACGTCCCCAGACACAGAGTCCTCGTCATCTGTAATATCAAACATAATAACAGACAAATTTTAGAAAAGGCACACAACAGAGGGAAATCACCTTGTGTGTGTATGAATTGCATGAGGGCGTGAAGGATACGGTCAAAGGTTATGGTGGGGGCATACCCTCTGGTGAGGGCCCCCACTGGTTTGGCACATGAGTCCAACATCAGTGCCCACATATTCTGAATGTTACATAACCCTTGCCTTAGCATGGTAGGTATTTGAATCTTGAACACAAGAGAAGCCAGTAAGCATCATGTGTTTGTCGCATGGGGGCCAACACATAGCGTTGAGATTGTATTCAGATGATTGTGTTGAACAATTGTATGTGTCACAGGTAACACATATGTGCTGCAAGGTGTTATGTGGGTGTTGAACATCGCATTAATATGTTGTTGTCACCTTTGCAGTCAGGACACAACTATTTTTGCCACAACACACATCAAGGACCACTATAGCCATCACCATTTGTATGACAAATCAATGTTTCATACACCTTTATGTTGCAGTGTAACCAACATGCAGATGCACATTGGTGACAGCTCAACATGGTGGCTTAGGCCACATTATGTGGCATGGCACAATACCACATGATGTTTGTGTAGTGTTTAAAGTATTTAGCTTGCCATGTGTGTGTTTGGCATTGCCACATACTCACCATGCAGCCTGGCAATCCTGGCATGCAGATCCACAATGCGCCCTGGGGACTTATGTTTCAGGTCCGCAATTTTTTTTCTGAATCTGTTTGCAGATCCTCTCAACCCCCAGTTTGGTGATCAGGGCCCGCTGGATCCTCCGGAGTATGCTGAGTTTGTGCAGCCTTGGGTGCCGGTGGTGCTGGGCACATCAATAATCACATATGTCTATGAGGAGCATAAGCTCCGCCAGACCCCATGTGGCAGCGCGCTGTGTGGCGGCCATGACTCCTCTCCTATGTGCAGGGGAGGGGCAGGCACCTGGCAGGCAGGGAGTAACTAAAACAAACGTCAGGATGTCATCACGCACACTAGCGCCACTAAACAATATTAAGGACGCTAACAAGGTCGCCGTTCACGGAGCGGGAGTAGCGTAATATAGCCATCAGCATCACCAAATTCACAAACGATTACAGTGCGTTTCCCATGGCACCCTTGTGTGATGTGTAGCCCAACATCTGCACTGTCATGTGTGGCAGTATGGTGGACACAGTGCAACTTCCAATACACGCACCCAGCATAGCTTGCGCTATTGAATGCGCGCGTAATTGTACTGATGTAGTGGATGGTTGTGTAGGTGAAGATGTGTGTGGTGCTGAAGTGACAGCTCTTCAAATATGGCCCCCTGTGAAGGGACAGCCAATGGAAACACAGTAGCCACCACCAATCATCGCTGACGGGGCGTGGTGTCCAGCACGCTGTGGCACGCCTCCGGGAAATCAATAGGCGGCGCAGATTCCATTCCTATTGCCCGTTCACACGCCAAAAGCTGGAATGTCGCCTTCATGAGTGCCTCTGATTTTGGAGCAGTGCTGTGAAATCGGAACTAGGCACAACCTTTTTTATCGCCGCCAAATTCCCCAATTACACGCCGCAATTGCGAGGCAATTTCACGGTGATGGTGACGGGGCAACAGATTGCCGGTCAGATTTCTCGCCGCGGTTACGGCGTGTAAAGGTCCCTTTATGGGTGTTCACCATCCTGGACATTTATAGCTGATCAACACAATATGCCCTAATTTTCTAACACACATTAAGGACTCATTCTGGGAATGGTGCCTGTAGTGCAATGTTGGTAATGAAAATGTGGCCACTCAGTCATGGCTTTCTGCAATCACTTGCATGAGAAGAGTTGAGTTAACTTGCTCTACAATTTTTAGACCTCCCAAATAATAAAGGCAGAGGGGCATGCACATGTGCCCACCTCCAGTTTAAAGCGATGGGGCTTGTAATTAACACACATGTGGGTCCTAGCAATGCGCTGCACTTGGCTATCTTCATCAGTGTTAGGCCACGTGCACACGTTCAGTATATGATGAGTTTTTAATCTCAGGATTTGTAGACAAAACCAGGGGTTGAGCAATCAGAGGAAAAGTCTAATACAAACACCTGCACCACTTCTGTATTTATCACACACTCCTGGTTTTGGCTACAAATCCTGAGGTAAAAAACTCATCAAATACTCAACGTATGCATGTGACCTATTACACTATATTATATTATTATACACTAGTTGCAGTACTCCACTGAATCCAGGGGAAACTAGGTGTCAATTACTGGGGGTTGAAGTAGTAAAAGTTGTTAGGGTGCCTTCACACTGCGGCGTGATCTGGTCCGGGGCTGTCCAGGATGACTGGATCAGCACACAGGACTGGAGGGCTAATATGCCCTCTGGTCTGGTGTGCAGCACAGGTCAGAACCGCAGTGCTGCAGTCCTGAATTATCAGCAGCGGGAACTGCGTGCAGCTGCCCTCAAGTGTGCTGATCCAGTCCGCGGCTGTCAGGGTCCTCCCAGACAGCCCCGGACCAGAACACGCCGCAGTGTGAAGGCACCCTTAAGCTGGCTTCACACTGCAGTTTTTCACTGATCAGTGTCCATCAGTGTTTGGGTGCCAAAACCAGGAAGTGTCTCCAAAACTCAGAACAGGTGTCAATCTTTCAATTATAGTTTTACTCTGCAAGTTCCTCTCCTGGTTCCTCTCCTGGTTTTGGCACACAAACCTGATCGAACCTGATCAGTGAAAAAACTGCATTGTGAAACCAGCCTTATGAAGTGATTAGATAGGTAATCATTTGTTTAGACTAGAATACAATCGAATGTTCAAGTACATGGCAGTGTCCAATATTCCAATATTTTTTTGTACATGGCAATAAGTGTTCTGGAAATACTCTTAATTGGCAATGCATCTGAAAGTTAGAGATAGTTTTGTTAAAAATTTGTCAGGCAGTACCATCTCTGTGCTAGCTTGCTATTATATTTCAGTATAGAGCACATCTTTAAGCAATGGAACAAATGCCTTGATTCAGCTTTCAAGACAAATATTTCTTTGGCCACTACCTCAAGCTGAAAAGAATAACCTATTCAGAGCTGGCACTGGCTGTCTGCCTTTTAGGCTGGCTTCACACCACGGTGTGATCCGGTCCGGGGCTGTCCGGTGTAAACCAGGCAGCTCCGGACCAGTTTTTGGCCCCATAGTAGCCTATGGGGCCGGATGGAGCCGGATGGCAGCTCTCTGCCATCCGGTTTCATCTCTCCGGTGGGATCCGTGAGAATTCGGATTATTCTCTCCAGACACAAAAATGATGCTTGCATCATTGTTGTGTCCTGGGAGAAAAATCTCCCCAATTTGCCAGATCCTGTATTCGCCCGGATTCTCCCGGATCCTCCCGGATCAGGGGCAATCCGCCGCTCCCTAACATGGGAGCCTATGGGGCCAGATTTCCCTGGTCCAGGAGAATCCGGGAACCGGATACCGGCGGCTGCACGCCGCTGTTGTTTCAGGACCGCGGCTAGCTCCATGCTAGCCGCGGTCTTGAAAATTCAGCAGCTGCGGCTGCAATTACAGTCATCCGGCTGCACACAGGACCGGAGGGCACATTTGGCCCTCCGGTTCTGTGTGCTGATCCGGTCCAGGGCTGTCAGGGTCATCCCGGACAGCCCCGGACCGGATCACACCGTGGTGTGAAGCTAGCCTCAATGATCTATGCAGGTAATGGAAAAGAACATTCAGCATTTCATAAGAAAAATACAAAATTTACACTTCCAATGTATAACATTAAAAAAAAAAAAATTATAAATATATGCACTGAATTCGATATGCTGAATATCTAATCTTGTCTTTTCCCCAATTTAATGGGTATGCACAATCATGAAGTCAAAGCTTCAAGAAACAGGTCAGAATATTATTAAGAAGCATTTTCTTGTCTTTCTAGCAAGCTGGTCCGAGGACATTGTGTAACATTCCTAATGCACAAGTACTAAAACGCAGGGTTTTTTGAGTAGTTAAAGCTAATACTTAGCACTTTCTAATTCTTCATAGTATTTGCAAAAATTTACTTAGTGCACAGCCCAATAGGTTAATAATAACACAAGTTATGTGACCAACATCAATGAGATACAATGCATTCTAAGGGTGCCTTCACACTGCGGCGTGATCCGGTCCGGGGCTGTCCAGGATGACCCTGACAGACGCGGACTGGACCAGCACACAGGACTGGAGGGTTAATTTGCCCTCCGGTCCAGTGTGCAGTGCACGCAGCTGCAGCCGCTGACAGGTCAGGAAACCGCGCCGCGTCTTGACTATCAGCAGCGAACTGCGTGCGGCTGCACAACGGACCGGAGGGCATATTAGCCCTCCAGTCCTGTGTGCTGATCCAGTCCGCGGCTGTCAGGGTATGCCCGGACAGCCCCGAACCAGATAACGCTGCAGTGTGAAGCCGCCCTAAGGCTGGTTCCAAAACTCAGAACAGGTGTCAATCTTTCAATTATAGTTTTTCTCTGCAAGTTCCTCTCCTGATTATGGCACACAAACCAGATAAGGGAAAAAACTGCTGTTTGAAACCAAAATAAGGGCAGCTTCACATGCTCAGATATCTGAAACAATATCGTTGAAACGTCCCGCTTTTCGGATCGTTCAAACGATATAGTTTTTGAATCGTTGCGTGTAAACTTCGGATATCTGAAGGTAAAATCGTTAGATCGTTCATCATAAAATTTAGGTCCTGACCTCAAATCCATCGTTCATAGTCCAATTAAGGATCTGTGAATCAGCAACATCGTTCATGTGCGATCACGTGACATAGCTAACGATATCGTTCACAGATATCTGAGCGTGTGAAGCGGCCCTAAGGCTAGGGTCACACTCATCCACATCCGGATGCGGTAATTGCAATTGCATTCACACTCAATTTTGACACATTTTGTGCCCCTAAGCCGGAATCCGGCAACCGGATTGCTCTGAATGTGCAATCCGGTTGTCGGATACTTTGTTCATCCCTGCTGCCTCAGGGATGAACAAAGGGTTAATGTTAATAATAGATGTGTGCAACATGTCTCTAGGGGTGCCCAACCCCCTAGAGACATGCTGTCCACTCAGGTGGACATGTGAGGGGTTAATCTAGGCATTTATAGTATTGACGGCTATTGTCGGCATTTTCAATTTTATGAATGAACCCGGCGGCTCCTGTGTAGTAGATACAGTACGTAATGTATGTACTGTATGAGCCACTAGCCTTGGTCCTGAAAGCATTAACATTAGGTCTATGGGCAGCGCACAGCCATAGAACTAATGTTAAAGCTTTCAGGACCAAGGCTAGCGGCTCATACAGTACGTACATTACGTACTGTATCTACTACACAGCGAGGAGCCGCCGGGTTCATTCAGAAAATTGAAAATGCCGACAATATCCGGCAATACTATAAATGCACAGATTAACCCCTCACATGCCCACCTGAGTGGACAGCATGTCTCTAGGGGAAAGTGGGCACCCCCCAGAGACATGTTGCCCACATCTATTATTAACATTTAACCCTCTGTTCATAGTCGCAGGGATGAATAAAGCATACGGCTGCTGCAGGCATTCACATGTGCCTTGCGGCAGCCACATAGGCTCCCATAGGAGCCCATTATGGCAAGCCTGCTGCAGTTTGCAAACCGCTGCGAAAACTGCAGCCTGCAGGCTGCAATTCCACAAGTGGTAACCGGATTGCATGCAGTGTAATTCGGTTACTATAATGGGCTCCTATGGGCTTCGGTTTCTGATCCTGTTTTGAGCACTTTTACTGCTCAAAACCGGATCAGGATCCACAGTGCTCTGCCGCAAATGTGACCCTAGCCTAAGGCTACCTTCACACCACGGCAAGATCCGATCCGGGGCTGTCAGGGATGAACCTGACAGCCCCGAACCGGATCAGCACACAGAACCAGAGGGCAAATATGCCCTCCGGTCCGGTGTGCAGCCGGACGCAGCTGCCGCTGCTGATGATTCAGAACCGTGGCTCGCGGGGAGCTAGCCGCGGTTCTGAAATAATAGCAGCGTGCAGCCACAGGAGTTCGATTACCGGATCCTCCCGGACCGGGCAATCCGGCCCCATAGGCTCCTATGTTATGGAGCGCTGGATTGCCCCAGATCTGGGAGGATCCAATTTGGGGAGATTTTTCTCCCCGGACACAAAAATGGTGCATACTCTGATTTTGTGTCTGGGAGAAAAATTCGATTCCTTCCAGATTCTCCCGGACATCCAAAAACCGAAAATACATTCATCCGGCATATTCCGGCCCCATAGGGTCACTATGGGACCGGAATCGGATCCGGGGGTGTCCGGTTCACAGCCCCGGATCCAAAAAATCGTGGTGTGAAGCCAGCCTCAGGCTGCCTTCATATCACGATTTTGGGCTATCCGTGGGGATCCTTGTTTTTGCAGGATTCCCCGGACAGCCTCGTATCCACATGGATCCCTGCAATCGGTTGACAAATAGCCATCCGTATCCGTGTCTATGCAGGATCCGTGTGGATCCTGTGGTCCCTGTCTCTTTTTGCATCCTCCCTGTCTCTCCCTCCTTTATCTCCTCTTTCCCTGCTCGTCTATCCTGTCCCCTGTCCTGTGCCCTATCCTGTCCCCTCCTCTTTCCTCTAGTATGTTAAAAAAAAAAAAATCTCCTCCTGGAGGATACTTCACTTTTCCAGCGGCTCGGGTGATGCGTCTGATACATCTGGGTGCAGGAGCTCCATGGCATCACAGAGATGAACAGCTGACACGTCAGCTGATCGGCTCGGTGACGTCACAAGAGGTCCATCATTCAGTACAGTTGATCGCATCACCTGAGCTGCCGGAAAGGTGAAGTATCCTCCGGGAGAATTTTTTTTTTGACATACCAGAGGAAAGAGGAGGGGACAGGATAGGGCACAGAACAGGGGAAAGGATAGGGGACAGGATAGACGTGCAGGGGGAGAGGAGATAGAGGAGGGAGAGACATGGAAGATACAGGGAGAGAGGGTTATGTACTGAGCACTGCTTCTGGGCATGCTCAGTACATAACCACGGAGCCGGCATCGGATCCGATTTAGACACGGATCCGATGTCCATAGGCTCCCATTGTATATTCCTACGGACCATCACGGATCCGTGGTATCCGATTTTAGTCACGAACACCAAAATCACAGCAACCTAACGATTTTGGTTCCGTGACTAAATCGGACAGCAACGGACGGTGCTCAAATTGGATGCCATTAGGGAGACATCCGAGCCCATCCATTGCCCATAGGAATACATGGGAGGCTAAATCGCATCCGTGTGTATCCATTTTGAAATGGATACACACGGATGCTCCAAAATCGTGATGTGAAGCCAGCCTTAGACTGTCTTCTAAGAACATATTACATTGTATTATTTTCTATGAAATGCTTTCACTAATTCAGATATGCTCTACGTAAATCAATATCATTGAAACATTTAGCAGCAGCATCATGGTTAAGGCATCATCCAGGTCTTTCAGCTAATGTGATTCTAAGTTAACACATAAAATAGAAGTAAATGCCAAGTATTAAATTTGAAATGTATGCTTATCTGATTAAGCTCCTGCCACAGCTCTGCACACAACTCGGACATCATACGTCACATTTTATTTTCGTATTAGAGGGAGCACAAGATTGGAAAGTCAAAAAGAATGGTGATCATTTCATAATGGCACTTAGGCTAGGGTCACACTTGGAGGGTGACCCATATTTCACAGATCCGTAAATGCATAGCAAAGCCTGCTGTAGCGCGTAGCATTAATGTTGATTGCTGCCCAGCAACGCTGGTCCATAGTAACCCGTAGTTTACCTTGGATGCGGCCACACACAAAGCCCCAGGAAGTGCGCTTTAGTTGAGCACACAGGAAAATGTTACAGACAACATTTTCCTGTGCGCTCAGCTAAAGTGCACTTCCTGGGGCTTTGTGACTGGTCTCATTCAAGGTAAACTACGAGTTACTATGGACCAGCGTTGCTGGCAGCAATCAACATTAATGCTACGCGCTACAGCAGGCTTTGCTATGCATTTACCGGATCTGTGAAATGTGGGTCACCCTCCAAGTGTGACCCTAGCCTTCCAAGCAGAACAGTTGTGCACTTATAAAGTGACCTTATCCATCATACCTTATAAATGTCTAACAGAAGGATCTGACTCACAACCTATAGCATGAGAAAGCAGATTTAATGATCTCTAAATTCTTTAGACAAACATAGCTAATATTGTCAGGAATTCAACTAGGTAGTCATTCGGCAGTCTCTACAATACTCCAGCATCTTACCTCTTGCCACATTTTTATAAAGTACAACTCTCTTGAAAAATTGAAGAAGACATTAGTGTCGTAAGCGTCATCCCCTTTGTTTGAGATAGAGATGTTAAGTGAAAGATTCTTCACGGCTCCTAAAGCCAAGTATTCTGTTTTGGAGTCATAACTGCAGATACAAAAGTAACATATTTGTTTATCTTTAATGACTTGTGTATTGCAAAAGCTATATTGGTCAAAGCTGGGCCATGTTACCTGTGATCCCATGATGCATAATTTAAATAACAGAACTTTTTTTTGCTTGAGCTCAGATTCAAAAGAAATGAAAGTAAAAATATGATAATTTGGTCGTAATTCACAATTTCTGCCATATTACCTGACTCACTATATCACAACTAATATTCATCTCAAATTTGCCAGTTAACTAAGTAAGGCTTGGGGTCACTTAGCATTGTGACCCTAGCCTGACAGAAGTGTTAAATACTTTTCAGCCGCAGTGCATAGCGTTAACGCTATGCGCTGCCAGGCAACAGAGCCCCATAGAAACCTGATGTTTACCGTAGCAGCCGGCTCCACACAAAGCCCCAGGATATGTGCTTTTGGACAGCGCACAAGAAACATGGTCTGCAGTGTTTTCCTGTGCGCTGTCCAGAAGCGCACATCCTGGGGCTTTGTGTGGAGACGGCTGCTAAGGTAAACATCGGGTTTCTATAGGGCTTTATTGGCTAGCAGCACATAACATTAATGATATGCACTGCGGCTGAAATTTCTAAGTATTTAACGCTTCTGTCAGACTAGGGTCACAACGCAAATGTGACTGTAGCCTAAGGCTGCTTTCACATTAGCGATTTTTTTTCAATCACGGCAGATCCGGCAGTATTGCCGCATCTGCTGCGTCAAGGCTCACTTGTGGCAAGCATGCAGCAAGTCCAATTCATTCCCTATGGGACTTGCGGTCATGGGCGGCACTTGCGGAATCGCCGTATCTGGAAAATCTAGCACTTGCGGCAAAGTAAAAAAAAAAGCTACTAGAAGTGTTTTTTCTGACTTGCCGCAAGTGCTAGATCCGGCAAAACCGCAAGTGCCGCACATGACCGCAAGTCCCATGGAGAATGAATTGGGCTTGCTACAAGTGAGCTGTTACACAGCAGATTCAGCAAAACTGCCGGATCTGCCGTGATTGAGAAATAATCGCTGTTGTGAAAAATGCCTAAGAAATCTAAAAAAGTACACCTTGTCACAGCTGGGGGGCTGTTAGGAACTTGGCAATTTATGCACTAAGCATCTTCATTTTCTAAGTATATTCCACATAGCAGTAATGCGTCCAAATGTTATATCTTCAGTGTTTGTACACATATTGGCCTTTTCAGAGGCTGCTGTATTTTTTAATTTGTACATTTTGCAGTCATAGCAGTTAGGCTAGGGTCACATTTGCGGTGAAAATTTCAGATCCTGATCCGGTTTTGAGCTGTTAAAAAGCTCAAAACAGGATAAGGAACCGCAGCCCATAGGAGCCCATTATGTAAATCAGATTGCACTACATGCAATCCGGTTACCGCTTGCGGATTTGCAGCCTGCGGTAAAAATCCTGCAGACTGTAGTTTTCGCAGCGGTTTGCAAACCGCAGGAGGCTTGCTATAATAGGCTCCTACGGAAGCCCATGCGGCTGCCGCAAGGCACATGTGAATGCCTGCGGCAGCAGTATGCTTTGATCATCCCTGCTGCCGCAGGGATGAACAAAGGGTGAAATGTTATTAATAGATGTGGGCAACATGTCTCTAGGGGGTGCCCACCCCCCCCTACAGACATGCTGTCCACTCAGGTGGGCATGTGAGGGGTTAATCTGGGCATTTATAGTATTGCCGGCTATTATCGGCATTTTCAATTTTCTGAATAAACCCGGCGGCTCCTCGCTGTGATGAATGTACGTACTGTATGAGCCGCTAGCCTTGGTCTTGACAGCTTTAACATTAGTTCTATGGCGGTATGCTGCCCATAGACCTAATGTTAATGCTTTCAGGACAAGGCTAGCGGCTCATACAGTATGTACTTTACGTACTGTATCTACTACACTGTGAGGAGCCGCCGGTTCATTCAGAAAACTGAAAATGCCGACAATAGCTGCCAATACTATAAATGCCCAGATTATCCCCTCACATGCCCACCTGAGTGGAGAGCATGTCTCTGGGGGGGGGGGGGCACCCCCTAGAGACATGTTACCCACATCTATTATTAACATTAACCCTTTGTTCATCCCTGCGGAAGCAGGGATGAACAAAGTAGACTGTAACCGGATTGCTCTGGATTACACATTGCAATTGCTTTATTCTGTTCAGAGGTACTAGTCAGTTTTTTTGCTTATGACCATTGAAATTTCTATATGAGTTGCTAGGTAGCCACGGATTAAACGTTTAGTTTATTAGCAGTAATGCAGATTTTGCTGTGGATTCACTCCGAATTTGCTACAAAATCTGTGGCATAAAACAAGTTTCCTACAGCCTAAGGCTGGGGTCACACTTGCCATACAGTAATTTTGGGTATTTTTTTTTACCTGATTCCATTTTTTTAAATTGTCATTTTTTCATCATTTTTACGCTACCATTAACGCATGCGTTAATGCATGGTACCTATAGTCATGGCCAAAAGTTTTGAGAATGATACAAATATTAATTTTAACAAAGTCTACTGCTTCAGTTTTTCTAATGGCAATTTGCATATACTCCAGAATGTCATAAAGAGTGATCAACTTAACAGCAATTACTTGCAAAGTCAATATTTGCTTAGAAAAAACTTTAACCCCCAAAACACATTTCAACATCATTGCAGTCCTGCCTTAAAAGGAGCAGCTAACATCGTTTTAGTGATTGTTCCATTAACACAGGTGTGGGTGTTGATGAGGACAGGGCTGGCGATCAATGAGTCATGATTAAGTAAGAATGACACTACTGGACACTTTAAAAGGAGGCTGGTGCTTGGTATCATTGTCTCTCTTCAGTTAACCATGGTTATCTCTAAAGAAACACGTGCAGCCATCATTGCACTGCACAAAAATGGCCTAACAGGGAAGAGTATCGCAGCTAGAAAGATTGCACCTCAGTCAACAATCTATCGCATCATCAAGAACGTCAAGGAGAGAGCTTCCATTGTTGTCAAAAAGGCTCCAGGGCGCCCAAGAAAGACCAGCAAGCGCCATGACCGTATCTTAAAACTGTTTCAGCTGCAGGATCGGACTACCAGCAGTGCCGAGCTTGCTCAGGATTGGCAGCAGGCTGGTGTGAGTGCTTCTGCATGCACTGTGAGGCGGAGACTCTTTGAGCAAGGCCTGGATTCAAGGAGGGCAGCAAAGAAGCCACTTCTCTCCAGAAAAAACATCAGGGACCGACTGATATTCTGCAAAAGGTACAGGGAGTGGACTGCTGAGGACTGGGGTAAAGTCATTTTCTCTGATGAATCCCCTTTTCGATTGTTTGGGACATCTGGAAAACAGCTTATACGGGGAAGAAGAGGTGAGCGCTACCACCAGTCTTGTCTCATGCCAACTGTAAAGCATCCTGAAACCATTTATGTGTGGGGTTGCTTCTCAGCCAAGGGAATCGGCTCACTCACAGTCTTGCCTAAAAACACAGACATGAATAAAAGAATTGTACCAGAATGTCCTCCAAGAGCAACTTCTCCCAACCGTCCAAGAGCAGTTTGGGGCCCAAAAATGCCTTTTCCAGCATGATGGAGCACCTTGCCATAAAGCAAAGGTGATAACTAAATGGCTCAGGGAACAAAACATAGAGATTGTGGGTCCATGGCCTGGAAACTCCCCAGATCTTAATCCCATTGAGAACTTGTGGTCAATCATCAAGAGACGGGTGGAGAAACAAAAACCAATAAATTCTGCCAAAATGCAAGCATTGATTATGCAAGAATGGACTGCTATCAGTCAGGATTTGGTCCAGAAGTTGATTGAGAGCATGTCAGGAAGAATTGCAGAGGTCCTGAAGAAGAAGGGTCAACACTGCAAATATTGACTTGCTGCATTAACTCATTCTAACTGTCAATATAACCGTTTGGTACTCAGAATATGATTGCAATTATATTTCTGTATGTGATATAAACAGCAGACAAACACAAATAAAAACCGGAGGGCAGCAGATCATGTGAAAATATAATTTTGGTGTCATTCTCAAAACTTTTGGCCATGACTGTATATGTACCATGCATTAACGGATGCCGTCCTATAGGGTCCCATGTTAAAAAAAAGTATGCGTTTTTGCTACAGCACCCAAAAACGCTGCTAGCAGCGTTTTTTGTTGCTGATGCAAAAATGCATACTATATTTATATCATACATCATTCGGGGTGCAGTAACAGGGAAAACCAAAGGCTTATGATGGCGTAGGAAATCACCGTGCTTCAGCTTAGGGATTTCCCTTCTCTATTGAGTGTGTGAATGTATTCTTAGCACAGGAATAACAGACTGTGTATACAGTTACAACCCTACATTCAGATTCTGGAGAATTTCCTTTACATTAGGACTGTTTTTGAATGTTAACCAGTACTTTACCGTGGTTCAGTTCTTGCTCCTATGCCATATTCCCAGATAGTGTAAATTCTTTTATGCTTTTATTGCGCAAAAAATCTGCTGTTCGTAACTATGAAATCATAGTATATGGAATTTCATGAAAATGCAAGCCCACTATACAGACGCTGCTGAACTATCCATTTTTATCTATAGGCAGTTATGGGAAGCCTGGAAAACATAGCATGTAAAAATGCATTTGAAAAAATGCTGTTTTTTTTATTGCAAAATCAAAGCTTCTCTGTACCAAGAAAAGAGCATTAAAACACTGATTCAAATCTGCACCAAAAACACATGAAATAAAGAGAAAACAAATAAAAACCTGGGAAAACCTATTGACTCGTGTATAAGCCGAGGGTGATCCCAGCACAGTATACAGGCCCCCCCAGTGGTATACAGGCCTCCCCAGTGGTAGTATACAGCAGCCTCCCCAGTGGTAGTATACAGCAGTCTCCCCAGTGGTAGTATACAGCAGTCTCCCCAGTGGTAGTATACAGCAGTCTCCCCCTGTGGTAGTATACAGCAGTCTTCCCCTGTGTTAGTATACAGCAGCCCCCCCTTGTGGTATATACAGGCCCCCCTGTGGTAGTATACAGCAGCCCTCCCCCCCTGTGGTATATACAGGCCCCCCTGTGGTAGTATACAGCAGCCCTCCACCCCTGTGCTATATACAGGGCCCCCGTTGCTGCAGCCGCGCACCTGTAAAAGAAGAGCTTTCATACTTATCCTCCTCACTGTCACCAGCGCGCGCATCCTCCGCTCTCCTTCCTGCTTGTACCCGGCGTCCATCCACGTGACCGCGCACAAGCAATGACGTCATTACAGGTGCGCGGTCACGTGGATGGACGCCAGGTACAAGCAGAAGGAGAGCGGAGGATGCGCGCGCGGAGACAGCGAGGAGGATAAGTATGAAAGCTCTTCTTTTACAGGTGTGCGGCGGCAGCAACGGGGGCCCTACATA